>CM035808.1:2054189-2554189 GCA_020466095.1 Chlorops oryzae | reverse complement strand
CATGGATTGCATCTTTAACAATAATAACCATAAAGAAATCATTTCAAAAATATTCGAGAATAAACCAAAAATAAATCCATTAAATGCCAGCGTTCCTTTGAAACAACAGTACGAGTTAGTTAAACAAAATGGTTTGCTCCACACAATAAGAATGAGTTAATACACCGAGAGAAATAACAACAGTTAAATCAACTACTTAGAACAGTTAAAGTAAGAGTGGTCAAATAAACTGTATTCCGCGTTAAATGCACTGAAAAAAAGGCAGTCAAATGAACAGTTGAAAAACAGTTACTTTTTATGTTCAAATTCGCTTTCGTTCACTTAGACGTGTAAGTTCGCATTCTGATGAACCGTCTCCGGAGGTTTTGATAGCTCAGTTGTTTAAACTGTGACTCGACAGTCGTGAGCTTCGGGGTTCTATCCCTGCTGGCGGCGGGAATTTTTCTGAATTTTTTTTTTAATTACAGTTTTTTTTTTTTTGTTCAGAGTGTAGTTGTTTTGGAAGACAAAAATTTTCTCCTAAATTTTTAAGGTTTTAATTTATTTAATTTTTTTTTTAATGGTTCATTTTCAAGCAAAAAATTTTGGGAGTGAAACAATTCCTTAAGCACGTTCCCCAAAACTTGAGCAACCATAAGCTCAAGTGAGCATTTTGACCAACAAATTAAATTCGTTCGTTTAGCGTAATGGTTAAGACGTTCCCCAGCGAAGTGGAGGTCAGCGGTTCAAGGCTCCGCCGAGGCGAGAAAATTTAAGGAGATGACAGAGAAAAAGATTTAAATAGAAACAAATAAATAAAGAAAAAATATAATAATTTAATTAAATAAAAAAAAATATTAATAAAAGAAGATAACAAAAAAAAGTCAAAGCAAAAAATAAAATTTTTTTTTCCCAGTCGCTGGTGACAGTTGATTTAACCGCGAGATAGTTATATCAACCATCAGGTAGTTATATCCTTATTGACTGTGTTTGTACTGTTGAATTGACCGCTACTACACATAAGCTAACAATTAACGGTGAACTCGGTTATTTTAACCTGCTTTTTCAGTTAATATAACTACCTTTTTCTCTCGGTGTAATCTTCATTTAAAATTATCTAACAAATTAGCAGCGCTTATCTATAAATTTATGGCAGACGCGTTAGGCGAGAGTCCATATTTAAGAACTTTTAAATTAGACCAATATACAACTTTACCTTAGACCAGAGCTTTTCAAAAGAAATCAAAAAAAAAAAATGATAGTAAGCGGATATGATGTCGCAGGCATTAACATGGCGTGGGTTCGCTTTTAACTACGGGTCTGTCTATTTGTAATTCACACGCGCTGATAGAACCGAACGACGGACGACGGACGGACACATGACGCGTGCAAATGTGAAGCCACGTTTTCGGGTTCTCTTGTTTTCATTTCGAACTGATTTCATTAGAAAATTATTTCGCTCTCTATAGGTATGTATATAAGTACTTTTTTATTGTTTTTGCACTAGACACAGCTCGGGTCGATCAGTTGAGCAAAATGAAAATAAAGCAAACGTCACACGTTACACGTCACGGCACGAGGCGCTCACGTAAATAACACTTTTCCGTAGTTTTCTGAATTCTTTTTGTTTGTTTATCTTCTTCAACTTTTATATATATTCAAATACAAATACAAATACCCTGCAGGAAGCCTGTCGCCAGATGACCCAATGTCTATATTGACGTCAATATAGACAAGAGAACTAGTTCCAACGTCAACAGTATTTATAGGCGGAGTCATTAAAGAAACTGTACTGTCAAGAGGTATAGTTAATCTCTATTGACCATGTCAACAACGTGTCTCCTTATAAAAGCGAAAGAGTACTCCTTTTTGTCTACATAATAGTACCGACGTCAATAGTTTTTCGGTCTACTGTTGACATTCAATGACAACTCAATGTTAAATGTCAATAACGCAAAGCATTGCGACGGGTATAACTGGTCAGTAGTAGTACTGTTGACGCAGTCAGTAGAGAAAGAGTATAGATTCACTATTGACATTTCCTGCAGGGTTTATTACTATTATTAATACATTGAAATATTTCAACTTTGTCGGGAGATATTGTTGATATGCTTACGCTTAAGGCTGATGCGGCGAAAAATACTTTAACGCATATAAATAAATATGAGAGAAGAAGAAAAAAAATACTGGTAAAAAAAAACTTAGTAAACAAATAAAGCGAAGCACTTCCGTATCGTTTCAATATGTTTATTGGTCTAGCGTTAGAAATAAACTAAAATATGAATTGAAATTCGAAAGGGAAAATGAAGAAATTGTGCCCCAGTTTTGTGATAACATCGACTGACTGTGTTGGAGTTGGGAACCCAAACAAATCGCATTGAGTACTTTATAGTCGGTCGCTCTAAAACTAATGGGGCGGTCTCAATGGTTCGATGCCTCCAAATATGGATACCATCAGGGATAATAACATAGTTGGGATATACACAGAAACATACATACATCGATGCTGAACTGACTTACAAAAATAAAAAACTAATTGTTAGACCTCTATGAACAACTTTCCTGATTTGAACAACCTGGTCGAAATAAAATTGATAGCGCAAATTACACTAGCTTACAAATAATTAATAAATATTTATTCTCAACCTCAAACTATTTTTTTTATGAACTTTGGTCTTCTAATAACGAAAAAAAATATTAAAAATTGTTTCATGGAAACGTTTTTGTTTTGGAAATTGATTTCGGAGAAAAAACTAAATTTTTTAAGGGGTAGGTTAGGACAGGTTAGGTTAGATGGGCCGTAGACCATTGTGGTACCCTATCTCTTCTCAAGAAATATTTTTCGGACAATTTGACATTATTGAAAGGTCGATGCGACCAATTTTCAGAAAGCGAGTAGAGAAAATAACCCCCTAAGAATTTTTGTCTTAGCCTCGAAAAGTCCGGGCAATGTAAGAGCAGGTGCTGAGGGGTTTCTTCCTCCTCCTCCTCGTCCTGACAACTTCTACAAATATCAAAAGCTGGCGCTCTCAGTCTTCTTGCGTGTGTACAAATCAAACAGTGTCCAGTCAGTACTCCGACTAGCATCGAAAGGCGGTATTTAGGCAGCTTTAAGAGCTCCTCAGTTCTTTTCTGACTTACAAGAGGCCAGGTCTGCCTGGCCTTATTGCAAGTATCTATACTTTCCCACCTATCCGGGAAAGATTTGTTTGCCCATTGGTCAATTATAAGACGGCAAGTTGCAATAGGCATGTAAGCAGGCTCCATATGAGATGGAGCCGGTAATGCCGTACCGCGTCTTGCAAGTTCGTCTGCTACACAGTTACCAGGAATTAAGGAATTAAGGGGGTATCTATTGTCAGCTTTTTCGAGCTCGAACTCGAAAATACATCATCCGATTTAAGCAAAGTCACCTAATTTCAAAGAAAGGGTCTGCTTATTTATATAGGTAGATCTGAGCGGAAAATAAATCTGAGACTTTCTAAGGGCGTTAAAAAAAAATACAGGGTGTTGGTGAAAATGTGGTCAAAAATTTTCTTTATTGTCATTTTATCGTAAAAACGATAATTTTGGAATCGAGCTTTGAAGCTTAAATCGCAAATTTCATACAGAATTTAAAATTTGATTTTACAGTTTTTCGAATATATTTCTCTTACAGACCTATTTATCGGTGTATGATATTAGAAAATGTGACAATTCCGACGCAGTGAGATTTTTATTTTTGGAGAATGTTTCATTCACAAAAAAAAAAAAAATAAATCTTTCGATTCAAGTATATGGGTCTTGAAGGAGAACATTTCAAATACATTTCAAATTAAAATTTTTGATCTGTATCTAGGCTTGAATGTCAAAAGTCATTTTCAATTATGATTGAACTTTTCGATTTCAGCAGTTTTGAGATTTCCTTAAAGATCTGTTGAGGACATAAGCTTAACAAATGGTCAGCATGGGTCAGCGTATATGCTGGCTGTCGAAAGGTAATCGCCACTATCACCGATAGACACTTTGTCGACCATCGCTTTTTCTTATCGCGTATTAATTGAGCTGGTAGTAGGTACAGAAAACAAAGGCAGAGCGTTTCTCAAAAGAAATAAATAAATAAAAAAAATAACATCAAGAAAAACAAAGAAAACCAAAATAGAAAAGCAAACCTTTAAATAAAAATTGAAATAAATAAAAACAATCAGTTTTGAAATAGGTGATTCAATTTGAGGTGAAGATTGCACAAGATTGTGTTGTATTATTTTAATTTACAGAAAATTTTATTCATCGTTGGTTTTTGTTAGTTCCTTATCGCTCATTTAGTAAGAAACAAGAAATAAACAATATTTTATAAAAACAAAAACAGAAACTAAAACAAAAACAAAATTACGTATAAAGAGAGAAAAGGAAAAGCAAAATTGCGAACACGCGAATTTCAGAGTTTTGTTTGGTTTTAGACGCTGATGAAATAAGGCCCCTGTTTTCTTTCAGTCTATGACGCTCCAGACATTCTTGTTTTGTCTCTCGTCCCTCGTCTCTCGCTTCGATGATAAGGCGAAATATAAACTTGTCACGAATCAGCAAATGAGGTGCGAAGCTCATGAATTTGAATATAAAACAAGACGAAATGAATGAAAAATACATTTCATCGTTGATTTTATTTGGTTTATATTATTATTATTTTTAATTTTTTTTTTTTTAATTGAAAGAGGAGAAAGAAGAAATGGCTCAACAAGGAAATAATAAATGCCAAAATACCAAAATATTCGTAGAGTCGAGAATAAAATTTTTGTGAAAATAGCTCAAGGCCAACAAAGCATGTTGAACTTTTTAATTAGAGCTTTTCAATGGAAACATGCACAACACTCTTATAATTGTTTAACTAACTGCGTAGCGCATAAATAAAAGAGCCTTGCTACTTAATTCTCTTGGCCACATGCCCATCTGTGTATATTTTATGTAAAAAAAAAAAAACGTTAGTCCGTTAACAGCAATTGAAAGAATTCAAAAAAAAAGATAAAGATGTTTTTCCAATGGAATTTATCGATTTGGAATACATATTATCGATTATCGAAAAATTCGATTATTTAACCTTGTCATTGAAACTATCGATTTTTGAACCAATCGAATTGTTGAAGCTATCGAATTATTGAAGCTATAGATTAGTTCGAAAATCAATTATTGGAACTATCGATTATTTAGACTATCGATTATTGAACCTATCGATTATTGAAACTATCAATTTTTCAACCTATCGACATTGAAACGATCTATTATTGAAACTATCGATTATTTCGACAGTCGATTATTGAGCCCATCGATTATATATATTATCGATTATTGAACATATCGATTATCGAAAATATCGATTATCGAATATATCGATTATCGAACTATCGATAGCTCTCTAGCTCTACTAAAACAATAAATAAGGCAAACCTACAATTATTCTTTCTAAATCACGTCGTGAAATATCTTCAGAAATTCTGCGAGTCTTATGTGTCCTATTTTACAAACCAAATGAGAATTTAGGAGTCTTGCTAAACTGCGTATACTATGGTTACAAAGTACGGGTTATTGAACTTATCAATTTTTGAACTTATCGACTATTGAATCAATCGATTATTGAAAATATCGATTATTGAAAATATCGATTATTGAAACTATCGATTATTTAAACTATGAATTATTTAGAAAATCGATTATTTAAACTATGAATTATTTAGAAAATCGATTATTTAAACTATCAATTATTTAGATCGATCGATTATACGATCGATTATCTATCTATCGTTATTTCTCCAGCTCTACTATTTACAGAAAAAAGAAATCGAGCAAAAATAAAAACTACTTTTTACAGCACTGGAGACTGTTAACAGAAAATTTCTGACACGAAAATTCCTTAAGTCTGAAATCCACTGTAGAGTTTTCTCGTAGAAAAAGAGTGTATAGTGTGGAGAATCTACCTTTGTTGTGTACACCGAAGACCGTCATTTCTTACAGATCTGGAGAATGCCCTTAATTGAAGGACGGACATTGAAAGATTTTTTGTTTGTGTTTTACAGTGCGACACATTCATGAGGAAAATAAAGTATAGCACGCATTACGAGATATAGCAAGTGAGAAACTTAATTCTCGGCCACAATTTTTGAGATCGATTTAAAAAAAAAAACTGGAGCCAATCTGACTAAACCAAATAATATGAGACGTTGCTGTATTCACCAAGTACTTTAAAAAACTTTAGTCAAATTTTTGTTTACATTTTACATGTTGCACAGTGTTATTACTTTTAGCTCAATAATATCGAAAGTAATGAATTTTCTAAGCGCTTAGAAAACAATTCATGCTGTGACATCGAATAATGAATGCATCAAAGTTTTAACTCCATCATCTAACAGACGCTTTCCGAAGGCGTTAATGAAGAACATTCGAAGTTCGATGAACTGAAAACAAACTCAAACAGTCCTCTAAAGAAAAAGACCACAAGACATACACACATTTTTTACGCAGTGTATTAAAACAGTAAACAGTGATTACATAGGGAAAAAATTATAGCATAAAATATTTGTTTGGAAAATACATTGAGAGTCATTTGAAAAGACTTTTTATAAATTAAGTTCATTTATTGAACCTGAAATAGCTTTTAAGTTATTTTGCCATAATGAAGAACACGCGCGGATAAAAAAAGAATCTCGAAATGGCAGAACAAATATTTGAATAAATAATTAAATCAAGAAAGAGACAAAAAAAAAACTTTAATAAACTTTCTTGCACGCACTTAAATACATTCCCGACGAATTTAACATTATCTCTCAGTGGCTGAAAAAGAAATTGAGACCTGCGCACTGGCAGCCACGCGCTGGCTACCTAGCCGCTGCTACGCGATAGTTTAATTTTTGGTATCTCAAGGCCAAGCGCAAAAATGTTTGAAAATAAAAACTGGGTTTTTATTATGATATTCTTAAGTGCGTAATTCGTGATACGACAGGCCAACACGCGTTCGCAAACATCGACGAAAAAGTAAAGACTCTGAATTTGGAGAGCTGATTACAAGTGAATTCGACATTTGCTTTTCGATTCAATTGGTTTTCGGGTGTCTGTAGTAATGTTGCCTTGGGATTTTTTAAAATGAAATCAATCGAAAAATGAAGACAAGAATACTGTTCTTGAGATTTAACAATGACCTAATGTCCATACACATTAGTCGAGGTGTTTGGTTGTTTGCTGAGAATATAAAAGATTAAACCCGTTTGAATATTTTGGATGAATATGCGCTATGAACTTGAGGCGAACTACTTATCTATCAGCTGATGTGAGATGAGATTTTATAAAAGAATTACTAGAAACACTAGTTATTCTATCGCTATTTTGTGGTGACAAAATGTTAACTGTTTTTAATTTGGCAGCATAGTTTAATAAACTAGATAATCTCGATTGAACAAAACTGGTGCTTATTGACTGAAAGACTTGAAGGGAATGGAGAGTCATCGCACTGATCTACACTGATTCACAAAAAAATATTCCCCCTTATAACGAAAATCGAAGTCGTTGTCGATCCTAATTCTTAACGAGACAAAAATCTTTCCTTCAAGTAACTTAAGTTAAAGATCTTCCAATGACAATGACGCTTTTAAAAAAAAATATACTGATTTAACTCATGATACAAGAAAACAAGATAGCGCCACTTGAGAGAGGAAACGTCACAAACTCAAAATCGCGATTCGTTGTTGTTGTTTCCCATGTTAAACCGGCTTTTTACTTTTTTGAATAGCATGGGAAACAACAACAATTTCTCGCTCAGTGACGTCACAAACTCAATTTTCGGCTCTCAAAGAGAGCCTCAAAATAGCGGTACTAAAGTGGCGCTATCTTGTTTTCTTGTATCATGGATTTAACTTAGGCGGGATCAATAATGACCACTTTAAAAAATAGATGTTTTTTAGTGGGTGGGGCTTGTGGAATCTATCATGGACCATTAATAAGGACGTCGACAAACCGGTGTGCCGGACTCCTACCGGCCAAATCACCATACCCCTTCTCTCACAAAGGATTTATTCCTCCCCGGAACTATTTTCGCATTACTTCGGGGATTGATTGGAGAACTTTTTCGTTTTGAACCTTTCCATAGGTTATTGTAGATCAGTGAATATGCCAACTGTTGGCTGGGATTATATTACAATATCCCAGAAATACTTTTGTTTATGCCCATACTTTTATACCCGACACACTCTGTGTCGAGGGTATATTGCGTTTGTGTGGTTGTGTGTCGAGATAGACCATACAAAATATATATAGAAATGATCAGCGTCACCAGGAGATTCGATTTAGACATGTCCGTCCGTCTGTCTGTCTGTTGTATACAGTTTTCTTATCGAAGGAGTTGAGCTATCTTGACAAAATTTGGTATGCGTGCTCAACGGGGACATGAGTAAGAACAAGTTCGAGAATGGACCCGATCGGACCATTTTTAGGGGTACCTCCAGTACTAGGGTCTGTCACGAAAATCACAAAAACTGCTCTAAAACCGGATTTTTTCAAGATATTTGGATGAAATTCTATAGTTGAACATATTTAAAGACAAGTTATTTTTTAAAAATTTGAAAAGTGGGCGTGGCAGAAGGGCGTTTTTCGAAAATTGCCTCCTACACCTGAAATTAAAATGGGATTTGAACGAAATTTGGCACTTATGCTTCCTTTGTAGCTATAAACATCCTTACAAAAAATTTCCTTGATACATCCATTATTAAGGGTACCTCCAGTACTAGGGTCTGTCACAAAAATCTCAAAACTCCCCCAAAATCGGACTTTTTCGAAATATTTCAGTGAAACTTAAAATTTGAGCGTATATTCAAGCCTCCGATTATAATTCAAAAAAAAAAATAGAAAAGTGGGCGTGGCAAATGGGCGGTTTTCATAAAGAAATTTAACAAAAGTCGGTATATGGGGCCCCTTATGGCCTTAAACACCTCTTGATATTAAAAATTATTTAAACATGTGTATCTGTATCGGGTATTCTATTGACTATAACACCCTTACTTGTTTCATTTACGGTGATTTTTATTGCAATACATGAGAACATCAATGTAAATCAATCAAATGAGCTTCATAATTTAAAATTAATGTTCACACTGTCGCATTGAATAGATATTCCCATTGATTATATTAAATAATGAAACTACCTAGCAGTCTAGTAATCTATCCTAACCACTAGTTACTTCAAATTCTGTCATTTATTTATTATTTAAGTTATCGTAGCAAAGCTTGACCTTTGAAATGAACTTTCGCTTGCACGCGTAGTACGTCTGTTGAGAAAAATAAACACTAATCGAGCTCTATAAATAATTACATAAAGTATTTACTCATGCATTTTATATATTAAAAAAAGCAATTTATAAGTACATAAGTAAGCACAGCACAGTGACATCGCGAATAAATGGGTTCGTAGTAGTAACAAAAACATAATTTCATTGATCTAAAAGGGGAATATCAACTGCTGAACAAGCTAAAACTTATTTGATTTCAAATTACGAAATTCGTTAGAATTGGTGTTTACATAAATAAATAAATAAAAAGTAAGGGTGTTATAGTCAGGCGAGCCTGACAATAGAATACCGGACACAGACCTATACATGTTCAAATAATTTTTAATATCAAGAAGTGTTTAAGGCCATAAGGAGCCCCATATACCGACTTTTGTATTAATTTCTTTAGGGGCATTTCGAAAAACTCCCTATCTGCCACGCCCACTTTTATCAATTTTTTTGAATTCTAATTCGAGGCTTTAAATATGTCAACTAAGTTTCATCTAAATATCTTCGAAAAAATCCGTTTTGGGAGAGTTTTTGAGATTTTTCGTACATACCCTAGTACTGGAGGTACCCTTAATAATGGCCCGATCGGGTCCATTCTCGAACTTATTCTTACTCATGTGCCTGTGAGTACGTATACCAAATTTCGTCAATATAGCTCAACTCCTTCGATAAGATAACTGTATTCAGACAGACGGACAGTAGGGCCGACAGACGGGCGGATCGCTAAATCGAATCTCCTGGTGACGCTGATCATTTCTATATATATTTTGTATGGTATATCTCGACTGGTTCTGGGTGTTACATACAACCACACAAACGCAATATACCCTCGACACAGAGTCTGTCGGGTATAATAAATTAGCAATATAGGAGTTATTAGTGGTATTCAATGCACACTGCGATTTGCACTGTTGCTTGAATACCACTATTATTATGTATTAAATAATTGTATATGTATATGATTTGATTAATATTGCATAGTTGTTGTCGATAGCCAATTATGGTAAACTTATTCTTAGAACCATATTCACAGAAATTTTATTAAAAATTTTGTTATTGTAGAAACGCTAATTTTTTTAGTACAAAAATTCACAACACGCAAAAGAAAACTAAAACAGCTGCTGAAAGAAATGCTCCAAAGAAGAATCGCAAAACAAAACATAGTCTCTACATACATACATACATTTTCGGACCAACGAAAACACACAGCAGGGGTTTAGAATTTGACGGAAAAGAAATTAATGAAAAAAGCACAACCACTGGAAACGCGTTAATACTTGGGGGGGTGAGATGTGCGTGGTGGGTGATTGAACCAGAGAGTGTCGCATACATTGCCTAAATAGCGTCATTCACATCACAACTATCTAATGAGTTCTTTCTATTTTTTTTCATAACTCAGCAGTTTCTTATCTGTTCTGATAGAAATGGATGTGTCCAATGAATTGATGCAAATTCAGTTTCTTTTCAATCATTCTCAAATGAATTAACTATGAAATGGATCTTGGGAAACATAATTTGCGAAGCGTGAAGACAATAAAAACAATAACAAAAACACATACATACCTGTTTTAAGCGATTCGCAGCGTTGGCTGATTCGTCTGATTGTGCTGTTGTTTTTGTATGTTTCGACAGTTTTTTCGTTTTCAAAATTGACCTGCCGTTCTCGGAGCAAAGGCTCCCCTCCCGCACCGCGCCAGCACCGATCACAAAACTCTCGACAGCCTTTCCTGTATATGAGAAAATTTCAAATTACTCTTCTAACTTTCAAAACAAAAAAGCAATCGTCAAACTTTCCTTTGCCTTGGTCATTTCTCGATACAGACTGTCCCATTAAATACACTATTCACTTTTAATCATTGATATTGTTTTTGTTGTTCTTTCTCTTGTTGTCTTTCCCCCTTATCTATTGTTTTTTCACAATTGTTTCAGAGTTTTTCACTTCGCGTACTTTAATCACTTCACGGAAGGAGAGAAACTAACAATTTTCTAGTGTTGAAACAAAATGAGTAAATAGTACTTGATACCGAATACTTTTAGTCGATACTGAGTATATTTTGTACTCAATACTTAACACCAAGAATTTTCGCGGTACGTCGAGAGTCAGACGACACACGAACAGATGTTCTGAAACAATTAAGTAAGTGCTGTTATACACGAGGCGTTTTTTTATCGTGCGTTTCGTCACTCGTGTGTCGAGTTAGTTGGATGGCGGTGTAGAGCTGCCTTGCGCGTTTGCCTACTCTGCTTACATCTCTACACCGCTATCCACAAACTCAACACGCGAGTGACGGTACGCGCGATAAAAAAACACCTCGTGTATAACAGCACTAAGTAGAGAAAGACGAGCGAAGAAAAAAGACAGTTGTTTGTTAAATGTTCTGCGCTTCTCTTTCTTTCTCATGCAATCAAATGGAATTGTTCCGAAACATGTTCGTGTGTCTGACTCTCGAGTATATTGTACTTGCACATTAAGAGTCTATACTGAGATATGCAGTAAGTAATGCGCCCACAAGAAATACGTGCAAAAAAAAAATTGAAAAGTACTTTACTTTCGCTTATACTGAGATGTCAAGTAATCAAGTGCGCAGGGTTGCATGCGACTTTTATGGTTTACTTCGCCATAGAAATGAACATGTCCATTTTTTATGCAAAGTAAATGCCAGGACAGCTGATTGCGGCACATTTTTCAAAGTAAATACTGACACCGACTTCGAAGGTGTTAAATTATTGGCATACTTTAAAGAATTAAGGGAGCGTGAATATAGTTGTCTCTCTTACACTTTACGACGTTGTAGCGAATAGGCTCCTAATGTGCAAGTAGTTACTGCATATCTCAGTATAGGTTCTAAAGGTAAGCAAGTTAATTATCTGCAATCTCATAAAGTGTGAGAGAGACAACTGTATTCACTTTTCTTAAATCTTTGAAATATCCCAAAAGATGTATATTATCGAGGTGGATGCTCTGAAAATTGAGCGCGAAAGTCGATTGCAACCCTGCGCTTTAATACTCTTCGATTACTTGCCATCTCAGGACAAGCAAAAGTAAAAAAAATTTACACAGAATCAGCTTTCTATTGTTCTACATGTGTTTTAGTGGCTTCAATTATGTGGGGGGAGGGTCAAAAATGGTCTAAATCTCCCTTATGTAATTAGTGGACAGCCCCGTATATAGGAACTTTACTTTCTGCGTATCTGAATATAGGGATTTAAGATGAATTGTTTTACTTTTCTGTATTTTGAACCAGAATTGTGTTCATCTTTTTATAAATTTTACCACTACAATTCTTACTGCTGTCCTTCTCTCCCAGTGGACCATTGCAACCACGAAAAATTCGAGTACCGCAAATGCATTCCTGTGTAACGTTTAATTCCTCCGAATTATATGGCGCACCGGCTACTCAGTAACGAATAGATACGGTTTGCTACAGCTGTAGCTACGATGGAATTGAGTTTGGATGATTTTATAAAAAAGAAAAAGTTCGATAATGGAAAGCCCGGCAATGGAATAACTAAAAAGTTGTAAGTAGAAGATTAATAGCATGCTACTCAGGTATGGAACATAACATGTGACTTTTTATTTGTGCAGTTCCCCCAATAAAAGTACACTGCACAAGACTATGAAGAAATCTATCTTTAGAGAGTCCGCGAGGACGCGTCCGATGAATGATGCGCGCATGAAGATTGTACAGAGCAATCGTGCCAAAATACGAGATGCTAGAGACAAGTTAGTGCAATTGACTAGAATTAAGGGAGACGCCCGGCATCTCATCGAGAAGAGGCGTGGCCCGATTATTCGGAACGGCGTACACCGCAATGGTCGTTTCGAAATCCCGACTGGCAGGAATTTCGAACCGAAGCCGATTCTGCGGCGCAAAGTGTATCCTGATGTGGCAGGAGTGCCGCGCGGGTTACATTGACTACGACAATATGGAGATGGTTGAGCAACAGGAATATAAAATGGTTCCAGGCTTAAGTCGCACCGTCCATAATGATTTACGTATGGATACATATGAGGGACCACGTACGGAACCGATACCGCCGCCGCCAGCACCGCGACGTGTTAACTCGTGGGGCTCGCAGTCGTCCGAACCATTTATTGATCCATTCGAGGTCTACGAGGTCTCGCATACACGCCGCGAACGACGAATGTCACCGGCAGAGTTGCCGCCACCGCCTCCAAAAGGCATTCTGCGCTCGAGGACGCGTCAGCGTAGCCCCGAACACTATCAGCATCAGCAGCGTTATATTCCAGAACCTGCTTCGCATTTGTCATACGAGATGATTTGTAGATTGGAGAACGCACCGGATCCTCACGCATCGATGGGTATTTTCTCGAATCCGCTTCGGTCTAGCAGCAGCATGCCGGCTCATTCGATCAAAGGCTATCGAATAGTTGTTAGCAATTTAAATCCAAGTGTCACACAATCGGATATAAGAGAACTTTTCGAAGACATCGGTGAACTCTACGACTCGCGCATTGTACGGCCTGGTGTCGCAGAAGTCATCTATAAATCTCTTGGTGATGCTGAGAAAGCTGTCGACACTTACCATAATCGGCAGCTAGATCGTCAGCCCATGAAGTGTCTATTGGTTAATCCACGAGCTTCGGATAAACCAACGGCACCGGCAATCAAGACTCCAAGGTAAGTGTAAGTGACCGCAGCACTGTCAAATGGCTCAATATATTTTCTCAATGTCGTTTCTTTTTAGTTCGAATTCCAGCTCACGGCCGGCACCAAGCAAAACGCCTTTAGAAATCGATATAGACGCGTTGCATAAAGTTCTATTCCGCCGTCATTAAATCTTTATCTCATCACTACGTTTTATGCCACAGTCTTCGAAGCATTCTCCATCGAAGAATGCTTTATCAATGGTAGTCGAAGTATTGCCAATGGACTTTGTGCGAGTTTTTTTTTGGCCAGCGAAAAGGAAAACGAAAACTATAATTATAATAATGAATACGATATATGGGAGAACAGTTGTCGCTGCCAAATAAGGTATTGGAAAGGCACGCCATTAAGGATCAATAAAATCAATTCATGAATCAAATATGTTTAAACACAAATAGTAGATGGACATTATAATACTTGATGTTAAGTAGTCGGAGTGTCTCTTATTTTGCATTCTGGTCAAATAAAGGAAATTTCCGATGGCCCTACATCATCATTCAAAAAAAAACGGAAGACCTCCAGACCTCCTCAACTTTTAGAATATTATTACACGTGTTGAAACTTAAAAAAGCGGAGGATAAACTGAACTAATGGCATCTGTATAGTTTTGCTTCTTCAGCAAACAACGCTGAACAAGAACAACCGTCCGTTAGAGAATTTGCCAAGAGTTTCGAATTTATGAGCCCCTCAAAAGTCTTAAAACATTAGATATGCTTTAAGTGTGAAATTATATGGATTCAAGCATGAATAAATTTTTGCAAGAAAAAACCCTATTTCTATACATCCCAAGCAGTTAGCACTTGGAGCCGTTCAGAGGAATTTCAAATTCGCCAATTTATCAACTTGTTGAACGTGAAGAGGAAAGTAAGCAAATTGGGAATCCACCGATAATCAAGACAAACAGAAAACATGGATATCAACTGCCAATGGCAACTCTGAACTGGAAATCAAAAATTTGTGAGTAACCGTCAATTTTTCCTACATAACGATATTTCATTATATGATCAGCCCTATTCTAAATGATTATTTCCCGGGAATTTGTTCCTCAAAACTTTCTCCACGTAAAGAGGGAGTGGTCTTAGTGTCAATTAAAGGAAAGATGTGATGTCCTTTGCTTAAAAATGTGCGGAATTATTGCTCCTTTCGTATTACCTTTAAAGTCTGCATAGGATGGGAGATTTTTTTTCAATTCCGCAGGGAGAAATTCCCCGGTAATATTCAGAATCGGGCTGTATACATATTCATTTGATGGACTATAAATATTTTCAAGAGAAATGTTTAGGTGAATATCTGATATGCTCAGTGTTGCCAGGTAGCTCCCCTAAAACAACTCCTTAACTCCCCACAGATTCGAAATGTTCCCCCTAAAATGTACAATATTCGAAATGAAAAAAAAATGTAATTTGTATAACTGTATATTTACATATATAAACCCCCTAAAATTCTCCTAGCCAAATTTGTTCCCCCTAAACCGCCCCCTAAAAGTAGGGAAAACCCCTAAATCTAGGGGGAAAACCTCTAAACTGGCAACACTGGACCTGCTTGTAAAATACTTATTCAAGATAATTATCCCTATTCCAAATGAATATTTTTCGGGGTTTTTTTTTTTACTAAAAATTTCTCTAAGGGAAAATAAAAAATTTTGATGAACTTTGTTCAAAAATGTTCGAGAGGGAGTTTCGTAACGTTCGTCAACGAGGTAACATACACAGAGAAAAAAATCAACCAGAAAACTAGTTAAATCAAAAGGAAACACATACAAAACGGCTTCAACAAGGAATATTTTTATTTTAACAATTTTTTTTTTGTTGGAAAAAATAAAGATTTTCCTTTTGAATCAACCATATTTCCGGTTGAATTGGCAATGATAATTTTCAAAAATGGATTTAAATTTAAATTGTTGAACTAACCACGGACATAATTGAAATGACAAGAATATTTTTAAATCAAAAAATAAAAATTTCTAAAATACCTATAAAAGAGAAATGTCAAAACAAATTTATTTAACGTTCAAAGAAAATGGCCACAGAGCCCTCTGCTGAACAAACCCCAAAAATAGCCATCGGATGGACTTCATCCGATCTCGTCACTCCGTTGTCATAACCAGTGCTCGGACTTCTACCACTTTAGTGTTAGATCTACCACTATTTTCATTTCTACCACCTCTACCACGCTAGGTTCAACTACCACTTTTTTTTTACTTTTTATGCTTTGTTTTATTTATTTTATGGTCATTTAGAATAATTGAGAGCATAAAAAATGTGCTTCAATGTTATGTGTATTGAAAAAATGTGGCAGCATCCTATTGTCAAGAATGGCAGCATTGGCACTTAACGACAACACAATAAATATTGACACATTTTTTAATAAGAGAAAATGCTAAAACATGAAAGTTTCCCAATTATTCTACATGATCAGATGTGATATATTGTATTAAGATTTTGAAGAAAATTTAAATCTACCACTTTTTATATAAATCTACCCTTCTTCTTTAAAAAATCTACCACCTTTAAAAATTTTCAAGTCCGAGCACTGGTCGTGACTGCTTTCGCAATGCTTAAAAAGTTCTAAGATGATGAAATTATCTTATATGTCCTATTTTATAAACCAAATGAGAATTATACCGAACGAAAAGAAATGTAATTAAAAATTTTGTTCTTTAAATCAACCAAAAATGTTGTTGACTCAACAATTTTTCTGTCGAAATTTTTGTTCTGCTCGAAAATCAAAAGGACTCTGAAAAACAATGCGCCCTTTTAAAAAAATCATGGCTAAATTCCCTCAGTGTAGGACTCGTTTACGTCCGGGCCGGGCTCAACGTTTGAATTTTTCGCCATTTTGAATTTTTTGCTGACGCCGGTCATATAAAACGGGAAATTAATCAATCAATTTACTGAGTCGAAAGAGTGTCAAGGAGGAATATAAGTACTCAATGGCACTCAATTCGAACTAAAGCTTACAATCTCAACTATTTTTGGCGGCGGCCATTTTGCTCCTTTGCCTGTACTCCGTCTGAGGGCGGTGGTGAAGGGGAAATAACGCACCCATTCTCGTTTTTTGGCTGCATCGCTGGACGTCTACTGACGACGGTCATATAAAATGTTGAACTATTAGAGCTGCTGTCGAAGTATACCCTGGCAATTGTGGACCGAACAGTGTCCAAGCCATCATTTTTAAGCCAAAAAAAAAAATTTTTTTTTTCGAGATACCCTGCTCCCTTTATATATCCTGCCTTTTTTTGAAGTGTTACAGCTCGTAAACGGTACCACTAAGAGAGTTTCGTCTGAAAACAAAAAAGGTTTCTCTTGACTCGACCTATCGATGGTTTGATTTTTTACAAAAGGTTTTGGGGCACCCTGTATATATCCCTGCAGTCTAGTCAATAGACTTCAAATGAGAAATTGAAACAAATATTTTAATGCGTTTTGCATGTTTGCAGAAATTAATTATTATATTATTTCGTTAAACTAAAAAGGAATAATTTTTCCTTGCACTATCCGTGTCTCGTCATCGTTAAGCTATTCTAGTTTTTTTTTGGGGTTTTCATCAAAATCCCTTAAAAGCTCGTTCCTCGTGTCTTACGACAACGTCTGTTATTTTGATGTTCGGCAAATTGATCATATCCGCAATGTTGTCTACACGTCGATCCAGTGGGAAGCCAAGTGATCGCCCATCGGATATAATGTTCCAACGCCCATCGCACAAGTCAAATCATTCCGTACAATCGTCGTACCCGTTTCTACATCAGTTACAATCACAAACATTTGCATCTGGATTCCATTGACTCTTCCTCTTGGTATGATAAGGCGGTGAGGGAAACGGCAGTCCTGACCAGCAATTTTCTCAGTCCACATAAAGGTTTCGGCATTCATGCGGCCATCAAGACCCATCAACACACGTTTATAGATCTGGGTCAGTGGTGTAGTATCACGGGCTGTCCATTCCATGTCACGTGACTTACGCTTGATCACATTCTTGCCAGTTTCTAAATTTACAATCGTACTATCGATAAGCATAAACTTTTGTCGGATCTCATCCGATTGCAGTTCTTGTCCCCCCCATTGATTTGAGAACTTCGGCCCAAGGAAAGTACGAATCATTACCTGGCGATTGCGATCGGAGTCCAAATCTATTTGAATTGTAAAATCCTTGTGATTGAGGCGCTGAACTCTAGCAACCACCATTTTCTGTTGATCGCCGGTAAGAACGTTCCGGCCGTCTAGTAAGTTACGAACATCAATATCATAGAGATCAGTGAATGTCTTCAATTGATCAACGATCACATTATTGACAGTAACACCATCTAAAGTCAGATCTCTACGTGTATAAGGTCCCAGGACGTTGGTTCGCTGCAATTCAACTATATCGCATAGGGTTTTCAAGACCTTCTGGACAAGAGGATTGTTTAGATTCATGCCCATATTTATTGCCGATCGATTGTCTTGACGTTGTTGACCAATCGTTAAAATATCACGGAATACGTCCAAAACGTTGACTCTTCCATCGCTTTTCAACAATGTATTTGCTATGATTTGATCAAAGGTCAAGGCATCAGTTAGATCCGTTCGGATATTAACGTTGTTTAAAATACTTTGAATTGTATCTCTGACATCGCGGAGTCCGTTGTCATTTCTGCCGAAAATCATATCATTCAAGACCATGTTGGTATTTTCAATGCCAAGCGATATTTTCTCGTTTTCAATGCGAGCAATAAGTTGCCTGAGATTATGTAGAAGAACATCGGTTCTAGGGATAGTCTTATCAAAAGTTTGTAAACCATCTATCGTGGATCTTGTGTTCTCATTCATGTTTTCGATTGTCCTCTTTGTCATGCCATTGAATCTGTTAAAGGTGTTCAAGTTTTCTTGATCTCTTCCGAAATTTCTCTCAATCATATCGTTATCCATTCCGTAAAAGCGACGCCGATTTTTATCCAGGATACGGTCATCATTTATATTTGTTGTGGAAACGTCATCGTCTTTGAACATCCTATTCCACATTGTTCTATCATCGTCCCAATCTTCTCTTGAGTTCGAATTAATACGTCGTCGTTGGTCGTTAAAACGAACATTCTGATCGTCGATGTCTGAAAACTGTCCGATTTTATGTTGATCGGTTACACGGCGGCCCTCAGATATTTGAGATCCTCTTAAAAAAGTTAAAAAACGATCATTCAGAGTATTTTTTCGCTGTTCCCATTTGCTGGTGCCCCATCGATCAGTATCTGTTTTATCAGTGCCCCATCGATCAGTGCCCAATCGAGTATTTCCATATTTCTCTTTAGCCCATCTATCAGTGTTACTTTGACCAAAGCCCCGTTGATCGGAGTCCCATCGATCAGTGCGAATTTTATCAGTGTTCCATCGGTCAGTGTCCATTTGATTGGTGCCCCATATGCCAGTGTTCCATCGATCAGTGTTCATTTTATCAGTGCCCCATCGATCAGTGCCCCATTGAGTAGTGCCCCACTTTTCATTGGCCCGTTTATCAGTGTCCCTTTGACCAGATCTCCATTGATCAGAGCCCCATCGATCAGTGGCAATTTTATCAGTGTTCCATCGATCAGTGGCATTTGATTTGTGCCCCAACGATCAGTGTAAATTTTTTCGGTGCCCCATCGAGTGGTGTCCCATCGATCAGAGCCCAATTGATCATTTCCCGTTTGGAAGTTATTGTTTCTCATGTTATTTCCAATCGATTGAAGTCTCCTGTAATTGATATGCAACAATTTATCGCTGTCTACACTGGTCGTTGGAAGATCAACCATCACATCGCCACTTCGAGTATCGTCGAATTCCTTGTTTAAACCATCCCATTGATCAAATCGATTTTGACCTACGCCAATATCTCGATAACGACGATCGCTTCTGTCGATTCCATTCCAGTTGGTCGTCATCCTTTGCCTGTCAATTGTTGATACTCCCGTATCGGGGTAAAGATTTACTCTACCGATCCGTGTATTTTTGAGATCATTTTCTCGAAGACATAAGTCATCCATTAGAAGTTGGATGAAACCCTTCAAGCCAACATCATTTGTTAATAAAGTAATATCACGAGTTATGTCAACCGTTCTGTCGACAGGAATAACGATCTTATCCTCCAGATCTGATGTAATGAGATCATTGCCATTCTGTGTTTTTGTCATTGCCATTTGCATACGCATTTGACGCCATGGCATCCATTTATTTGTCTTGAATAAGTCATCATTAATTTGGGGATTCCCAAACGTATTTATGGCATTCATTCGACTAGACAAGCCCATCATTTCAAAGAAGTTTGGTTTCGTCGTGCCCCTTTCATTAGTTCGGTCAGTCAGCATAGTGAGATCAATAGTCTGAGCCGCTCGTATAATGTCGCTATCGAGATACCATTGAGGTAAAATTTCATGTATAGCTGGAATAACTAGTCTGCGGGTGTCTTCGCGCTGACGAAGTGCCAACAGAAGAGCGTTCACGAAAAGGACTTCGTTCATTTCTCTGCGAGCGAAGCAAACGTTTTGTCTAAAGGTCTCCCAGTCTTGAGAGCATGCAAAGATACGCTGTAAGCCTATCATTTGACGCAAGTGCTCCACATTTGCCATGCTACAGAAATTGCCTCTTTTCAGTTGGCCACGATTGCGTCCGAGCTCCATAACGAACATCATGTCCACATCGATTCCCTTCAAAAGTAATCCTTTAATATGAGCCTTTGACTGAGCAAGCCTAATATATTATTTGATACCTTTTTATACTTGTTTTGGTCCATCACAAATGTGTCAGAGACAAAGGGGCATACATCTCCCTGCACCCCTGGTTGCTGAACGTTGTCCAGTATTGTTAGTAAGAATTTCTGCTTCATCAGATCATCGAAGGACATTCGTTTAACCGGATCAAAATCTGTCAATTGTGTGTAAGGCTTAGTCAAATCCTAAGAATAAAAAGGAAAGATCGTTTTTTTTTTCTATTTACCAATGGTTTCAAATCCTGCATCCTGCGTAAACTGACGACTTCGATCGGTGCGATCATTCGTCATCCACTTCGTGTCCAAGACACCCTGCAGCAGCGACACCGATCGCAGCGGTGATCAAAAGAAATTTAAACATCTTCGTAATCACTAGATTCGTTCCTTCTGTACAACTCAGACAACAGCCGTTGGTCCAAATGACTTCTGTGATTTCCGAAGGAATGTCCAGCGTTTTATACCCTGAGTATCTTATTGCGAGAGCTTCTTTTTTCTTTTCTTTTTTGGTCTAACTGATAAGAAATGCAAAAATTGCATGCCTTGCAATTATTTTTATGAGTCGAAAAGACATTTGCAAAGATTTAATGTTATTGACAAAGTATGCATGGGGGTTAATGACCATCAAAATTTTTCGATCGATGTATTTTCTTTGAGCTTTATTGAATGTTTCTTTTTTAATATTTAATGGCCCACAATAAAAAAATGTTATAAAGCACAGATTTATGCTTGGTCAATCTGAAAAGTATTCAACTTTGAAAAGAAATATAGGAAATCTGGTGTGTAAAGACTATGTAGATTTCATTTGCAACCATTCAGTGTCGTGGGAAAGAGGGGAAAAATGTTCAGTCCTGCTCGCGGGCCATGGATGATTTGTATCAGTGAAGCTAGTATTTTTATACCCAGCGTAAGTGGGGTATATTAGTTTTGTGCAAATCTTGTAACAGGGAGAATTAAGCTCTATAGATATATAGACAAATATATATAGAAATGATCAGGATCAAAAACTGAATCGATTTAGACATGTCCGTCTGTCCGTGGTCGGATCTCCTCCGAAACGGCTCAACCAATGAAGTCGAAATTTGGTACACATGTATATCGGGGTCAGAGTATGATCCTAAGTAAAAATGGGAGACATCCGCCCACTGCCACGCCCACAAATGAATTAAATGTGTTTTCAGTAAAATTCTTGTAACTTGCGAACCACTCAACACATTTCATTGATATTTGGTGTACTAGTAAACATACGAAAAGGACATATCCTGGAAAAAAATGGAAGCCGTTCTCGAGCACGCCCAATAAAATTTATGAGCCCGACCACTGCCACGCCCACAATGGAGCATTATCGTAACTTCCGAAGTAAAAGGCGTAGAATCTTCAAATTCGCCACATACATAGGTTGACCTTAGGCGAATGAAAGGTGTAGGGAAATAATTTATATGGCCCGACCACTGCCACGCCCACAAATAGAGAAGCAAAACATAGTGCGCCAATAATGTCGGGACGCTGGGTATTTCAAAGTCGGGCTTGACCGACTTTAGCTTTCTTACTTGTTTAAGTATAGAAAAACGTGGCAGCATTGTCCACTGCCAGGCTGTCAGTTCATTGTACAGTTGATTAATACTTTATTGTTTTCAAAACTGGAGTCTTTAATTCGTAATTCAAGTGATACTAGTATACTCCTAATTGCTGTAATCCGACTCCAAAACTTTCAATCCAGTTTATCAAACTTACATATTCATGGTTTGAAACGATCGAAAACATCGATGATTTTTGAAGACTATCGATAGTTTTGATTCATGAAAATTGACTTTAGCATTGGATTGATGGACAGATTCCTAAAAATGCCCTTATTTCAGATTAGGACGAGAGTCGCTCGAAATTCCATATTTCGATAAACAAAATTATCAACTATCGATTCTAGAAACGATCAATTATCGAAAACATCGACGTTTAAAATATCGATCATTGGAACTATCGATAATTGGAAAAATCGATTATTGAAAAAAATCGATTAGAATGTATCAATTATTGAAACTATTGATTATTGAAACTATCGATTATTAAAGCGATCGATTATTGAAATTATTGACTATCGATAATCAAACTATCGATAGCTCCCCAACTCTATCAACCCAATAAGTAAGACAAACTGCACACCATCTTGCTTCATCACGTCGTCAAAAACCTTCAGAAAATCTGCAAGTCTTAAGTGTCCCAATTTACAAACCAAATGAGAATTATAGGCGTCATGCTAAACTGTGTATACTATGGTTACAAAGTACGGGTTATTGAACTTATCAATTTTTGAACTTATCGATTATTGAACCAATCGATTATCGAAATTATCGATTATTGAAACTATCGATTATCGAAAATATCGACTATTGATACTATCGATTATTTAAACTATGGATTATTAAGACAATCGATTCTTGAAACTATCGATTATTTAGACGATCGATTATTGAAACTATCAGTTATCGAACTATCGATAGCTCTCCAGCTCTATCGAGCCCAAAAATAAGACAAACTTACACACCTTCTTGCTACGTCAGGTCGTGAAAAGTCTTCAGAAAATTTGCGACTCTTAAGTGTCCCATTTTACAAACCAAATGAGAATTATAGGCGTCATGGTAAAAATTGTATTCTATGCACTGATGCCAGAACGAGGGTTTTTTTCCGTTTTGAGGGATTTTTTCGATTTTACCTTTAACCAAAAATGACTTCAAATGTTTACAAGGGATTTTTACTGATCACTTTCCTAAGAAATCAGAAATAAAGAGATTTTTTTTTTCAATATCCAAGGGAAAAGACAATACTGGCTAGCATCAGTACTGGTTACAAAGTATGGAAAATTTGTGTAAGGCTTTAAAATTCGGCTTCTTTATTAATCAGGCCGTATTCTCTAGCTCTAATTTAAATGCAGCCGAGATTTTTTTAAATGTTTTTCTTTTAATTTTGAATGTGAAAAAAGTGGACTTTAACAAATTTTTTTAAGATATTTTTTGTACCATTCGCCCTAAATGGAGCTTGAACGTCAGTTTAGGGGAATTAAGGGAAATATCTGCACTTTTGTGTGACTGTGACAAAAGTTTTATGGGGAACTTTTAGGGTGTCACGCTTTTGTTTTTAGAATTCAAAATTCAATTCAATCGAGCCTGATTCTAAGACATTCAACCAATTAGCCCATTAAAAAAACCGGTGCCGGTGTTGCGCGGTTATATACACAAGGGCTTACGCATACGAATGCGATTGTGTGCGCAAGCCAAAGCAAGATATTAATGCAATAATTTTTTTATAATTTTTATTTCAATAGTTTTGTAGAAAGATTCGTATAAACATTTGGAAAAACAAAAAAGAAAATTCCTTATTTTTTTTTATGAACTTTGTTGGCCGAACTCGATTTTCGATGTATTGGAAAAATTCGGAGCCGAGGAGAATTCAAAGCACTTGGTTTCACTTTCGCTAATTACGTTACGTTAGAACAAAAAGCAGCCACCACTTAGTATGATTCACTGCGCCATTTTAATAAATAACCTTTTTTTTTTGTTTCAATTGAAGCGCTGCTGGAAATATAAATTCAAATTTTCTACGTATTCCTCCTCCTATTCTCAAAAAAAAAAAAAATTTTTTTTTTTAAATTTTGACAATCATTTTTGGGCACTTTTTGTTCTGTTTAGATTTCACGGACACCCGTTCCATAGTTAGCACCACCTGCGCGATTTAATGCATCCCTGAATAGTTCGATGTCGAGCTCTCCTTCTATTCCGGCTTGCAATTCGACGGCGAAGTTCTGAAGAGGAAAAAAACGGAATTTAGTCCATGAAAACTCATAGGTACATATATGAATGTGTTTCCACCATCAATACACTCACATTTAAAACATCTTTGATTAAAGCTTTATCTGTTGACATTTTAGCGCGTTGTATCACGCCCACTTCCTGTCCGATCCATGTGAGGAATATGAACTTTTTTCGCTTCGACATCTCATCGCCCATTTGTATTCTTATGTACCCGAATGCTCGCTCGTTGTCGGCAAATTGGTTGCGAAACTCCTCAAAGCATTGCCCACGCTCCGTACAGACTATGCGTGGCCCATCGAATTTGAAGACAGCCCTGAAAATATACATATGAGAGAAAGAGAGAGAGAGTTTGAAACCTCTTCTGCAATGTCTGATAAACGCATTCTTACCATTCTGTGTCTGTGAGATCCGAGCGAACATCCTCGTAGGCTTCCCTTATGGCTTCTTTGTCAAGTGATGTTGCAACTGGCATCTAAAATGAGAGAATTTTTTGTGATTATTAGAGGTGCTCTGGCGCCAAAATTTACATATCTAAATAACGATATAAGGACATAGTATAATTATTATTCCAATGCATTTGACAAAAAGGTATATTTTTTATGACCTGAACCTCTTCAAGTCGAAATCCTTAGTAAGTCGAAAAAATGCCCATTTAAGTTATAGAGATCCCACTGTGAGGGTCTGTATGGACTTTTGAACTTTTCCCAGCCTGCAGAAGAACAATTTCAGCCCCTGGATGTTAATTCTTCTATCGAGAGTTGGTATACGCTTGCCTTCCATGGAGCTCTGTCGCCTTTTGATATCGCTGAAGGGTTATAATTTAACTATTCCAGAAAAATGGGTCCTTATTGAAAATTTTCTGTTCCGTAGTGCTGGCAAGAAAATTTACCACAGATTTTATGTACATATGCATATATTCATGTTGTGTCTAGGGCACAAGGGTTGGGTACCTCTGGCTTAGACGCCAAAATGCAATGGGAATTGCAAGCGACACATATTTTCAATACAAAATCAGAAGTCATCGAATTCAAGGAGTGATCGAACTCTCAAACATCACTGATCGCAATTTTTCAACTCCTTAGCTTTGGTTTATTTCTACTTTTTATACCCAGCGTAAGTAGGGCATATTAGTTTTGTGCTAATCTTGTAACAGCTAGAACTAAGCTCCGTCGATATAGACACATATATTTATATATATAGTCTTGATCATGATCGTAAACTGAATCGATTTAGACATGTCCGGGAGCTCCTTCCAAACGGCTGGACCAATCATGTCAAATTCGGCAGACAGGTGTTGTGATCATGTCACACATATCGTGAACCCACTGTGCTGATCGGAAGCAAGAAAGCAACAACAAGCACCAAAGTGAGTGCGAGAAAGTTGCGAAAGACGAAGACGTCAGCAGAAACTGAAGCGAGAAGACAGCAGCGGGGTAGTGCGACTGCAGCAGAGTTTTAAGTAATTTTAAGCATATTTTTAAGTTGAAATATATTTTGGATTTTTAGAAATTTTAGTGGTAATCACACGGCGAAAAGATAAGAACAAAACCCGGATAAATAAAATAATAGTTGAATATAAATGAAAGCAAGGAAAGTGTTTCATTTGAAGAAGTACTTTAAACAAGAAACTTTAACATTTTAAGGAAAGTGTTTCATTTAAAGGAGTACTTTAAACGAACAACTTTAACATTTGGCGCCCGAGCAGGGACCCCGAGTATATGATCCTAAGTGACAATGCCACTACCACGCCTACAAATGGAGATTTTTCGTAACTTCCGTACGGAAAGGCAAAAAATAGTGCGTCAATATTGTCGGGAAGCTGGGAATATGAAATTCGGGCTTGACCGACTTCAGCTTTCCTACTTGTGTCTACTTTAATTGGGCATTTGTGGCATCGAACTCGGAATGGCGAAAATGTGTATATTAAACAATTTCTTGCAACGTATAATTTTGCACGCATTAAGGATGTGGTATGTAATTAGCAAAGTATGTAATTCATAATTATTACGAATGACTGCATATACTTTACCACAATCGAGCGAAATTTTAATCGAAAGTTAAGCCAAAAAGCTTTGCGCTTAGGAAATGCTCGTGGCAGATTATATTAAAATAAGGAAATAGAAAATGAAAATGAAAATCTTCCGAAAGAGCACTGGCTGAAAATTGCATTTTCAAGAGCAACGCCTTGTTTTGGGAAAGCGAAATAATAAACTTTTTGCCTTTTATGGTCAATTATTGTTCACACATAAAGGAGAGAATACATTGAAAATGCACGCGAGTTTAAGTAAATAATAATACGCTTTGCTATGTTCATCAGAAGTCAATATAACGATGCCGGGAGGGGGGAAAATACACGCTCCATAACTGATCACATGTTACCATAAGGAGTTAAAATGTTGTTTGAATTTCAAAATTTTATTGTTAGCAACATGCAGCAGAAGCGCATGCGCAACATGTTAAAATTCGATACGTAACGGCAAGGCCGTTTGCTTTTATTCAAGTTCACAGTGATTGAGAATTCATTCGAAATGTGAACGAATTGAAGTGAAATAGGAAACATATCGATTTAAGGCACGAAACTGGATATCAAATATCTCAAATAATTTTTTTATTAATTGTTTTTAGAGTTCATATAGGTATATATTGGGGAATCGAGAGAAGGGATTTTGAGAATCTTTTCGGATAAATATTTTGAGGAAATTCGACGGTTTGTATTGTCAAATTGTTAAGTATTAAGCCCAAAATTCAATATTGCGAGAGACCGAGATGAGAGGCATACAAATTTCAATACATTCAATCATATGGTTCAAGCTCCAATGTATCGCACTGCGAGACCTCGTAGCGAGAAAATTTTGAAAAATTTAATATTTCTCGTTACGAGGAAATTTGACAGGTTAATGATAAAGCTATTTTTTGAGTACTCGCTATTGGGTACTCGTTTAAACTAATAAAACAAAAACTGTTCACTGTTCTGTGAAAAAGAGCTTTTAGAATATTTCGCGAGCTTTGGTTCATTTTGAAAATTTTTGAAAATTTTGAATAAAAATTTAAACTCAAGTGATAGCGTATAATTTTTATAAGTACTCGGTACTCGTTAGATTGGTACTTGGTTCAAATATTGCATTACTAGAAGCGAAATTATGCTATCATCTGCGTGACGCAAAACTCTCATTGGAGATTGAAATGCGTCACGCAAAACATTTTCGTGACGTCGCGCACTCTCGCATCGGGCTCTCGCAATATTGGATTTTAGGCTTTAGTATGCCTATTAAAACGTTAAATTGTCAAATTAACAAAAAAAGCCTACTTCAGTGACTAAAATATTCAAAACGCACAGTTAAATGCAAAAAAAAATTCAAAAAAATTCAAAAAAATTCAAAATATTCAAAATCCGAGCTCCATTTATGATCTTTAGTGGAGTCTTAGGGCAGAAAAGTGATCAAGGAAAATTTTATGGGACCAAGCTTTTAAATTTGGAAAATTTCAAAATTAAATTTTAGTGTATTTTGGCCTTGTTTTGAGACATTCAGGGGAATATTCCCCTAAAAATCTAGCAACAGCGTTTCAATTACTTATATATATGGGCTTGATGGCCCACTAAACTGGGATGTTCTACATTTAACTTCATTAGGACAGTCTCTTATAATATCATAGGGCCACAACAGTTTCCGGGACTGGGTTTAATGTAATATCGACTGCAGCGCAAAATAAGAACGTGAACCTAAGTTCAACAAATGCTGATAAAAAAATATCCGGAAATTCTTTCCTCGACTATTTTTACAATTTCCCAGTGCGGTCCTAGATAAGGGATGGAAAGTTCAATCTATATATTGTTGCATGTGTGTACGAGATATACGATGAGAGAGAGGATTAGAAGAAAATTTGCATGGATCTCTTGAATTATTAAATTTTTAAACTTTGAAGGCAATTAATTTTTGTAATTCTTGAAACTGTTTCAAAGAAAAATTCAATCACGGACAAAATTCCGTTTAGTGTTTTTGTTCGCTGCGTTTAATCATCCAAAACACTTCGCCAATGCATGAGCGCGCACAGGCGACCGCGCCCCATAAGGCTGCTTGACTCACTATCTTGAAATATACAATATGTACGCATATGTACATATGTTCGTAAATATGAACAAACATACATGTATGAATGGGATTTGAGTCACTTACTTATATATGAGATATTATCCACTGTATACAGATTTCTGTGTTTCGAATGTTGAGTTGAAAGTTTAAGGGGAAAAAAAAAGAAAAACGAAAAAGCCAAAGAGAAGTCAAAAAGAAAGAAATTTTATTTCTGCTAAAACAATTTGCAAGAAATTTGATGAGTCATTTTTTTTCCTGTCGGACGGACACAAAGGAGAAATACATATATTTTTGTTTGCAGGAAGTTAAACGTAAAAGGAAATCCGAAATTTTCAGAACACTGCCGCTCAATGTTTTGACTTTGAATTTTGTGTTGTTTTTATCACGTCCACACATGCTTGAAGATGGCCTTTTAAAGTGCTTAGCACAGACGCACAGCACAGACCCACAGTACAGACGCACAGCACAGACGCACAGCACAAATGCTCTCTGAGTTCTTTGGGAGAGACGCGATGCAGCAGATTGCTCGATTGAATGCATGCAAATGCATAAATTCCATAATTTCCATAATTTATGTATTTCACAAGTTGTTTTCTTTCTAGAGAAAGAAGAGCCGGGTCGTCTTTTCTTCGGTATGTTAGATAAGAAATCGGCTTTATGTGGCTAAATACCGGATGTGGATGTGGATGCGTTCGGTATTGCTAGGTCGTGGATGCAAAGTCTCATTGCAATGTTTTGATTTCTCAAAAATTATATACGTACATATTTATGTATGTACCGACAACATTTTCATGTTTTCATTTCATACGCTATCAATTTTTCAGGGAAATTTATTGCGCCTTTCAGGCGTGTATCTTTTCCTTTGAAATGCACTCATAAAACTCGCTGATTAAAGAAACAATATTTCTCTACAATATGTACTGTGAGACGCTTTATCAGAGAATACGTACGAGATTAATTGAAACGGGACAGTAGGGAAAAATTCATTTCTTAACCGTTCCCTCATATTGGTATGCGCGAAAATGTCCGTTACAGCTTTAGTGTCTTACTTAAATGAACAATTAACAGTGAATCCTGGTCAAATAGCTATTTAGTTCTAGACTAAACCGGTAAAACTTCTTACCGCCTCAGAAGAAAATAACTTGTCAAAATTGACTAAAATATGAAGATATCCATCCGTGAGGAATCTCCCCTAAATAAAATTTCAGCAGATTTTACAGCTTAGTGTCTCGAACTTTGAATATGTAAACAAAATACTTTAACAGTGAATTCAGGTCAAATAGCTTATTTAATTCAGACTAACGTAAAATTTCATACCGCTCAGAATCAAATATAACTTGTCACAAAGTAGTTGAAACTAGAAATTGTGATACAAGATCTCCATTGTGTAGGTGAATCTCCTAAATTGAAAAGCATTTTTGAAAAACCATGCTCTGGAACATTGACATTTTCGCCTAAAACGAATATAAAGAGCATAGCATAATTCACAAAGAACGTCGGAAAATCAAAATATTTAACTGCTTAAAAAGTTCAAGAAATTCAAAATATTCGAAAAATTTTTAATCGAAATTTCGATTAGAATTCAAAATTTTACAGCAAAACCCATTCAAAAATTCGAAGTCAAAAATCCAAATTAGTTCGATTTAAGCCCAAATCCAATATTGCGAGAGCCCGATGCGAGAGCGCGAGACGAGACGCACACAAATTTTCAATACATTCAATCATATGGTTCAAAGCTCCAATGTATCGCACTGCGAGACCTCGTAGCGAGAAAATTTTGAAAAATTGAATATTTTCTCGTTGCGAGGAAATTTACAGGTTAATGATGTAGCTATTTTTTGAGTACTCGCTATTGGCTACTCGTTTAAACTAATAAAACAAAAGCTGTTCACTGTTCCGTGAAAAAGAGCTTTTAGAATATTTCGCAAGCTTCGGTCATTTAAAAATTTTTGAAATTTTTGAAATAAAATTTAAACTCAAGTGATATAATTTTATGAGTACTCGGTACTCGTTAGATTGGTACTTGGTTCAAATATTGCATTACTAGAAGCGAAATTATGCTATCATCTGCGTGACGCAAAACTCTCATTGGAGATTGAAATGCGTCACGCAAAAAATTTTCGTGACGTCGCGCACTCTCGCATCGGGCTCTCACAATATTGGATTTTGGGCTTTAGTATGCCTATTAAAACGTTGAATTGTCAAATTAACAAAAAAAACCTACTTCAGTGACTAAAATATTCAAAAAGCACAGTTAAATGCAAAAAAAAATTCAAAAAAATTCAAAATATTCAAAATCCGAGCTCTATTTATGATCTTTAGTGGAGTCTTAGGGCAGAAAAGTGATCAAAGAAAATTTTATGGGACCAAGCTTTTAAATTTGGAAAATTTCAAAATTAAATTTCAGTGTATTTTGGCCTTGTTTTGCGACATTCAGGGGAATATTCCCCTAAAAATCTAGCAACAGCGTTTCAATCATATTTAAAAAAGTGCTTGATGGCCCACTAAACTGGGATGTTCTACATTTAACTTCATTAGGACAGTCTCTTATAATTCTTAACATAGGGCCACAACAGTTTCCGGGACTGGGTTTAATGTAATATCGACTGCAGCGCAAAATAAGAACGTGAACCTAAGTTCAACAATTGCTGATAAAAAAATATCCGGAAATTCTTTCCTCGACTATTTTTACAATTTCCCAGTGCGGTCCTAGATAAGGGATGGAAAGTTCAATCTATATGTTGTTGCATGTGTGTACGAGATATACGATGAGAGAGAGGATTAGAAGAAAATTTGCATGGATCTCTTGAATTATTAAATTTTTAAACTTTGAAGGCAATTAATTTTTGTAATTCTTGAAACTGTTTCAAAGAAAAATTCAATCACGGACAAAATTCCTCTTAGTGTTTTTGTTCGTTGCGTTTAATCATCCAAAACACTTCGCCAATGCATGAGCGCACAGGCGACCGCGCCCCATAAGGCTGCTTGACTCACTATCTTGAAATATACAATATGTACGCATATGCACATATGTTCGTAAATATGAACAAACATACATGTATGAATGGGATTTGAGTCACTTACTTATATATGAGATATTATCCACTGTATACAGATTTCTGTGTTTCGAATGTTGAGTTGAAAGTTTAAGGGGGAAAAAAAAAAAGAAAAACGAAAAAGCCAAAGAGAAGTCAAAAAGAAAGAAATTTTATTTCTGCTAAAACAATTTGCAAGAAATTTGATGAGTCATTTTTTTTTCCTGTCGGACGGACACAAAGGAGAAATACATATATTTTTGTTTGCAGGAAGTTAAACGTAAAAGGAAATCCGAAAATTTTCAGAACACTGCCGCTCAATGTTTTGACTTTGAATTTTGTGTTGTTTTTATCACGTCTACACATGCTTGAAGATGGCCTTTTAAAGTGCTTAGCACAGACGCACAGTACAGACGCACAGCACAGACGCACAGCACAAATGCTCTCTGAGTTCTTTGGGAGAGACGCGATGCAGCAGATTGCTCGATTGAATGCATGCAAATGCATAAATTCCATAATTTCCATAATTTATGTATTTCACAAGTTGTTTTCTTTCTAGAGAAAGAAGAGCCGGGTCGTCTTTTCTTCGGTATGTTAGATAAGAAATCGGCTTTATGTGGCTAAATACCGGATGTGGATGTGGATGCGTTCGGTATTGCTAGGTCGTGGATGCAAAGTCTCATTGCAATGTTTTGATTTCTCAAAAATTATATATGTACATATGTATGTATGTACCGACAACATTTTCATGTTTTCATTTTATACGCTATCAATTTTTCAGGGAAATTTATTGCGCCTTTCAGGCGTGTATCTTTTCCTTTGAAATGCACTCATAAAACTCGCTGATTAAAGAAACAATATTTCTCTACAATATGTACTGTGAGACGCTTTATCAGAGAAAACGTACGAGATTAATTGAAACGGGACAGTAGGGAAAAATTCATTTCTTAACCGTTCCCTCATATTGGTATGCGCGAAAATGTCCGTTTCTGCCGGCATTCCCACTTCGGTCGGACATCAATGGATTTTCACGTAGTTCACTCGAACAAGACATCAATAAAGCTCAAACAAACATGGTAAAATATAGCAAAGATAGAAAATAATCTTAAGATATCCATCCCCCCTTGCTTTCAGATACCTACACAGAAAAACTGGCTACGAAAAATTCCAATTAATGGCGTTTGTTAAACTCGATTCATCGGTTTTTTAATTGTCCCAATATAAAAAATTTCAAACAAATCACGAAATTCGGGAAAAGTTCGTAATATTAAAATTTGAAAAAAAATTTGGTTGATTATTTTGTTGTATTAAATACCAAACGTATTAACACCCAACAAAACTTTTGTTTGCAATTTTTGAAAGTGCATATAAAATTTTTCTAAAATTCTCATTAGCTTTATGCGGACTTACATACAAGAAGAGACAAAATAATCAAAAATTAGCTCACATACATATGTTTATGATGTTATAATGTATAATTATCACCTCCCTTAAGCCCAAAATCCAATATTGCGAGAGCCCGATGCGAGAGTGGGCGACGTCACGAAAATGTTTTGCGTGACGCATTTCAATCTCCAATGAGAGTTTTGCGTCACGCAGATGATAGCATAATTTCGCTTCTAGTAATGCAATATTTGAACCGAGTACCAATCTAACGAGTACCGAGTACTCATAAAAATTATACGCTATCACTTGAGTTTAAATTTTAATTCAAAATTTTCAAAAATTTTCAAAATGAACCAAAGCTCGCGAAATATTCTTAAAAGCTCTTTTTCACGGAACACTGAACAGTTTTTGTTTTATTAGTTTAAACGAGTACCCAATAGCGAGTACTCAAAAAATAGCTACATCATTAACCTGTCAAATTGCCTCGCAACGAGAAATATTCAATTTTTCAAACTTTTCTCGCTACGAGGTCTCGCAGTGCGATACATTGGAGTTTGAACCATATGATTGAATGTATTGAAATTTGTGTGCGTCTCGTCTCGCGCTCTCGCATCGGGCTCTCGCAATATTGGATTTTGGGCTTTATTCATAATCAGATTTTAAATTTAAAAAATTGTTTAAATGTCAAATTTCCATACAAAAACTGAATTTAAAAAATTTTTAAAGTTAAAATTTGATTATGAATAAGGGGGTCAAATTTTTATTATGGAATATGTAGATGAGGCATTTTTTCCTTTTTTATTTATTTAAAATAATTGGTTGATTTTTATTAATACCTTTGGTTGTTGATATTACAAATCGTTGTTTGAAAATGTTTATTGAAGTGTTAATACTTCGAGTAATTGTCCCAATTAAACGATTTTTTAATATAACAAAAAGTGTGATAGGCTGAGTTTTAACAACGAATTTGTTATATTGATTAAAAAATTGGTTGTATTTACGCACAAAAATCTTTCTGTGTAGATATTCTCCTTCAGAAAGAAGAGAAATGCCTGTCACCAGGGGGACGGATTAATGGAATTCGCAGCTGCGATTTTGCCGCCTCAGAGAGCAGCCAAATTTTCGCCTTTTCTGTTATTGATGCATTGAGGGTTAGAATTTGTCGCCCCTGAAAATTTGCTGCCTATGATGCCTATTCAGTAGATCCGCCGCCGCCGCCTGTCACTTCGAAAGTAATGTCAATGGCCAGAAGCTGCCGCGTCTGATCATTAATGCTTCGATGCGGTGATAAATTATTTGTTTAGGCATACAATTTTTCCCACTGCTTTCAAGACCATCAAGTATCTAAACATCTTTCTTGATCAAATAAGTGGTCGAATACTTTCACTTAACATAGGATAAACTGTCTGGACGTTTTGAAGCTGCATATGCGGCGGTGGGGAGTGAATTGAGGAAAAATCAAATCAACTATTGAAAGGGGTTATGGATGCCGTCATTCGAATAAGTCAAACAAATTTAAATGGCTGTTAATTTAAATTGTTTATGCATTAGTTTCTTAGCTTAATGAAGTTGAAAAAAGCATTTGGCGGCAGCGAAATAAAAGCGATTGTGATGGATGTTAAAACCGAAACTGTTGATGTCTTTCTTCACAAATGTTGCTGTTCAAATAATTCGCAATCTCTGAGGTTATTTTTTTTTTTATGTATAAAGCTATTTTAGCCTTAAGACCTTTCATCTTGGAAGTCTTTAAAAATTGACTCTTATGAGAGGAAAAATATTTTATTAAAGATAATCCAAAAGTTACGTGGCATTTTTTGAGACCAAACATGTCACATCGAGTTATAACTAGGAGGAAAAAAAAGCTTTATAAAACCTTTCATCGACTTCAATTGGGGTTTCTCAACTCATGCGTCCGTTGGATTGGACGTAAAGCTAATCAGTTGCCTCTCCAATGTGTCTCTTGAGCCCCCCCAATGTTTCACAGTTGAGCGCCCGAGTTGAGTGCTTTGCAATTTCAAATTTCTGTCATAATTTCTGTTTACTCTCTTGCGTAAAAAATATTTGCCTGTATTATGATGGCAGTTATTTTTTTTTTTTAATACAAATAACTAAGGCAAAAAATACAGTTCGAAGCATTATAAGATAAGATTACACCGAAATACAATTACGGCATGCAATTCATAGTCAGCTTTTTGCACCGATACATGACAGTTTGGTGATTAAAATTTTTACATTCTGCCATATCTAGATCCTGCCTGCAATCGGCGTTTCAGTACGGTGGAATCTCGATTATCCGAACATTGATTTATCGAATATTTGATTATTTGCATATACGGATATCCGATTATTTAGATTTCATATTATCTGTGTATTCGATTATCCGGATATCCGATTATCTGGATATCAGATTATCCGGAAATAATTCTAGCCGGATATCCGATTACCTGGAAATCAGATTATCCGGAAATAATTCTAGCCGGATATCCGATTACCTGGACATCAGATTATCCGGAAATAATTCTAGCCGGATATCCGATTATCCGAACAATTTTTACTAGAATAATTGATTATTTCTATATCCGGATGTCCGATTTCCAATTTTTCAGATATCTGATAATCCGACTGTCTGAAAATTCTATTATCCGGCTATTTGGTTATCCGGATATCCAAATATCCGATTATCCGGCTACCTGAAAATCTTACAATCCGGCTAGCCGCATATCCGATTAACCGGCTATCTGAATATTCCATTATCCGGTTATTAAATTATCCGGATACCGAATATCCGATTATCCGGCTACCTGAATATCTGACAATACGGCTAACCGCATATCCGATTATCCGGCTACCTTAATATTGAATTATCCGGCTATTCAATTATCCGGATAGCCGAATATCCGATATCCGGCTACCTGAATATCTGACAATACGGCTAACCGCATATCCGATTATCCGGCTACCTTAATATTCATTATCCGGATATTCAATTATCCGTTTTATTGCATATCACGTTAATCCGCTATGAAAATCTTACATATTGCTTAGGTTCGCTATGAAATCGATTATCCTGGTTCGATTATACGAATCATGTCTATTTATTGTTGATAAATAGAATTATACTCGATATACCAATTATGTGTTAATCATTCGAGATCAAAAGCATTGAAAATTTATTTTTTAGATTTTATTCGTCTTTGAAATCGATTAATTTGAGAAATATTCGATTTTGATAAACAAAAAAAAGAAATCCAGTGCTATTTAGTTCAGATAAATAAATATCTACTAGTAATACACTGTATGTGTTAATAATACAGAGCACCACATAAAATCATTGAAATTTCATGTCCTTTCAGAGTTTTATCTCGTTTCCTCGTCAATTAAATTACGGTCATGAAAGTTTTAAAGAACAAACTATTGATTTGTGACTAATAAAACTCATAATAAAGTGAAGATCATTTTATTGCCCTATTTACTCTCACATGCGGAAAAATATCAAACATACATACACATATACATACATACATGAGCACCTACATAAAATAGAAAGTTTCCCATGTCCCTTTCAAGAAGTTCTTTAATTACGCTTTGACTCGTGGCCATAAATTACGGGTCATGACGAAGTTTTATCAAAGAACCAAACCTATTGATCTATGGAGAGCTGATAACCATTACTCGATTAATAAAGTCGTTTCGTATATGGTATCGATTTTATTGCTTTCGTTCTTTCCTCTATCTCTGTGGGTACGAATAATTCCATTTCCACTGACTCTATGTCTTTGCTCGGCGCTCTATCTATATTGCTGAAGGAGGAGATCCGAGTGGTCCAACGTATGCAATTGAAAATATAGAACACAAATCAATTGTGTGTTCATGGTGTGCTCGGCTCCATGAATTTAATTTTTTGATCAAATTGCATTTAAGTGCTCCTCCACTCAATGGGTGTCATATACTCATATGAAGATTTTCCATAATGCTTGTTATGAGTTCAGCAGACAAAACCAAACCAAACAAAACAAAACAAAAAACAATTTAAAAAAAAAATGTTTTCTTCAAAACTGTTTGGGGTTGCTTTATGGAGTGCATTTCGGAGCTATAATTAGGATTGAAAAAAAAATTTCAATGAGAAAAGATGGACTTTTTTTGGGGGTAAGTTCAAGTGCACTGCTTTTGTCTTCGGATGACAGGAGGAGTGAGGGTAATGAACTTCACAGACAGAGCGCCTTAAGTCAATAAAATCGGGAAAATTAAAAAATTATATTTTTTTGAAATCATTTGAGCGTTATTATGCCATTGCAAGAGTGGAAATTATTTATATATATATATATAGATACATATATACATACATTTAGTATGTATTTGGCGAATGAAATCAAAAATATGATGAGGGAAGCAAAAAAATCGCTTCTGCGCGTGTAACTCAAATGGACTCGAAGAAAGATTGGCACCAGGCCCGTTGAGAGAAATTTTGGGGTCCGGAGGAAAATCCCCCTTTTCCACCCCCCTCTCTACAGGCCTGATTGGCACTAATAAGTCATTGGCCGAAGATTAGCTTGAGACCATTCGATGATGACTTAACTGGTTCGATAGCAACAAAAAGAAAATCAATTAAAAACTTTTGAAAGAACAAACGGAAGAAAGCTTTCTTCTGAAGGCTTCGAAAAAAGACAGAATTTAATAGAAGAATAATTTAATAAACCAAAACCGTCGAATGAACTTCTTTTCTCTCACATGTCTTAAGATACAAATTTTTTGTTTTATCTTTCCGTTTTTTTTTTTCATTCGTTTTCGTGCGTGTTTCTATTTTGGTGTTTCGGGGGGTTTTGGTTCTCTCTGTTTGTATTCTTTTCGTTTGTTTTGTCATTTGTTGGCAGGAAACTATTAATAAAAATGACCTGCATTGTATCGTTTAGTTTCCATTAATTATTAGAAAAGATTGGGAGACGCAACGTGACACAACGCGTTCGAAATCCGAGACATTGACAAAATACTTAGTCGAAAGATTTTTTTTTTTACTATGGCAACGCGTTTCGTTTCGGCTTTAATTCGAATGGATTAGCGTAGATTAGCAGGAACAGTTTATGCATGCCAAGTATGTATATTGAAAAATCATCAATCCATCAGTCCATTCCATGTAGAGCCTTCTTCCTTTATTCAACGAGCCATGGTGTCAGTAGGTACTGCTTTTATCATAAGAACCCAATGCCTTATGGATTTGAAGTTGCTCTAATCTAATGGCTTTAATATTTACCCTGCAGGAAATGTCAATAGTGAATCTATACTCTTTCTCTACTGACTGCGTCAATAGTACTACTACTGACCAGTTATACCCGTCGCAATGCTTTGCGTTATTGACATTTAACATTGAGTTGTCATTGAATGTCAACAGTAGACCGAAAAACTATTGACGATTGCGTACTAATTATGTAGACAAAAAGGAGTACTCTTTCGCTTTATAAGGAGACATGTTGTTGCATGAGTCAAAGAGACGAACTATACCTCTTGACAGTACAGTTTCTTAATGACATCGCCTATAAATACTGTTGACGTTGGAACTAGTTCTCTTGTCTATATTGACGTCAATATAGACATGGGGCCATATGGCGACAGGCTTCCTGCAGGGTAAATACTTGTCTGTCTCTTAACCCTCTTAACCTGCGTATATAAAATCCGAATATACGATTCCTTTGCACAGTGGCGGATTTACCTTATGAGCCAACATAGGCAGCTGCCTAGGGTGGCAAATTCAGACTGCAATGCATCAATAACAGAGAAGGCGAAAATTAGGCTGTCTGAGGCAGCCAAATATCAACTGCCTAGGGCGGAAAATTGTCCTAGTCCGCCCCTGTCTCCCAAGGATGATAAAAAACAGCCTTTCATTTCAAGTTTGTATCCTTTTTTGGATTGAAAACAATTTCCTCTTATAAGAAATATGGCAAAAAATCATGCCAGTCAGAATTTCAACAGGGAAATCAGTTCAGAAATGAGCCGTCTGTTAGACCCCACGCCAGTTATACATATTATTAAAATTTGAACATGTCAGCTGCAGAGGGTTAATTATTGGGTTATTTGCATATTCAGATATCCGAATATTTAGATTTCATATTATCTGTGTATTCGATTATCCGGATATCCGGTTACCTGGACATCAGATTATCCGGAAATAATTCTAGCCGGATATCCGATTACCTGGACATCAGATTATCCGGAAAGAATTCTAGCCGGATATCCGATTATCCGAACAATTATTACTCGAATATTTGATTATTTCTATACCCGGATATCCGATTTCCAATTTTTTCAGATATCTGATCATCCGACTGTCTGAAAATTCTATTATCCGGCTATTTAGTTATCCGGATACCCGAATTTCCGATTATCCGGCTACCTGAAAATCTTACAATCCGGCTAGCCGCATGTCCGATTAACCGGCTATCTGAATATTCTATTATCCGGCTATTCAATTATCCGGATACCCGAATATCCGATTATCCGGCTACCTGAATATCTGACAATACGGCTAGCCGCATATCCGATTATCCGGCTACCTTTATATTAAAATATCCGGCTATTCAATTATCCGGATAGCCGAATATCCGATTATCCGGCTACCTGAATATCTGACAATACGGCTAACCGCATATCCGATTATCCGGCTACCTTAATATTGAATTATCCGGATATCCAATTATCCCGTTTTATTCTTCACGGCTCTAAAGCTATAAAAATTCTATTATTATTAGGTTTGTCTTTGAAATCGATTATCCTGGGTTTCGATTATACGAAATACCCATGTCTTTTTTGGTTCGGATAAATAGAATTCTTCCGTATATACCCTGTATGTGTTAATAAACGAGAATAAAAGTTATATTATTAAAATTTGAACATGTCAGCTGCAGAGGGTTAATCTAGCTCCATTTGCGCGTTGTTTTCCAAACACAAATGCAACAAATGTTTGCATTATTCCGAACACTTTCGAGATTGGATGAGATATTTGTTACCAAAAAAAAAAAAATTATCTGCTTGCTTAGCACCGATTATTTCGGATAGAGAAAGAAATATTCCTATGCTTTAAAAAAAAAAAATAATAATAATCATAATAATGCGTAGCGAAGTTTGCTCACAATTTAGAAAGCACTTGAATCAATATTTGAATTTTCGCGAAATTTTTCGGCATTCGCCTTTTTTTTCCCCCACATGGGAATTCGAACATATTTCGCTACTCTGAAAAGATTGACTTCATGATAAAATAATAACAAGACTAGAAATTAGTCAGGATATTAATTTATGTCATTGCCTAAAAGCCCTCTCGAAATAATTCCTACGTACGCGCCTGATAAGACTGACTGAAGACCAAATGGTTCCCTGCACACAGTACGACAGCAGGTTGCAAGGATTTTTTTGATCATTTATTCTTGATTCTTCATGTGAGAGTAGTTGATGGGGAAATAGAAAAAATTTCGAATTGAAAATCCTCGTCTAAAGAAGCCTAATGATTTCTTAAAGATGGCATGAGACAAGATCGGTTTTTAAATCGGACGACCGACTGTGTCTAATGAAATCGTCTGAAGCTCATCCAAGAATTGAATTTGTTTTGAATTCTTTCATTCGAAAATTGAATTAAAAAAAAAAAATTAAGTGGTCTCCCCTCTCAGACACTTAGCGTTTATGTAGTCTACCACTATGAATTAAAAAAGTGAGCCAGCATTGCCGTTTCAACAACAACAGGGGCTCTACCCACATGCAATTGCAATTTATAACTCCGCACATAACTCATCCAAACACACACGTACGTACATACATACACATACATACATATGTATGTCTTATTCATGCACACGCTTCTTAAAGGCCCTAAGCTGAGGCACTGAGGAATCAAGTGCCATAAGAACACTCACCCTTCGCGGCTTGCTCTCAACCATTTGCTCAACTTCGATACCGTCCGACATGTTGGGAGTGTGCGGTGGACTCGGTGTCAGTTGAGCACGTTTGAACTTGAAACTTGCTTCTGGTTCGTGGTTAAAATCACTTGCGAATGTCGGTCTCGAGGAATGCGTCTCTGTTTTGACTTTTCTATTCGTTGCACTTAACGTCAAAAGCACACACTCTCCAAGCCAAAAGCAGTCGGCGGCGACATCGATGGCGATGGCGATGCAGCAATGCAGCAATGCCGATGTTAGTAGAATGGAGATGGAGATGATGACGATGACGACGGGGATGCCGATGTATGGCTAAGAACGAGAATGAAACCAAGCCGAGGCTTTAAGCATATAAGTTAAATATTTAGAGCTCTGTGTGCAGGTATCGCAAGCAAGCGAACTTGTCTCGTTCTTGGTTACGGTTTGCGGTTTTGAAAGGAAAAATTATTTTGTAACAGAAAATTCTATTTTTTTTTTTTTGTTATATTTTTTATTTTTATTTTATTTTGTATTTAAGGCAAGTGAAATTTTTAAGACTTATGAAATATGACAAAAATGGAGAGTATACCGCGACTATTTCTAAATTAATCAATAAAAGTTAGTAGTGCACGTGAGGTTAGAGCAGTATTTTATTGCATTCCTGCAGAGGAGCTCCGAAATCGGGATTTTTAATGTTAAAATTCTGTAATTGGAATTATGAAAGAAGGAATTTTTTTTACTTTGATTCCATTAGAGCGGCTTCTTTTTGCCGCTTGAAGATTTTAAGACAATACCCAGTTCAATTGGAAGAAAAATTTTGCTATGAGATCCTTTAGGTCAGAAGACCCTTTTGGCCCCTCACATACCCAGCTCAAATGATAGAAAATCTTATATTGAAATGCCCTTTTGGTGGTCATATTATATAGAAGGTCGAAAGACCCTTTTAACCCCTCACATACCCATTTCATTTGGTAGAAAATTTTAAACAAAAAGACCTTCGCACTGCAATTTCATCTGTAGAAAATCTTTTAATAAAAGACTCTTCAGAGTCTTTATTCACATATCTGGGAGGTCAGAAGAAATCACTCAATGACGAGCTCATTTCAATTTTAACCCTTTCATTACCATTGCGATATCTTATATGAATTTCTTATTCTTAATAAAGTTTTTATTATAAAAACGAAAAAATTTTGCGCGAACATTTGATGATATTTTGGTAGTGAAAGGGTTAAAGAGCCATAATAAATTCTATTCCCAAAAGTGCTTTGAATCTGAATTTTTGATCAAATCACTTTAACTTGTGAGAACGTCTGACAATACTAATTCGGTAGTGAAAGGGTTAACATTTTTTTTTTTTTTTTTTTTTGCAAATTTTATTTAAAAACAAGCCGGCTATTTGCTGGGTTCGTTGACTTTTACTTTTTTTTTTTAGAAGTTGATCTTCTTCTCTTTTTTGCTTGTCTTGTATCTTATGACTTGTGAAGTTGTTTGATTTTGTCTGATAATTGTTTTTTTTTTTACTCCATATTTTGCCATTTATCATTGCAGTCTTCTTCATTTTCTAGCGTGTTCTTTCCCGGCTTATACCGGGGTCCGCATACCATTTATCATTGCAGTATTTTTAAATTTTTTAATATTTTTTTTTTTTTTTTCAAATCTCAAAACCGTTGAAAGAATATTTTGCTTCATTTTTATTGAATTTTTCATTTTTTCAAACTCACTTTCACGTATCAAAATGGTATCCGCGAGAGCTTCTTTTGTTTTCCAAATAAAAAAAAAATAAAAAAAACTTATTCCGTTAAATCAGCGAAATTTTGAAGGAAATTGAGGAGAAAAAAATTTTTTTTTAAAGAAACCGAAACTTTTAATCATCAAAAGAAATGTATTTTATATTTTTTATTTTTTTTTTTTTGCCGACACAAACGAAAATGCACGTCCAACTCGTACGGTTGTTGCTCTCGAATAAAGTCAGTCCAGAGCGAATGATTCCAACTGATTCCTACAGCACCGAGCAGCAGCACTATGAATGAAGTGAAATAACGAATGGAAAAAGGAAAACAAGCGAAAAAAAAATGTATTGAGAAAACGAGTACGAGTCTCGCATGTAGCACAGAGAGCCACTAATACACACTAATACATGCGCGCGTCCCCCACAATGCCCCAAACTCAAATTGAAACTCACAAAACAGCACGAAAAACAGAGAAGAAAATATCCATACAGACAGACAGCAGCAGCAGAAGTATGTAGAACTATGTACTTACGTCCGATGTGAAAGCAAAAAGAGCAAAATCTGTTGTTGTTTTTTTCTCCTCCTTACTTTCGAAACGAAGTTATATGACCAGACCAGGGAGGGGGAAATGGCATGACTCGGAGTCAGAACATTAGCGAGGCGGCAAAAATACATACATACATACATACTCGTAAATGTAAAAACTCACAGATAAAACGTATCGCGTCTTTTCGCAATTCCTTTTCAGCATGCACTCCCGTGAACACTTGACAACCGGCAGGCCGGAAAGCAACAATAGCCTAAGTCCGCTTTGCAACGATTTCTGCGCATCTGAGAAATGTGGCGCGAAGGCGGCTTAAACGTCCGTCCGACTGGGCGAGTCTCCAATAACTTAAACGAAAATCCTTCATCTGCCATTTTGTGAAAATAAAGCTGTGTCGGACTTATGCTCTTCTTGCTTTACATTACAAAAAAAAAAAAACGTTGCGGCGTTGTCCATTAGTCAAGCCGCTTGCCTGACATTTGTAACGCAATGAATTGTACATAAATGTGGATATATAAATATTGTATGTATGTATGTATATATGTGTGAATGTTTTTTTGTATTTTGAAAAGTCGCCTGGGCGTAGTTCGGGTGTGTGCTTTGGCAGATACATACATTTCGTTATGACCCTGCCCGGATGCATTGTTTACATGGACAAATGTTCAAAGGCGCGAGATGATTGAAAGTTCGCTCCTTGTGCAAATATTTGCGACTGCCGGCTTGCAACCGACTGTCCTATGATTATTTGTGCAAAAGTCTGGCATTGATTTCACTGTTTGTTTGGGAAATATTTTGCTAAAGACTTGATTTTGGCAAATGTTGTTAGGAGCTCCTTGTATTGCGGGAGCCGAGGACCAACCAATAGAGTGTCGTTGATCGGTTGGGTAATGTTGATCAAAAGATTCAAGTTGGAAGGAACATTTTCATTTGGAACCACCCACTAATTAATTTAATGCAGACATTAACCCTTTAATGCCACAATTTTTTTTTTTTTTTCAATGAAAAGCTCAGAAAAACATGAATCTGAAATAATTATTAGTTTTTTTTTTTTTGGTAATTTGTTCGGAGCCAGGAATTATAGGGTTAAGTCTCACTATTCTTATTGCACAGATAGGATCCCCTTCTAAGCACTGCATATAAAAGCTCGAAGAAAACGTTTGAATCTTATAAAACCGAAGAGCCGATTTTTGAAATTATTGATTGCATACTTTCAGGTGCGAAATTTACATATTTTATATTAGCCCAGCCAACCAAAAGAGTCCGCACGGAGCTCCTAAAGATTATTTTTCTGGAGCACAAATTCTACTAAAACGTTCCGATAGGAGCTCTTAATTGGCGTTTTTTTCGGGGGAGCCTAACAGGGAAAAAGTGTAATTATTGGGATCTCAAAGTGTATCTTTCATGATCACTAGAATTAAGTTTCTTAAAAGTCTGTTTGGACTCTCTTTCAGATCTTTAATGCTGGTCAAATTTCCCTATTTTACTTGTTGGGAAGTAGAATTGGCAAATGGGTCCTTAAGACGACAACGCTTGGCTGGGATAATTTTTAGCTTTAATTGTACCACATTTATTTGACCAAATCGGATTGTTGAGGAGGCCATCAGAAATTCGACAAATCTTTGCTTCGCTCACTCAAAGTCATTGCAAAGTCATATGTTTTGAATTCACAAGAATTTAAATTGAGGGTGCCTTCGAGCCAGTTTGGGTCGATAACGATTTTTTGACATCCAAGTTTATTAAAATTCTGCCTATAAAACGGAAATGCGCAGTATTTTCTGACAATCTAGGACAGCTGAATACATACGAATCACATGAGGCTTTAATGTTGCGCATAGCATGTCGTAATCCTTTTCCATTTTTGAGCACTTAAGCCACACCTAAATAATACAACCGAGAAGTATTATGGCCGCCGATTCACTGCAAAACAATGAAGAGAAATATATAAAAGCCAGCGGTGAAAAACATTCGTACACACGAACATTCGAGACGGTGTAATTCAGATCTATAAATATGCCCCTCTGAAGGGTAGAAAATGTATTTTAAAAATAGCAAAAAAAGGGGTATCTTTTTTTTCAATTTTTGGTTAAACTTTTAAAATTATGAAAATTTCTTCAAAGATCTCAAATAGCCTTTTATTTGTTGGCTTGAAATCCTGCGGATCGAATCGATTGCTCCCCACCCACTTATATTTTTATCAATTTCAAATTTGAAGCTTTTATGCCCTTCGGAGCGGAAGTAAACACAAATCAATATTTGTGCTCCGGTGCAAGGAAGTGAATTTGGGGTATGCCCTTTCCCATCACCCGTGCAAAAAAAAAACCTTTTAAAAGTGTTCAATGGCTACACAAATTACCTATTCCCTACACCGAGAGAAAAAGGTAGTTATATTAACTGAAAAAGCAGGTTAAAATAACCGAGTTCACCGTTAATTGTTAGCTTATGTGTAGTAGCGGTCAATTCAACAGTACAAACACAGTCAATAAGGATATAACTACCTGATGGTTGATATAACTGTCTCGCGGTTAAATCAACTGTCACCAGCGACTGGGAAAAAAAAATTTATTTTTTGCTTTGACTTTTTTTTTACCTTCTTTTATTAATATTTTTTTTTTTTATTAAATTATTATAATTTTTTCTTGATTTATTTGTTTCTATTTAATTCTCTTTCTCTTTCATCTCTTTAAATTTTCTCGCCTCGGCCGAGCCTTGAACCGCTGACCTCCACACTTCGCTGGGCGAACGTCTTAACCCATTACGCTAAACGAACGAATTTAATTTGTTGGTCAAAATGCTCACTTGAGTTTATGGTTGCTCAAGTTTTGGGGAACGTGCTTAAGGAATTGTTTTACTCCCAAAATTTTTTGCTTGAAATTGAACCATTAAAAAAAAAATTAAATAAATTAAAATCTTAAAAATTTAGGAGAAAATTTTTGTCTTCCAAAACAAAACAAAAAAAAAACTGTATTTAAAAAAAAATTCAGAAAAATTCCCGCCGCCAGCAGGGATAGAACCCCGAAGCTCACGACTGTCGAGTCACAGCTTAAACAACTGAGCTATCGAAAGCTCCGGAGACGGTTGATCAGAATGCGAACTTGTACGTCTAAGTGAACGAAAGCGAATTTGAACATAAAAAGTAACTGTTTTTCAACTGTTCATTTGACTGCCTTTTTCAGTGCATTTAACGCGGAATACAGTTTATTTGACCACTCGTTATTTTAACTGTTCTAAATAGTTGATTTAACTGTTGTTATTTCTCTCGGTGTATAGATATTTATGGAAGTTTTGGGCGTTGCAGTCAGTGGCGTGTCCAGAGAAAGACTGCTTTGATAGTGCTTATATCTTCACAGTGGTATATTAAACAATTATAAGACATTAACCCAAAATATTTTGAGGAGAGCTAGAGGAAGTTTAGAGAGTTATGGACCAAAAACCAAAAAAATCCGAAAATTCATGGCGTCCGATTTGGATGAAAATTTATATATAGAATAAGTGAAAAATTCTAAGAATTTTGGCGTCAAAATTTTTTCAAGAAACCCATTACAACTAGTCTTGCTAGGGTCTAGTTCCAAACTGGTCCAAAAAGGAGTAGTTGTAATCATTTTTCTGAAAAAATTATATATAGAATAAGTGAAAATTCTAAGAATTTTGGCACTAAATTTTTTTCAAAAAACTGATTACAACTAGTCTAGTTTTGGTCTAGTTCCAAACGGGTCCAAAAAGGACTAGTTTTTTTAAAAAAAATTTTAGTGCTAAAATCTTCGAAATTTTTCCTTATTCTAAAATAAATTTTCATCCAAATCGGATTTTTTTGGTTTTTGGTCCATAACTCTCTCTAATGTCCCGCGGACATCCCCGAATTTTTGGTTAGTCCTAGATGACTTCAGAGCCGGAAAAATGCATAGCTATAATCCGGTGACAATTTGTATGAACCATTTACACAGGAGCTGGACAGGGACTTCAGCGGTGACATTATCACGGAAGATTACCGGAAATCACTGGTGCATGCTAGGGATGCGGATGGCGGAAAAAAGCATTGCTTTTTCGTCTCTAAATGTACAATTTATAGAACCCAGTTTGATAGGACTCTCTTCTTTGCCCTCATCTTTGAAATGTTGTCGTAGGATTGAAAAATCATTTTTAACAATTTTTGTTCGCCTCTGCTAAATTATCGAACCCTCTGATACTTCGGATTCTGAGTCGAGCACTCATCTAACTACGCCGCTTCAAATTTGCTTAAAACTGAACTGACGCTAAAACCTTATTTAAATTTCAATAGCCAACGAGAGTCAAGCACATGAACAGCATTCCTCACGATGACATCTCCTCCAAGATGTCATGCATGACAATGTCACCTATATGTCATCGATGACATCATTGGTGACTTTGTCATGCAGGAGAAAATTTTCCGCTGGGTTAATTCAATTCGATACGAGATCGGCAAAAAATTAATACAGTGAATATAAGCATAACCAAGTTCATTTATTCCTAAAAATATATTATAAATAATCTTATAAGGCCGATTTACAACTTTAAAAAATCTATATTCGAGCACCTAAAGGTATGCATTTGAATATTTAAAGAACAATTAATATCATTTTAAGGCCCGATTTTACGAAGCTCTTTAAATAAGAGGGATGTGAAGATTTGAAGCATGGACGCATGTTAAGCATCAAAACATCAGATATCTCCATAAATATTTTTCAGTATTGCTTCAATTTTTATTCAAAATTCACTTTATTCAAAATGTACATTGAAGCCTGGGACACCGGCTGTCCATGCGATCATGTTCAAATAATGATCCTTGTGAACTTCCTTAATAATCTTAGCATTACATTCTTTCGAGTGCAGATGATCGAGGACCACCTGGCCCCGTGTATGAGACCCCGTAAGCTCAACCGTTGCATGATACAATCGACTATTGTTAATTGTCAATTTGGGAAATACATAGGTCGATACCAGGATAGCGTCACAAACGATCCAACGAACGAAGTTCTTTGGTATAAAAATGGAGCTTTCGATCTTGTTCAATATTTCTATCGGCTTGCTCTTAACAGCGCCGACCACATCGAAACGCCATTTCTGTTCAAGGGTGAAATAAATCCTTTAAAAAAAACTAATGGGGGAAAAACTCCTTCAACAACTCACTAGGGTAGTTTCGAATTCACCATCGATGCATGTCTCCCACGGGACCACCACAATTGGCTCCTTAACATTCTCCATGACGATGTTCGCTGCTTCAGGATCGCAATAGAAATTGAACTCGGCGCTCTTTGTAGCATTTCCCTTGGCTAGTGAAAAAATTGAATTTTATTGATTAGAGGATTGTTACATAAACCTGCAATACATGCCTGTGTGATTTCCACCCATAACGAAGATTTTTCCAACCTTGCTGAGGAAATCGTCGCCATACATGATGATGCAAGTCGCGAAATTCGTCAGAGGTCCAACGAGAAGAAAGTCCACCTTGTTCGGGTACTGTAGAAAGATTTAAACGTAAGATAATTATCTTGATACTAAATGTGTCAAAGGCCAGTCCTTCTTAGGAAATTGACTGGCTCATTACTTCAGGGATATTACGGCTTTACAATTGACTGAGATCGTCTGGCATCGGCTGATTGTATTGCTATTTAAGGCTCTCTCAAGATGTCTTATATACCCTCCAGTATTGAAGAGGTTGAAAGAGGTTACAAAAGGAGTACTCTAAGGTTACTCGGAATATGACTAGTCAAAATGTAGAGTGTTTTATATATGAGAATCGATTAGAGTATTGAGTAGCAAAAAGTAGTCTAGAAGAAGTGTAGTTAAAAACTAGTCCAACTGGTACAAATGGGATATATTTGACCTCTAATTGGTCACAGTAGGTCTACTATTGCAGGAGTTAAATATGAGAGTGGATTTTTGTGGATGGATCACTCAATGTTCGAAAAAAAAATGAAGTAAAAAAGACAGTTTGGGGCATTGGTACGGAAAATTAAAAGCGATTGGACCTGGTATTTTTGTAACTAGTCGAAGAGTAGTACCGAAAAGAAAGATATTGGAAATATTCTAATCATTCAAATGCATACTTTTAAATGCTGTATTTAAATATTTTTAGGTCTATTCTAAATGAATTTTCCCCGGGAATTTTTTCTCCAGATATTTTTCTGGAAATAGAAGTTTCAATATAGGTTACTTTTTTCTTACCTTACAAACGTATTCATACATAGCGGTTACCGCATGCGTGGACTGTATTAGACTCAAATCCAGCTCCCTATCGAATTGGATGTCACCAAAGCCATCGCGTCCGTGGAAGAATTTTATTTTGGCCAAAGGAGTCGGAAGTATTGGCTTTGCACATCCTTTGTATAGTGGTATCTAAAATTTGATTTAACGTTATACCGAATAACCATAAAATAAAATTCCAGTATTCTTACGTCGGTTCTATCGACACTATCCAATATTCGGAGGGCATTTATCGTAACATCGGGGGACGTTTGCATTACCATGCACGGTTGTAACGGCCAAAATCTTGTAACCCTTCCCATCGGGACCGGATCTCGAATGTTGTTCGCCTTTGAGCAGCATCAAAAGACCCCAAGCATCATCACAGCCCGGATCGCAGTCGTATATAACATAGTTTGTCATGTTCAAATAAGACTCTTTGGGTTTATCTGTGGATCAAATTTACATTCAAATGGCAACGTTTTTTCTGCCACAGAGTGTGTCGAGGGTATATTGCGTTTGTGTGTAACACCCAGAACCAGTCGAGATAGACCATACAAAATGTATATAGAAATGATCAGTGTCACCAGGAGATTCGATTTAGCGATCCGCCCGTCTGTCTGACCTACTGTCCGTCTGTCTGTCTGTTTGTATACAGTTATCTTATCGAAGGAGTTGAGATATCTTGACAAAATTTGGTATGCGTGCTCACGGGGACATGAGTAAGATTAAGTTCGAGAATGGACCCGATCCGACCATTTTTAGGGGTACCTCCAGCACTAGGGTCTATTTCGAAAATCACAAAAACTGCTCTAAAATCGAAGTTATTCAAGATATTTTGGTGAATTAATTTAATCATTTAAAGGCCAGTAATATTATTTTCAAAAATTGAAAAAGTGGGCGTGGCAGAAGGGCGGTTTTCGAAAATTGTCTCCTACACCCGAAATTCAAATGGGACTTGAACGAAATTTGGCACTTATAGTTCCTTTGTAGCCTTAAACATCCTTCCAAAAAATTTCCTTGATCGGTCCATTTTTAAGGGTACCTCCAGTACTAGGGTCTGTCACAAAAATCTCAAAAGTGCCCCATTTTTCGAATTTATTTTAATGAAACTTAAAATTTGAGCGTATATTTAAGCCTCCGATTATAGTTCAACAAAAATTGGAAAAGTGGGCGTGGCAAAGGGGCAGTTTTCATAAAGAAATCTATCAAAAGTCGGTATATGGGGCCCCTTATGGCCTTAAACAACCTCTTGATATTAAAAATTATTTGAACATGTGTATCTGTGTCGGGTATTCTATTGTCAGGCTCGCCTGACTATAACACCCTTACTTGTTTAAATTAAATAATAAGGGTATTAAGGGTATTCACGCCTGCTAAAATCGGAAATTTTTCAATGTATGTATATGTATATGTCATAGCCCAATCCAGCAGTAATTTGTAACCGATGGTAATGCAAAAAGTAATTCAAAAGGCGTACTGTTTATGCATTACAGAATCGATTATTTTTAACACGGTGATGTCGTAGCGAATGTAATGCATGCCTATTGGCATTACCAGTTGCACGAAAAGTAATCGATAATACTTGATTTTGTAATGCATTACTATTTGCATTCTCAAGTAATGCTATAGTAGAAGTATGTAACGCTTTTCTTTGGGAGTGAACACATTACATTTTCGATTACCTCTCCATGCAAATTTGTTCAATTTACTTTGCATTGCTATTTCATCGATGAAAAAATGCATTACTTAGGTAATGCACTTCCAAAATAACTGCTGGGGAGGCCGATATGTAGTCTCTTCCCGGAATAACTGGAGATAAATTCCAACTTTGGAGTAAAGTTAAATTAATTTAAGTCAAGTTAAGTTAAGTTAAGTTCAATCACCAGTAACTGAGCTATAATTTCTTATGTCGGTAAATTTTTAAACGAGACCATTTACTGTGCATTTATTTAATTTATTATGTTTAAATACGGTGAAGCAAATATCCGGTCTGTTTGTTGTAGTCGGTAGCTCGGATAGCTTTTCACAAATAAAACATACTTATTTAAAAAGGCGTTAAAAGTTGTTGTTTCTGGGACCGGTGCAATTGATCACACGTATAAATCTACTTAAGATTAACTCTTGAGACTCTCGCAAATAGAAAAAGTACATACACTTAAGCAAACAAAAGTAAGCAAGGGTGTTATAGTCAGGAGAACTTGAAAAAAAAAACAGTACCCGTCACATGTTAATTTACAAAATTTGTTTGTTGTTGTTTTGAGAAACTATTTTTATGATCGTTATTATTTATTTTTGACCATCTCTATATTTCATTTTTGAATTATTATTTGGGCTTTTGGTCTCTCATTTTTCGCTTACAGTGAAAAATGTAATTTTTTGGCAATTGAAAAAATTTTATTTTTCATAAATTGCCGAGAAGTGTGGAAAGCCGATACGACCGGTATCGAACCTAGCTTACAGGTTCACTCATCAGGTATCTTTAACCAACACCTTAGCCTTATACAATAGATCCTTGTACTGGAAGGACAATTCCAACCCTACATTTCGCATCGGTCCCCGTCCATTTTATGGCAACTCTGAGCTGAAATCGAGTTCATTCAGTGCGTCATAATTATCGAAAGTTTCAAAAGCTGACATCCTTGGAAGTCACATCCTTTTTTGAGCTTTTAATTAAAAATTTTTATTTCTGAACTACCACCAAAAATGGTGACGATTGCGTTAAATTGCCCAGAAGTGACCCCGAAATCTTTCGTCTCATGAACTCCTTTCGTGAAGGGATCTCCCTCCTTCGATAAATAAACCGTATACCTAAAGATATACAGACTTATAGATGGTATATTGATCGAGTCTGTTAAGGGGGTCTTCTCATTGAGCAACTTTTTTTTTCGACTTTTTTTTTTTTTTGCATTTATTTATAGCTTGGGTAGTTGTGAATATGCCCCTAAAAGGATTTTTTGAAATTCGAAATAGTTTAGAGGATATAGCCTTCTTTGTCGAGCAAGATCTGCGCTAAAACGAGTAATTTTTGCGTTGCTTCAAACTTTAAACGCGTTTATCTCGAAACCACGTTTTTCGAACTGGCGGCCATGATATCTCCAGTTCAACTGAACCGATTTTCATGAAACAAAGTGGAATCGACGCAGAATTGTCACCATTCTCGGGTGAACCTCGACCATAATTTAAAAAAATTTTTTACTATTTTTTTTTTTACACTAAACTACAAAAAAAAAAGCCCGAAATTGAAATTTTTTTTTGAATGGCCGCCATTTTGTCAAAAAAAAATCACAAAATTAAGCTTGAGGTTCACCCGAGAATTACATCTATACTGATTATAACCCCGTTTTTTTTTCCATTTCGGACGCTCCGGAGACCCGGAATCGTGGCCGCCGTGACGGCACCTTTTTTTTTCACCACCAACTTTGAAGTCTCATTACTTTTTGAACAGCCCACGTATCGAGGCAAAAAAATTTTTTTATTTACTTTGAACCTTTTGTAATACAATAAATAAAAAAAGTTTTCAATTATTCTTTGCGTTTTCAAATAAGAATTTTTTTAAAAAGGGTCCAAAAAACGGGTTTTCAATGAGAAGACCCCCTTAAAGAATTTTGCAATGTTGGGTGCACACGTACGCAACAACGCAACATATCCTCGGCCACAGAATGTGTTTAGTAAATCGCGCAATGTTCGCGTCATTCAACCGACACAACATCAAACAACAATCATCAATAACAACAACACAAGTGTTAAGTTCCATGGCAACTTCTTCAAACTCTCGCATTCGCCGGCCCTCAAAATTGCAATTTTCAAATTATTTTCATTTTCCATTTTCTTAACACAAATTTTTTACGCGCGCTTTTGATCCAGAAGCACTCGAATTCTTTTTACTTATGATCCGATTATTTAAGTTTCCTTCAATGGACGACGTTCATACACAAGTGAATAATTGAATTCGCGGCTCTCACTTGCCTTTGAGAGGGGTTTTTCTTTTTCACTCGAGCGTCTCGCGTTCACTCCACGAAGAAGAATTAAGAACTGCGGGAAAATATGGACTCGAGCGAATGATAAATTCATTTTAAAGCAATAATTGACAACTTCTGCTCTTAGGAATGGGATTTAGTAACTGTTTATTTTTTTTTTTCTATGAAATAGATCTCCCCTCCCCGTACTTCACGGAGGATGGGTTTTTTATTAGATTGTTGTTCGGGCGATATTAATTCTCCATTGGCGCCGTCATTCGTTGTCGAAAAGAAATGAAAACAAAAGAGAAGAGAAGAATTGAACTTTAAATGCTCCGCAATAGATCTCAGGCCAAGACAATAGATTTAATAGGATTAATGACTTTGTTAGTTTTACAGTTGGAGTCGTCTGTTTTCATGATTGGTTCAACTGGAGTTGAGTAAATACTTTAAAAAAGATTTTCTCATATAATTAATTTGTTTATTTCTTTTAAAAATATTTTATAATAATTTTTTTTCGAAGTTTTTTTTTTGCATAAGTTTTTTAGTATCGACTGACTTTATCCTCAGATGGAAACCAGGGATAGTAAAATTTATGAGAAAAATAGGAAAAATCAAAATACAGTCGACTCAGGACAGAGTCAGGGGCGGACTGAGTCTACGGGGCCCCCAGTGCGCTGTATCTGGGATCAATTACTCATGGAGTAAGGATTTTTTTATTTTTTTTTTTTTTCTTAGGTAACGTGGCCCCATTTTACAAACGCCCGCTGGGCCCTTTGACCCCCAGTCCGCCCCTGGACAGAGTAAACTCATTTTTGCAAGGGTTTTTCATGTTATCGAGGTTTTAAGTTTTTTATGGGGTTTTTTGTAACAATAACCGTCATTTGTGGTCCCTGACTTTAATATATAAGATTTTTGATCGATTAAAGTAGTATATTCTAAACAAGTAAGGGTGTTATAGTCATTGAGAAAGAATATTCGAGAGGTCTTTAAGGCCATAAGGGGCCCCATATACCGACATTTGTTAAATTTTTTTATGAAAACCGCCCTTTTGCCACGCCCACGTTTTCAATTCTTTTGAATTCTAATCGGAGGCTTAGATATACGCTCAAATTTTAAGTTTCATTGAAATATTTGGAAAAAGTCCGATATTGTGGCAGTTTTGAGATTTTTGTGACAGACCCCTAGTACTGGAGGTACACTTAATAATGGATTTATCAAAGTAATTTTTGGTGAGGATGTTAACGGCTACAAAGGAAGCATAAGTGCCAAATTTCGTTCAAATCCCATTTCAATTTCGGGTGTAGGAGGCATTTTTCGAAAAACGCCCTTCTGCCACGCCCACTTTTTCAAGTTTTTATATCATATGAATTGCCTTTAAATATGTTCAACTATTGAATTTCATCAGAATATCTTCAAAAAATCCGGTTTTAGAGCAGTTTTTGTGATTTTCATAACAGACCCTAGTACTAGAGGTACCCTTAAAAATGGTCCGATAGAGTCCATTCTCGAACTTGTTCTTACTCATGTCCCCGTGAGCACGCATACCAAATTTCGTCAAGATAGCTCAACTCCTTCGATAAGATAACTGTATACAAACAGACAGACAGACAGACAGACGGACATGTCTAAATCGAATCTCCTGGTGACGTCTGATCATTTTTATATATATTTTGTATGGTCTATCTTTGACTCTCTGTATGGAGTTTTTGATTGTTTTGAAAACTGAAGACCACACTTGATGGAAAATGTGACCCTTCAATTGCAATCAAAAACCACCAGCGATAAAGTCCCTTACATGGCATGCTAATCGAGTATAGCTGTGTGTCTTGCGGTTATCTAGATCACTGAAATATTGAAAAGGCAACTATCTTTGACTGCGATTAAAGATTCAGTAAAAAGTCAATAGATATACTATCGTTATTTCTTGTTCAAAAATAGGAGTCTATCAAGTTGAGTGGCTCAAAAAGTGCTGCCTAGAATCCGCTTGATCTAAATAATCATGTTCATATAAAACGAGAAAATAGCTTAATGCGGACCAGCCTGACTATGATTTACCCGCTTGAATTTTTTTGCATTTTCTCGCTTTAAAATATTACGAAATTTTTATATTGCTGATCGTGGAAGTGGCGGACTCAATCCTATTCTCCGCTCGATTTAATGATGTACCAATTTATTTACAACTTATTTCTTGCTGCTACGACTTGCCATATTAATTATTGTGTCATAATTGACCGTATGTTATGTCTAAAAATTCACGGTCCTTTCATACATCAACTGAGTGAAAATAATTCTTGAAACTACGTTCCTTTTAAGACTTCGTCTGTATGGAGGTTTCTTTGATAATCCAAGTTTTGAGAAACTGAAGGACCACATTAGTTGACCTGGAACAATGTGACCCTTCAATTGCAATCAAAAACCACCAGCGATAAAGTCCCTTACATGGCATGCTAATCGGGAGTATAGCTGTGTGTCTTGCGGTTATCTAGATCACTGAAATATTGAAAAGGCAACTATCTTTTGACTGCGATAAAGATTCAGTAAAAAAGCAATAGATATACTATCGTTATTTCTTGTTCAAAATAGACTAATCAACTTGAGTGGCCAAAAAAGTGCCTGCCTAGAATCCGCTTCATTTAAAAATCATTTCATATAAAACGAGAAAGATAGCTTTATGCGGACCAGCCTGACGATGATTTACCCGGCCTTCGAATTTTTTTCCATTTCTCGCTTTTAAGTATTACGAAATTTTTATATTGCTGATCGTGGAAGTGGGCGTTGATCATCAATGCCATTTCTCCGCTTCCGGCAGTTTCATTGAATCTTAGCATTATTTCCTTTATTTCTTCACTCACGTATTACCATTATTACGTATGTATACCCTGCAGTAATTGGGACCGGTCCATGGTCGACCGCGGATCGGTCCTAAAGAAGTCAGGGGTGGTCGCCTTTCCATACATTCAACTGACCCCTCTTAACATAAGGCTGTCATTGAAAAACAACCGAGTCCCTTTTCAAAGCATATGGGGTCGGTTGCGGGTGATTTCCTTTATCTAAACTCACCCAACAGCTCTCATTTTAGGACTAGACCAAGGTGAATCCGATAGAGGTTGACCCTGGATGGGTCCTGAATGGACTCGCCTAGGTCCGGTCTGCTTTTTACCAAAACCGTTTCATTACTACAGGGTAGTAAGTACCAACATACCTACAGACAAGATTTCCTTGTAATTGGATCAGCTATTTAGGAGAGATCCGACCACAAATAGACGTCTTCAATAAGATCTTCTATGTGGGGAACTTTATCCTTTATGCCTTCTAGGGATAATATAGTTCTGTATATTTATGTAAAGCAAAAAAGTGTGCCTCCTTCGAAAATTATTTTCGTTTGATAAAATGCAACTCCCAGACATATCCTAATCAATCCGCCCAAGTTCTGAAAGAATGAGGTATGTATTTGGCCTTCTTTTTTTTTTTGGAATCACATCTATTTTCGCATTTCTCCTGAGTTGTGATCGTTTAAACTTTCATTTGGTGTCCAAATCTTTCAGATAACGAAGTCATTCGGTCATGACATATGTAGATATGATCGAGTAACTTCCCTGGAGTAATATGGACTGGTCCAAGTGTAGCCTTTGGCCAGTCCTTCATGTTACCAGTACTAGTCTCCTCATAATTCCACTTCTAATGTATTCAACTGACCTTTTTAACATGGGCCTGTCATTGGAAGGGACTAGTCCGCAAAACGGCTGACTGCAAGTCGTTTGAGGATAGTTTTAGGATAGTTAAATAAGGAAAATAGAAAACCAATTTCTTATATATATTCTAAGATGATCAAAGTGTCATTTACTGACTACCCTTAAACCAACCCGTTTATTACCGACCCGCCGGCTAGCCGAATTCGATGGAGCGAACTGCCATAATGATAACCGGTAGGATTTGAACCGGTCAAAGGCCAGTCCTTTGTAGGACACTGGCCGGCTCATTACTGCAGGGTGTACATATTTTAATTGACATATGCTTGGACAACTGAGTACGATACTAGGCTAGATTAATGATGTGACGTATATTCACTGTGCAGTCTTGTATAGCCAAAACTTACACCGTACCGTGGATGATTCTGAACCTCTTATTTCTCACAATCTATGCACTTATTTCGGGGTCATGTTTCTGAGCCTAATATTTTGAACATTTCCGACTCATTTCGGACTCATAAATATAGCCGTTTAGTGGGCTAATATCGAAATACCCATGTATATATAAAGTGAACTCTCTCCTTGAGGACACTCCTCTTAAGCGGACTACTTTTGGGCATGTTCTAGTGCTCCTGCTTCTCAAATAGTTTCCTCTTAAGTGGACATCATTTCTGGTCCCGTTGGTGTCCGTTTAAAAGAAAGTACACTGTATTCGTATTCGTTACCATGAAACAGACGGATTTCCCAATTTGTTGTTCATTACATCGATAGTCTAAAGTCTAGACTCCAGAAAAACTTGGACCAGACCACACAAAGTATATACTGCAAATAAATTTGTAAGCTTCGATTTTATCCGATCTAATGTGCGGGGCCTTCTTAATCGATTTATAATCTTTTGTTCGAGGTACCTACATAAATCAATAATCGAATTGAAATCTCTGGGCAACTCGCGAGACTGATTTGATGGATCTTGGCGATTTGTTGTAAATTTAGTTCGCTCTGGGGCAGAACTAAAGAATGCCTTTCCATTGATCGAGGGGAAAGTGATAACAATAAATGAGCACTTAAGAAAAAGAAAAGAAAAGAAAATGTTCTTATCGAAAACCGTTACACTGATTAAAAACGCTCGAGCGTATGAACGAAACTATTTAAAACCGAAAGGCCTATCGATAATGTGCATTTCTCTGGGTTACATCGAGCGGTATGCTTCATCGTTAGGAAAATTATTTCAAAATAAGAATTCTCGGATCATCAAAATGGCATCGGACCTCGTTATTTTCGATTGTGATGGCGGCAGTGATGATGCGTGGGCCCTGCTTCTATTGCTCAAAGCCGAAGAGGAACGAAGGATTCAATTGCTGTGCGTAACGGTATGTGGCTGCGGCAATACAAGTTTGGAGAACGCTGCTAGGAATATGCTACGTGTTGTTGAGGCGACCGGAAGAAAAAATGTACTGCCCTAGTAAAGCCCCTTTTGAAGTCGATTCGAAGTTTAGCTTAAAATTCTTTAGTTGCCTATTTACTTTGGTGCAGCGGAGTCTCTGATCCCCTTTGAAAGTTCGGTGAGGACGCATAAATTTCATGGCGAAGATGGGTTTGGCGATATTTTGGAAATGGATCCGGCACTGCAGGATATTCGAGCTCGCATTGGAAACGATCATGCGGTGATAGAGATGAGGAAGCTCTGCTTAAAGGTAGAAAAATTCTGATTTCTAATGTTTTTCCTTATAAAATTTGTCTCGAAACCAAATGAATATTTTTTTATAAGTAGTACAATAAGATGGTCACGATAATTGGGGTGGGTCCTCTAACGAATATCGCACTATGTTACTCAATGTACGGGAAAGAGTTTGCCGAATGTGTAAAGGGAATTTTCATCATGGGTGGAAATCATTTGGGTAATCGAAATCGATTCCGATTTTAATTATATAATTAATGAAATTATTGAAGGTGTGGGCAATTTTACACGTTCGGCTGAGTTCAATTTTTATTGTGATCCCGAAGCCGCGAATATTGTGCTCGCCAGGTCGCTTTGCCCCATAACAATATTGCCGTGGGAACCGTGCATGGAGAATCAGTTCTTCATAAGCATTGTGAGTAATTTTTGTTCCTCTTTGATACACAGTGTACTCGCTCCTTGCGGACACCCCTTTAAAACGAAAACTCTTTGGGAAAACTCTAGAGTTCCTGCTTCTCAAATAGTTTCGTCTTGAGCGGACATATTTTTCGGTCCCGTAGGTGTCCGCTTAAGAGAGAGTACTCGGTACATATTTTTACATACCGTTCCATCTTAGGAGTGGCGACTCGAGGAATTCGGCGAAAGAGCAGCTCCACTTAATGCCGCCATCGAAATGCTGAACACAGTCGAACGCACTCAGTGGACAAGCGCGGGATCGAAGAATTGGAATCCTTGCGATGCAATGCTTGTTGCAGTCTTTCTCTTCGAAGAAGCGGTTCTACTCAAACAAAGTCAGTGGCATGCAACGGTTGATCTTGGCGGCCAATATACACGTGGACTCATGGTTCTGGATCATTTGCATGAAACTTACCCAAAAAATGTTCGTATTATTGAGAGAATAAGTGACACGTTCTTCAAATGCATTGCGGAATGGGCAGCAGGCTTAAGCGATTGGCCAACTAATTAAACTATTTCTTCATTGTATTTTCAAAAGATGAACAAAAATTCTTTCTTAAGAGTATCAAAATTCTGTTGAATAACAAAATGCTCGAAAAAGCTGTAATAAGTATACCAAAAACAAAAATCAATATAAAAAGAGGCTTCCAAAAATTTTTTAAATCTTTTATTCATGTTTAGGCCGAAGTCCATAGGAAAAGTGCTCTTTGATGTTCAGAAGAAATAAAAATTAATTATTTGTAAACTAGTGTAATTTTGAAAAAGTCACATAAACTGAGATCGTATGTACCCAATTTAGCACACCTCGGTAATTACAGGAAAACTAAAATTTTCTTGTAATTTTGGTTTATTTTCTCTTATTTCAATATAAAAACAAGTAAGGGTGTTATAGTCAGGCGAGCCTGACAATAGAATACCCGACACAGACACACATGTTCAAATAATTTTTAAATATCAAGAGTTTTAAGGCCATAAGGGGGCCCATATACCGACTTTTGTTAAATTTTTTATGAAAACCACCCTTTTGCCACGCCCACTTTTCCAATTTTTTTGAATTCTAATCGGAGGCTTAAATATACGCTCAAATCTTTAAGTTTCATTGAAATATTTCGAAAAAGTCCGATTTTGGGGCAGTTTTGAGATTTTTGTGACAGACCCTAGTACTGGAGGTACCCTTAATAATGGACCTATAAAAATTTTTTTGGCGAGGCTATTTATGGCTACAAAGGAAGCATAACTGCCAAATTTCGTTGAAATCCCATTTGAATTTCGGGTGTAGGAGGCAATATTCGAAAATCGCCCTTCTGCCACGCCCATTTTTCCAAGTTTTTTTGAATAAATTGTCTTTAAATATGTTCAATCAAAAATTAAAAATTCATCAAAATATCTTGAAAAATTCGATTTTAGAGCAGTTTTTTGTGATTTTCATAACAGACATAACTAGTACTGGAGGTACCCCTAAAAATGGTCCGATCGAGTCCATTCTCGAACTTGTTCTTACTCATGTCCCCGTGAGCACGCATACCAAATTTTGTCAAGATAGCTCAACTTCATCGATAAGAAAACTGTATACAAACAGACAGACAAAGCGAAGACATCAATCGATCCGAGACGCTGATTCTTATAATTTTTTGGTCTATCCGACTGGTTGGTGTTACACACAACCACACAAACGCAATATACCCTCGACACAGAGTGTGTCGGGTATAATAAAGAGAAAAGAATTTAATTACTAAAATCGGTTCGTGTCTTTGATGTCACAGTCAATTTTAGCAGAGACAACAAAAAAAAGGTGTTAAAATAGACTATAATAGAAGATGACCACAACAAAAGAAACAAATGTCAAAGTAAAGAGGGCAAAATCAAAACAAAAGTACTGAATAAAGAGAACTGGCAAATAATGAGTAGCACGCACGGTTGATATTTTTCGTACGAAATGCGGCAAATATTTCTCTGCCAGTAGCTCTGCCGGTAAAATGTTCCCATGAAAAGGTCTCTGCCGCGAAAAAATTCCTATGAGAAGTTGCTCTGCCGCCTTCCACTCCCCGCAACTAGGTTTGTTGAGGATTTCACTTCCCCGCGGCGATTTCAGAGTTGCATTTCGTGGGTGGTATGGGCGAACTAATGAGTGGACTAGGAATCGAAGGTCGTTTCGAGATCCGTGGGTTCGAACACCGTCACCTCCGCTCTGGCGAACTTTTTTTTTTAATCAGGAGAATTTTTTAAAAATAATAAAAAATTATTGTTATTATTTCAATTGTGTTTAAAATTATCATAATTATTTATAGCAATTGAAATAAATCAACTCGGCCGTGGGATTTGAACCCCCAAACTTCTCAGAATTACATCAGAAGCACGTGATCCTCTTATTTCCGTAATAAGTATCCCAATACCACATATAAAATTGAATTGTTTTCCCTGAAAATATACCGCATTTATATTAATATATAATAATTATTTTGTGCCTATTCGTTTCGTTTTATTCTATTTAAAAATGTTTTTCAATTAATTAATAAATAATATTCGCGAATGCGAATATTCGCAACATCACTATTATACGGCATGCAGTATGTTTGCTCTGAGACTTCAGTGAATGACTTCATCAGTTTTAGCTGGTCTTTCTTCGTGTGTGGACGGCAATATCGAACGCGGACAAAATAAAAAATAAATAGTAACAAATATAATATAAATTTTAAAAAAGAAATAATTAAATAATAATAAATATAATAATAAAATAAATTTGAAATAAATATGAAAAAAACAATTGTACGAAAAAATCTATTTAAAAATTAAATAATTTTTGTGCGGTTGAACTAAATTAAAATGTAAAATAAAAAAAAAACGGCGGCAAAATCAAACGAACTTTGAAGTCGCAAAGTTTCAAAAATTCGTAATCATAGTAAACTATAAACTTTGGCAGGCTCATCTTCTCACACGTTCACGCGTCCTTTGCACACACAACATTGAAAAATCGTATGCCAGTTGTATTGTTTCTTTTCCAAGTCGTTGCTGGCCTAACGTTAATTCTATTTGTGATTCATTATTTTTATTATATAATAAATGCGTTTTGTGCCGGCGATCTCGAGCAACAAAACGATAGACTAGACGCGCTCTTCGACGCCGCGTACGTCCGCAAAGAGGAGATCTGCGAGCAACGGAGCAAAAAAGCGACCATCCGAAAATTGGCAATTAGATCAGCAGCAGCAGCATCAACCGCCGCCGAGCCCACAACAAGAACAACCAAAATAGCAAAAATGCAACAACAAACAAGCGACGATGCAAAGTTTATCAAAAAGTGAGTGAATAATAGCGATGAGGGCACCACCTTCACCTTCAAAAAAAAAAAAAGAAAAAATAAAATTATTTCGAACGAATCATTTCCATGAAAGAAGTCCAAATAATTCGATTCAATGGAGTGAAAATAAAATTTCTGTTGCTCCTTAACGTCGCACCACCAGCAGCAATTGTTGTTTTTCTTTCTCATCGCATATATTTGTATATATATAATTTCTTTTTTTTTCTCTTGACCGTATCCGTGCATGTGTCAGCTTATCGATTTTTCCATTTTCTTTTGAGTTTTCCCCGCGATGGAACAACGCACAGCTGTAGTTGTTCTTGCGTTATATTCGCGAAACTTTCACCGCTTGCGAATTTTCCTGATTTATTAATTTTTGTTGCGAAATTTTCAAAGATAAATTATTCAAAGATATTTATTTATTTATTTGCAAAAAGAAAATCGTTTATTATTGTTTTTGTTGTCGTGTCTTTGTCTAAATCGATTTAAACGAAAGAAAAAAAAAAACCAATAATCTTCAATTTTCTCAACTAAAATATGCCGCTGTCTACGAAAAACTCTAGACGATGGAAAGGTGGAACCATCGAGCCGCATCCAACGGACAAAGCATTGATTGTCAATTATCAACTGGAAGCCACGGTATTCGGCGAGCCAAACAATCCGATGATTGAGGAAAAAAAGGTTAGTAAATACTTTGACCCTTCGAAACGATTTGTTCAAAACTATGGCCCCCAGTGAAGGGGAATTCGAATGTGCGTCATCACGAGAAAATGTCTCACAGGAAATTCAAAAAATAAATAAAAAAAATTAATTCATTTCAATTAGTTTCATGTTACATTCTGAAAAGGGAAGTCAGTCTTCTTAAGCCTAGACAATAGGAAATGGCCTTCATCGATACAAGACAATGACTTTGTAGCACTATGGAGCTATTTAGTTTTCATGGTTATAATAATAATGGGTGCTTGGCTCGAGAAGTGAAAGGTTAAAATATTGCTCACAGAAAATTTGAAAAATCCAATGAAAAACACCCCAAACTTAATTTTTTATGAGCATTCGAGTCAAGTGCGTATAAAAAGGAAGGGAATGTGGGAAAGTGGACAGCTTTTTTGCTCCTTTTCAAGGGCTTTCAGTTAAAAAGTTTCGTTAAATTGATAAAATAAACACCCTTATGTAAGGTCATAACTAGAGCTACGTTGAATATTTGAATTTTTATTATTTGAATTTTTTTGTAATTATTTTGAATTTTTTATAATATTTTTTTTTAATTATAATTTTTAAATATTTTGAATTTTTTTGAATTTTTTTTTTTTATTTTTTGAATTTTTTTTGAATATATTTTATTTTTTGAATTTTGTTTGATTTTTTTAAAATTTTTTTTGAATATTTTTGATTTTTTTTTTAATTTTTTTGAATATTTTTAATTTTTTGATTTTTTTTTTGAATTTTTTTTGAATATTTTGATTTTTTTTTAAATTTTTTGAATATTTTTTTTTTTTGAATTTTTTATTTTTTTAAATTTTTTTTTGATTAATTTTTTTAATATTTATTTTTTTTTAATATTTTTTGAATATTTTTGAATTTTTTTAATTTTTTTGAATATTTTTTGAATATTTATGACATTTTTATTTTTGAATTTTTTTTTTAATTTTTTTGAATATTTTGAATTTTTTGCATTTTTTTGAATATTTTTTGAAATTTTTTTTTAATTTTTTGATTTTTTTTTTGAATATTTTGAATTTTTTGCATTTTTTTTTTTTGAAATTTTGATATTTGAATTTTAGAATTTTTTTATATTTGTTTTTTTTATTTTCTTGAATAATTTTTGAATTTTTTTTGTATTTTTTTAAATATTTTTTGAAATTTGATTTTTTTTAATTTGTTGATTTTTTTTTAAATTTTTTTTCATTTTTTTTTTACATATTAAAATTCCGAGGCATAGCAGTGTTGCCAGTATTGGGGTTTTCCCCCTAGATTTAGGGGTTTTTCCTACTTTTAGAGGGCCTTGGAACAAATTTTCCTAGGAGAATTTTAGGGGTTTATGATATGTAAATACTACGTATATACAGTCGACTCTCGTTAATTGAAACCTGCGATAATTCGAACCTCTCTATAACTCACAGTGATCACGAGTTCTCTACAAAATCTCTTCATACAGTCGACTCTCGTTAATTCAAACACTCGATAACTCGTAATATTTTTAGAGGCCCGCGAGTTTCGAATTAACGAGAGTCCACTGTATAAACAAATGATGTGCGAATTTTATTGTGTTTGATATAGAAAATCTGTCAAATTTGTTGTTGTTCTTTCCAAAATACTTTTTTTCATATCGAATATTGTACTTTTTAGGGGGCACATTTCGGATCTGGGGGGAGTTAAGGAGTAGTTTTAGGGGAGCTACCTGGCAACACTGTAGTTCATAACTAATAAAATAAATCAATAAATTCGAAAAGAAATTATTGTTATAAAATTTAAAAATAAATACAGTATTCTTCCGATAAATGCTCCCAGGATATAAGCATGAAAACTTCTGCCATTGTCATCCTTCAAAATGCTGAATTCTTTTCTATGTACCTTAACACTCTCTTCGCTTATAGAGACCGACCCTCCGTTGATTTTTTATGGTGCTTTTATCCCGGAAATACTTTATTTAAATTTCCATTTTTTTTTTTTTTTTAAATTAAAAAGTATAAAAGGGATTATTACTTTTGGGTTACTCCAACAAAGTTGTTTTTGCCCAAATTTGTTTACTTAAAAATAGGTCAAAAATTATTATTTTCGATCTTTCGATATTTTCGGTATTCAATACCTACTTCAATACCTATGTTTATTGTTTTTAACATGAAAATCGTTGGCCTCCGTGGCGTAGTTGTTTGAGAGGCTCTGGGCTCAACTCCCAGCTCAGTTATGGCTGTTAGTGGTGCCGTTTTTTGCTTCTGTTCTTCTTTAGTGACCCATTTTCATATCATAAAGGGCCCATATGAGGACTAAGTGTGTTACCCTTAATGGTGGCAGCTAAACTAACCAACCAACCAACCAACCAACCAACCAACCAACCAACCAACGACCAACTTGAAAAAAAAATGAACGTAAATTCTTAAAGTTCGACAGGAGCTCCTATTTTGAAACGCTCGAGTGCTGCAAAATACCCATATGCAACCCTGTGCTTGACTCTTTTTCCATTTAGAGTCACAAAATTCTTCAAAATCGTATAAAAATCAGAAAAAAAAGGATAAACCGCCGTTAATTCGTGCATCCTTTTTAAGATGAAACTATGTAGAAAAGTGTTCTCTTTGGGTACAGCGGCTGTTAATGGGTTAAAAAGAATAAAATTCGGCTAGATATGAGGAAACTTATAAGACTTCTGAATTTCGGTATTGATACCTTCACTTTTAACCTCTTGGAACCGTGGTTTTTAGCCAAAGTCCGCTGTTCGTACAGGAAAAAAGTAATACCCGCGTAATCTGTAGTATAAACCTCCGGTCATGTGTTGTCACTACCGAAACGTGCACCATATCCGAGATTCACACTATCCAGACTCGACTGTATATTATATAGAGCATGAGTTGGTCGCTCATAACGAAAAGATTTAGACCCCCTCATGGGGAACAATGGCGGCACAATGGCCCTCCGTCCGAAATAAAAATACCTTTATAAAAACTGAAATGACCCCCTTTTACCCCCTTACTACGCTACTGGACCCACTGTCTTCGAAAAATGAATGGCTTAATTAAATCTATCAAGGTTCTTCTGTTCCTTTTCTATTTTTTCCCCCATTTTTGTTGCCTCTCCCTCCTCTCGTGTACGTTTGTGTTTCTTCGTAGTGTATGAATAGCATATTTCCATTTTAGTGGCCGAGACCATAACAGGTGCTTCTAAGGAAAAATCGAGGCGTGTTAGTGCAGGCATGTTTTTTTGGCGTATCGCTTCCAAATGACGAATCGATTTTTCATGCTCCGAACGTTTTCGCTTAAACTTACTATGGAACTTAATACGTTCTCCCGCGCCGCGCTGCGCTTGAAAATCGTTGCGTTGCGAATTGCAGCGTCGCAAACTAAATAGTTCCTTGCGAGCGGTGCATTTTCGCAATGCGGTGCATTTGAAATGGTTGCCAAAGTTTTTCCCAAAAACGCTATCGGAATTTTCGGCACGCTCCAATGTTGACGGTTGGGCGGTTGGGCGTTTGGGTCGACCGGTCCGTGGAACGGAAAACGATGGAAATCTACCAATCCGCGACTCATCAAGCTTAATTGTTAATTTAATACGTAATTTTAAAATTAAACTCATTACTTTAATTTTTTTTTTTTGTAATTTTTTTTTCTGTGCAGTTTCACGGTTTAGTTGCCGTCCGAGAGCGCGTATCAGATTCGGACTGCGTTAATTGTTATATTTTCTGTGCCACTGTGCTAAGCATTCGAAATGCCCATAAACCATAACCATCGCGTAATGAACACAATATTCGTATTTGCTCTTATATGACTCATGAGCTCATGGATTTTTTGTTTCACTCGATTCAGTGCCATAATTTTTTTTATTTTTTTTTTACCGTGCGTAATGAATGGAAATAATAGACGACGCGACGTCACTGCCGCGCTTCATACACTGAGCGAATTTAACAATGATTTTTTTAAAAGGGCGCATTGTTATTCACAGTCCTTTTGATTTTCGAGCAGAACAAAAATTTGCAAAAGAAAAAAGAAAATTTTTGGTTGATTTAAAGGAAAAATGTTTAATTACATTTCTTTTCGTTCCGTATAATTCTCATTTGGTTTATAAAATAGGACATATAAGATATTCATTCATCTTAGAACTTTTTTAGGCATTGCGAAAGCAGTCACGACCAATGCTCGGACTTGAAAATGTTTAAAGGTGGTCGATTTTTAAAGAAGAAGTGGTAGATTTATATAAAAAGTGGTCGATTCAAAATTGTTTAAAATAGTAATACAATATATCACATCTGATTGCCTCAAATTGGAACTTCCTCATTTTACGACCTCGGGAACCACAACAAAGTAACACTTTGGTGTGTAGTCCCAGGTTCATGAGGGATACGCAAGCAGTGTTGGAAAATGGAAATTTCAATGTGTACCTAAAAATGGTCCATAAATTGTAACAGCTAAATATAGTAAAGTGTAGATTCCTAATAGTGTATACCCAGCCGGAATTTTGTATTCATAAATGGTAAATCATTACTGTTTTCACGAAGACATCAAGGGAAACATATTTTGAGTACTTCTCACAATCTGATGACATTGAGTATTTAAATGTGAGATGTTATTCATACCAATTCTAATGGAAATGTCATCGACGGATAGGTGTTATTCACTCCCGAACGATGACATTGTCATTGCAAAACGAAGTATGGTTACCTAGCTGATACGAAAATGGTGTAATCTATTCCAATTTCGATGACCAACCCGTTGACATATATTCTTATGACGGCCAATGCCACTTTCTATGATAAATTTCATGTATGAATGTTGCAAATAGAATCACGAGTAGTTGCGAATAACCACTAGCAGACCTTTTCAACATTTCATTCTACTAACAAAATTTCTTCCATCTTGAAATTTGTGCCTAAAATGGACAAATTGTACCTAATGTACCGTTGAAGTGAAAAAGGGCCGAAAAATGTACAATTACACCTACTTTTCCAACACTGATACGAAGGGAACGAAAGGGCAGATTGTCTCGCCAAACGGGGAGCTCAAAGACACCTCATCGGGCCAGAACCTTTCTGTACACTTCAGAAGTCATACTGTGCAGAATTACTCAGAAATTGGGAGGAAAAGTGTTTTCATACTTCCTGGATAAAATCAAAAGGTCAAAGACAGGCCAAAAGATTCATCACTCCCAACAAACTAATCTCCAAGAGATTACTGTATCTCGGAAGGAAAGATTTAAAGATCCTTACCGAATACTTCACAGGGCACTGCAAATTGAGATATCATCTCAAAATTATAGACCTATCGAACGAATCGAAATGCCGGTTCTGTGAAATGGATGAAGAAACGCCAGAACACATTCTCTGTGACTGTCCATCTCTGGCCAGCCGCAGAATCCTCAACTTTGGGGAGGCGCTTGTCGCCCCGTACAAATTTTGGTCTGTCTTAAAACCGTCCACAGTGCTCAAATATATAAAGAGCCTAAGGATAGAAAATTAAGACAACCCTGGGGGTAGCACAATAGATCCATTATGGGTCGCGGTGCGCACAGAGCCCCCATCTAATAATAATAATAATCACATCTGATCATATAGAAAATTGGGAAACTTTCATGTTTTTAGGTATTTTCTATTATTAAAAAAATGTGTCAATATTTATTGGATGTCGTTAAGTGCCAATGCTGCCATTCTTGACAACATTCTTGACAATAGGATGCTGCCAACATATTTTTCAATAACACATAACATTGAAGCACATTTTTTATGCTCTCAATTATTCTAAATGACCATAAAATAAACAAAACAAAGGCATAAATAAGTAAAAAAAAAAAAAAAAAAGTGGTAGATTTGGACCTAGCGTGGTAGAAGTGGTAGAAAGTGAAAATAGTGGTAGATCTAACCACTAAAGTGGTAGAAGTCCGAGCACTGGTCACGACAACGGAGTGACGAGATCGGATGAAGTCCATCCGATGGCTATTTTTGGGGCTTCGTTCAGCAGAGGACTCTGTGGCCATTTTCTTTTGAACGTTAATTAAATTTGTTTTGACATTTCTTCTTTTATAGGTATTTTAGCAATTTTTTTTTTATAAAATTATCTTGTAATTTCAATTATGTCCGTGGTTAGTTCAAAAATTTAAATTAAAATCCATTTTTGAAAATTATCATTTCAATTCACCTGAAATATGGTTGATTCAAAAGGAAAATCTTTATTTTTTCCAACAAGAAAAATTGTTAAAATTAAAAATATTCCTTGTTGAAGCCGTTTTGTATGTTTTTCCTTTTGATTTAACCAGTTTTTTGGTTGATTTTTTTCTCTGTGTAATGAATGGAAAAAATAGACGACGTCACTGCCGCGCTTCATATGCGATTTTCCTGCTTTTTATTTTTTCTTTTTTTTTGATTCCGTCATAATTTCGTTCGTTACATTTTCGGTTTTTTTTTCTTTTGTTTTGCCAAATAAATTATGTTTTTCTAACGTAATTTCAGTTAGGAGTTTATTTTTAGAACACGCTTTCAGCCAACGCCAGTTCAAATAGCTTCGACGAATTCGAATTTCGAGGCTTTTAGATAAAAAAAAAAATCAATTCACTTGCCTTATGCCTTATGATGCCTTTTGCGGTCTTTGCCGGTTTCCCGTGCTGTCGGCATTTATGGCACCAAAAATAGCAAACAATAGTCAAAGCCGTAAAGATATAAATTGCGGCCTTAAGTGGTTAAGTGGCTTCAAATTATGAACGCATTCGGAATTGAGGTTTTCTTTGACTTTGGGGCCGTGCAAGATCGAACACAATCGAATTTCGTAAGGAAAATTCCAAGTGCATTTGCCAGCGAAAGGATCGATCGATTTTCTTTCAATTAAAAAATACATACATACATATATTGCTGTATATGTAAGGCCAAGGAAAACCACCTTTTACTCGTGATATTTTTTCTTTTTTTTTTTGCACATTTTCGCTACCCCATCCGGCTTTCATGTTTGCCATCGTGTTTCCATTTATGGCAACGTTTTTCTCCACTTCGTATTTATTTTGACCTGACAGTTTTACGTCTTAGGTTTTTCCTTTTTCAATGCAATTTCCTCAATTTTTTCTTTCATTTTTCCCAGTAATAATGTACAATATACTTATGTATTTATGTACCGAGTTGTACGTATGCAGGTTATTGATTGAAGCTTATTCCGAACACGAATTGACCACTTTTGACGTTTGATGTTGAGGGGAAGCGGGGTGTTTTTGTCGTTAGCGACGCAAGGGGAATCGAAAATCGCGTGTCAAAGCGTTTCAAAAAAGGTTCTATTTTGCAAATAATCATTCGTAAGAAAAACTTGGCAGTCATTCTATTACGTTCAAGGCATGTTTTTCAGGTGTACAAAACGTGCCGAAACTTGACTATGCCTCTTCCTTTATTGGCTTTGAATGAAGTATTTTTATTTAATGACTTGCGAAATTTTTTAAAGGTAAAAGCTTCTATAAAAGGGACATAAAGAAAGGTTTTTTTTTTTTTTTTTGAAATCTTTTTACCCTGCAGAATTTTCAACTAGTCCTGTACTAGTACTTTACTGGTGCAAAAGCCATCAGTACTGGTTCTTTTTCTATACCTCTCCGCTATATAAAATTCTGTAGAAGATTAATATAATATCTGTACAGGAAAGCACAGTATTAGGGATGCTCGATACCGATACGATAATATCGAGTATCGATACTTTCGTTGCAATATCATCGCGATACCGATATCGATACTCTTTCGATACTAGATAGCATACAATACCAGAAAACTGGTTAAATCAAAAGTGAAAAACATACAAAATGGCTTCACCAAGGAATATTTTTAATTTTAACAATTTTTCTTGTTGAAAAAAGATTTTCCTTTTGAATCAACCATTTTTCAGGTGAATTGAAATGATAATTTTCAAAATTGGATTTAAATTTAAATTGTTGAACTAACCACGGACATAATTGAAATGACATGATAATATTTAAAATAAAAAAAATTTGCTAAAATACCTAAAAGAAGAAATGTCAAAACAAATTTATTAACGTTCAAAGCAAATGGCCACAGAGCCCTCTGCTGAACAAGCCCCAAAAATAGCCATCGGATGGACTTCATCCGATTTTGTCACTCCGTTGTCGTGACCAGTGCTCGGACTTCTACCACTTTAGTGGTAGATCTACCACTATTTTCACTTTCTACCACGCTAGGTCCAAATCTACCACTTTTTTTTTTACTTATTTATGCCTTTGTTTTATTTATTTTATGGTCATTTAGAATAATTGAGAGCATAAAAAATGTGCTTCAATGTTATGTGTTATTGAAAAATATGTTGGCAGCATCCTATTGTCAAGAATCGGCAGCATTGGCACTTAACGACATCCAAAAAATATTGACACATTTTTTTAATAAGAGAAAATACCTAAAAACATGAAAGTTTCCCAATTTTCTACATGATCAGATGTGATATATTGTATTAAGATTTTGAAGAAATTTTAAATCTACCACTTTTTATATAAATCTACCACTTCTTCTTTAAAAATCTACCACCTGTAAAAATTTTCAAGTCCGAGCACTGGTCGTGACTGCTTTCGCAATGCCTTAAAAAGTTCTAAGATGAATACATATCTTATATGTCCTATTTTATAAACCAAATGAGAATTATACCGAACGAAAAGAAATGTAATTAAACATATTACCTTTCAAATCAACCAAAAATGTTGTTAACTCAACAATTTTTCTTTTGAAATTTTTGTTCTGCTCGAAAATCAAAAGGACTGTGAATAAAAATGCGCCCTTTTAAAAAAATCATGGTTAAGTTCGCTCAGTGTAGTATTCGCGCACACTGGCAGAGACTTCCCAGCTGGAACTGTGTACAGGAAGTGCCCGATCACTGCCATAGCACCAAGTAGGATGTGCAAAACACTATGCTGATATACAAAACTTATGGACTTTTGTTTAAAACTGTCGTAGGCTGGTGCGGTGGTGTGATAACTGGGTTCGAAGTGGATAGCGGCTGTATATGGGCATACTTCGTGTGCTTTCGTTGCTAAAGGACATTGCTGTATACAACGTGTACTGCGTGCCGTTCGGCTTCGGTTGCTTTCTTCGGTTCTGCATACTTGCTATGCACCAAGTGTATCGTGTAGTAGGCAATCAACTAATTCATTTTTGCCTATTAACTACTCTGTACACTGAGTGCCTAGTAACTACAAGGCCCGGCTGGGTTCTTACGTATCTAAATTCCACTTTACCTGGTTATACTTAACCTATAACAAGTATTTATTGACAATTTTTAAGTTCCATTTTTACTTGTGTTAACCAATAAAATATTCATCTTTTCATTATGAGCTTATAACGAATGGGGGTTAAGACAACTGGAAACTAATTAAATAATATTTTTGAAAATTCCAACAGCAAAAAAAAAAATCCAATTCTTCGAATTTTTTGTCAATCAATTTATTACATACGTTCATTTCTGGCAAGCCCTCAAGTGGCCGTATATTTTGCTTGTCGCCAGTCCATCGCAACTCCACGCAAGATGAGTGCTAAATAAATATTGAACTCCAGCATAAATTAACACATCTGTCGTCACGTCACGCGTCTGCGTCGTGCTGTTTGTGAATTATTGCTGCCTTTTTGAAAAATGCTCGACTAATGAAGGTCCAAGTCCAGCAGAAAAAAAAATTAAGTAAAAAAAATTAGTTACCCCTTTTGGGGTGCTCCGTAACGAATGCAGCTGCAAACTCTTCGAAGCTATTTATCTTTTTGAAAAGCACGCTTTCGCATAATTTTTATTTATTTATTTTTAGTATTTTTTTTCTGAACAAAAAACGCTAATTAACAAGCAAATAAATAGGAAAACGCTAAAAGGTAAATGATGAACTTAGTACGACTGCGAAATTGTGTTTAGTACGTGCTGCAGAGATCGTTAAAGCAAGTCCCTCCTCCCCTGCTGTCTATGTTGAGTGCTTTGTTCGATCGATTTTCTAATGCTTGTGACTAAATAACGATCTATGAATAATTCGGATTGATTGCTAGAATTCCATTTTTATTTTCGCTTTCAAAAACCTCAAATCCATAATCTTTAGAAAGTCCACTCGAATGGTATAGGTTCAAGGCCGATCGTTGGCTGCTTGAAGCTTTGGCTTTAAAATCGTCTCATTTCAAGTTCAACAATCAATAAAGCTTTATGAACTTTTTTCTGGCCTATTTGTCTTTTATTTATTTTTTTTTTCATTTATTTTTCGCTATTTTGTGGGAGCTATAGGCCATGCAAAATAAAATATGATAAAAAAAAACACGTCAAATTTTAAGAACTTTTGCAATTTTCACCTACTAGATAGAGTTTTTTCGGGTCGGATTGTACTAAAACTATTTAAAATGAGTTCAAAGCTAAAAAATTGTGATAGAAAGGAAATTAAAATATTGAACGGATTACGAGATATAGCCATAAGTAAGTGAGTAACTTAATTCTCGGCCCCACTTTTTGAAGTCTATTTAAAAAAAATGTAGAGTGACTGACAAAACTGAGTATGAGGCGTTGTTATGCTCACCGAGCACTTTCAAAAAAACAGTCGTCAAATTTTTGTTTACAAAACATGACCTCTAAAATGTCGCACAGTGTTATTGATAACTGTTTCGGTTTGACCGATGACTCTACACTATACGCTATGCAATTGTGGTATTCGTTGGTGAATAAATGTGGTTCAAATAAATCAATTTTGGTGAACACAAACAGAAATGTCTCCTTGCTGCTTGCTCAATGTACCGATTTTTTCTGTAATGTGGGTATAGACATTAACAATTTCCAGCGAGACTCAAAAGGGGCCGTCCCAAAGATCAAGAACCGTGGGGCTCCTAATCCCCGATACGGTCAACCGGTAGAATATTTCACCCATAAATCAAATTACAACCATTTACAATATCCGAACAATTAATGTGAAGTTTGGCTAGGGTCCGGGTGCACCATACCCGAACCGTTGTTAACGGTTCCCTTGCGGAAAATAATCGTTATACAACTTCTCCAATTTTTTTTTTTTGGGTTGAACAAAATCCTTTTTTGTGATAGTCATTCGTATGTACCTGTTCGGGTACAGCGGCTATCAATGGGTTATATATACATATCTAATATTCATTTATAAGACATAATCTGTAATATTTTTTTCTTCTTCGTGCGTGTTTAACTATCCCGGTCTATCCCGGGGTCCGCAAAACGCGACCAGTTCCTCCATTTTGTTCTGTCGGTTGTATCATCCGAGGTAACTCCTACAGCCTCTAGGTCCCATTTTATTGTGTCTATATCTGTAATATTTTAAAACTCTTATATCTGAAGTCCAAAACTCTTTTTAAAGAATTCGAAGAGATTGAAAAACCCGCTGATAGATCTTAAATTCTTGAAATGAATCCATTCTTCGTCTTCTTCTTGCTTTTTAAAACTGCCCCGGCCTATCCGGGGTCCGCGAAAAACAATTTCTCCATTTTGTCTTATCGGTTGCATCCTTCGCTATAAGTCCTAACAGCCTCTTGCGGACGCCCTCGATGTCTGCAACCTGGTAATTGTGGTGTGTGGCCCATTTTTCGCAAAGCTGGCCTCATCAGCTCTCAGGACGTTTCCATACCATCGTAGCCTTGTTATTCCGCTTTTCCCAACAATTGGGCCAACTTCATAGCGCCTACGAATGTCCACGTTTGGCACATGGCAAGATTAGTCCCTGTTATGAATCTAAGTAAAGAAAAGAAAAATTTGGTTGCTTAGGAGCTCGTTTAAGTCCCCGAAAGAAAATAAACCCGTTCATTGATGGTTGTGTTTTCTTCTTCGCTTTGCTGTAACATGGATTCGTTGTTGTAACTGAGCCAGTAGAATTTAGATGAACCTTTAGTAGGAGCATTTAGAGAGCGACGTCCAGTCTGAAATGCATTTTAAGAATATATATATTTTTTTTAAATTGAATGGGTTTAAATCTCAATCTCATAATCAATATTATAATAATTCCATAATTGATTTATTTAATTAGCGTCTTGCTCTGTCTGATTTTGAGTCGGTAACGTGGCTAAAATCCCCTCCCACTCTACGTTACTACAAATAGACTTATAATTTCTATGAGGTTTCTTTTTTAGCATTCACTGAACCTGATGTCACACTCTGCTCGGAATGAAAGAAAAAACATTTGCTTTTTTAGCCGCAAACATCTGTTTCGATTTTATCATAATCACGGTGCACAGTGTAATTATCACGGCGATGAATCTATAAAATAATGCTAAATTCTTTTAAATTTTAGCGATCCCAATAGACGATCGTGAGTTGTGAGAGAACTGTGAGTTGGGTAGGGAATGATTAGTGACAATAGTAGTAAATTACTTTGGGTAATGCCATACACATGTGGTGATCCCATCACAGTATCGCAAAATACGAATATTTCCACTGCGCTCCCCAAATGACATTGCACCCATTTTGCCTCATCAGCAGGGATGGATCAAATCGGTGAACCTGGGTCGAGATCCGGTGCTATCCTCATCTCAACCCCCACGATACTCCCCGAAGGGCCATGCCCAAAATACCGGGCAGAATGCTAAAACTAACTCTGGGCGGACCATTCCTATAACTACCCAACTATAACTACCCTGGAGTAATATGGACTGACCCAAGTGTAGCCTTCGATCAGTCCTTCATGTTACCAATACTAGTCCCCTCATAATTCCACTTCTAATGTATTCAACTGACATTTTTAACATGGGCCTGTCCTTAGGGAGGGACTAGTTCGTACAACGGCTGATCGTAAGTCCATTTGATTGGGTCAATTTTCGTAATATTGCCTAGTTTTAGGATAGTCAAATAAGGAAAATAAAAAACGAATTTCTTATATACATATATTCTAAGATGATCAAAGTGTCATTTACTGACTACCCTTAAACCAACCCGTTTATTACCGACCCGCCGGTTAGCCGTATTCGATGGAGGATTTGAACCGGTCAAAGGCCAGTCCTTCTTAGGAAATTTACCGGCTCATTACCACAAGGTAGTATAACTGCACCATACCAACACTAAAAGCAGGTCGCATGGTTAACCCTGCGTACATTCCCTCAAAAGGTTGCTGCCCTTCCAATTTGGTCGCTTACCCGAATAATGTATTGGTGGCCATTTGGCTAGGGTCCGCGGGTTTGCCAAGCCCATAAATCATAATCGATTGAGAATAGAATCAATAGTGGTTTTCAGTTCGGGAATATAGAATTTATTTGTTACTCACAGGGCATATATTAGTGGTATTCAAGCAGCTGTGGAAATTGAAGTGTGCAAATTTTGCACCAGAAAATTTTGCCCTTTTGTATGAACGATCCTGCGAAGAACGAGTGCAAAACTTGTGCGATAAAATGGCGCAAATATTGCCCATTAAAATCGATGTACAATATTTGCCCGGCCGGAATTTTTTTTTCATACAAACAAATTTGCACAAACGCAAAATTTGCGAGGAAGCAAAAATTGCACACCTGCTTGAATCCCAATATTTTCTATAAAGAAAAACGGGGGCCGCCACTTAACAACCTCACAACCTCAATCTGGCACAAACCCCCCACACCCCCCGCCCCACCACCAAAAAAAAAAAAAAAAAAAACTGGCAACAGTGCAATTAATTTTGCCCCTTGAAGAATTCTGCGAAGAATGAAAAAAAAAAGTTCACAAAAAAGTGTTGTGTTACACTCCGTTTGACACCACTGTGCCACTACTTAATTTCAATTTTAGAATCTATATTGTATGACTTCGAGTAAATTTAGATACGAACGTATATTTTCATGAATGAGTAAGCTGAATAACTGCTGTGCATATATACCGACATTTGTACAAATATAAAGATTTTTTGTTGATTATTATGCTGGCAGTGAAATAGAAAAATCGTCAAATTAAGTGTTTGATTTATATTAAATTTAAATAAAAAAGAGTTGCAACAGTCGAACAATAATTTGAATAATTTATGCTTCTTTTTTTTTTGACATTTCATTTTCTGTTAAGAAAATTATAAACAATTCAAATTCGAATGATGTCATTTAGCAAAGTTCTAAACCGGTGCGGTGCCTTCTTTCTATTCCCAGATTCGTGAACTTGCATTGTCATTCTTTTTGTGCGAGTGAGCTAGCTATGTATGTAGCTTCGTAATCCCACAACATTTTCAATTGAAATTCCTTCAGAAAGGGTTAAAAATTGCAGCAATATTTTCCCATCAAGCCATCGATTTTCCCCCCAATCTAAACTTCGCAGCTTTTTTGCCATTTTTAAATAAATCAAATAGCATTTTTCGAATGAATCAGAGAAGACACTGTCAATCACTTCGGCTTATGTGCAGGCGAGCATGAACGCAGCAAAGTATGCACTACTCTGACATACATAGATGGCAAGCCTTTTTCTAAGAAAGAAAGAAAAAATTGCGAATTTATGTCAACCAACGCAATTAGCTCAATAGATCAAATATTCTTCCATCGGCTTCGTTGAGGCACCACAAGCGAACAATGCAATCGAAAATCCGCCTGATTGGAATGTTATTAAAATATATATATACAGGGTGTTCTGAGTGATTTTCTTTAAAAAAAATTTACCGTAGATTTGGAAAAAAATTAGAAAAGTAATGTGTAATAAGACCTTTTTCATACCAAAACGGCTCCCAAAGTAAAAAAAAAAAAAAAAAAATTGAAATTTTTTTCAGAACTTTTGACTTTGACCGTTTATTTTTCCCTCAATGGGTTAAATTTTTACCATCAGTTTAATTTTGCCTAAAAGCCCATACAATTAGCTTTCAAACGGCATTAAATTTTTTTTTCTACGATTAGCTATTATCGTGGGAGAATTTTTTTTCTAGACTTACTGCCTAAAATTTTTATGGCACTTTAACTCCTCAGGGTTACATTTTAGTAGGGATGGGTATCGACCTATAAAACATCGATTATTGACATCGGCCGATTTTTCATAGTTATTGATCGATTCAACGATTAATCATTGTTGAAAACATCGATTAATCGATAAATCGCAAGTTATGCACTTTGGCAACTTAGTCCGGGCTTAGATTAAGAAAAAAATTTTCAGACATGTATTTTGGTATAAGGACATGCGAAGAAAATAATAAAAGGGTTTGTTTTTGCTCGTTTCGGTAAAAGGTAAGACTTCTTTTTCTTTCCCCCATGCAAAGAAGCGAGTGTTGAAAAAGAGTTCCGAAACATTGTTGCCCCAATCTAAAACCGATTGTTGTTCGTATGGAAAGTTGTTAAGAAGATAACATCAATATCGTTATAAAAACATCGATTATACGATTAATCAATCACAGGCCAAATCGATTAAAAAACCATTGATTTTTGTAGCAAAACATCGATTTTTTGATTAATCGATTAATCGATACCCATCCCCATGATACAAGAAAACAAGATAGCGCCACTTGAGAGAGGAAACGTCACAAACTCAAAATCGCGATTCGTTGTTGTTGTTTCCCATGTTAAACCGACTTTTTACTTTTTTGAAAAGCATGGGAAACAACAACAATTTCTCGCTCAGTGACGTCACAAACTCAATTTTCGGCTCTCAAAGAGAGCCTCAAAATAGCGGTACTGAAGTGGCGCTATCTTGTTTTCTTGTATCATGCCCATCCCTACATTTTAGACCCCCTCCCCCTCCGATACGATTTTTTGTTCACAATGACCTTCTCTATCAACCCTATAGAGAAAAGCACTCAGCTACGGAACACCCTGTATATGTATAAACATATTTATGTATTCCTAGATGTCCATTGTACATCAATATCAGGGTTTGTCATATTCCAAGAGCTCAATTGATATCGATATCGATAGATAAGTTTGAGAGTTTCGAATGCGCAAAAGCTTTGTGGCACACTTATCTCGATGAGCTTTGACCAATAAAGTGTTGACTTATCTTTGACTTATCTTCGAGAGTTATCTTTAAAATGATATTTTTGTTCTAAGCACGTAAGCGGCCAATTCAACTGCGATGATATCCGAGTTAAGTACTTGGCGCGATTCCAAGTAAATAATTTTCAAATGAATGCATTCTAAAACATTGCGAATTAATATTCCGACACGACCCCGAACCATCCCTTTGTGCACAGTATAAAGCATTGCATTTTATGTGTGACATAATGTCAGACCATTTTTTCATTTTATATTTTTCCATTTTTTTTTCCTTTTTTGAACTTTGTGAAAAGTTTTCCTTTGTTTGGTCACAATTTCATAGAAATGTTGAAGCAACATTGACCTATTTGTGCATGGGAGGCAATTTACGTTGTTTTATGCAAAGTTTTACCCCCAATTCCCCACAGTGGGTGCGTCATAGCATGTGTACCCAGTGATTTCCTTGAACAAATGCAGATGAAGAGCGGAAAAAAATTCTTTTTTTTTTATATGAATACAAATCATTTTTATAAAGCTTCCACAAAGGAGCTTCCAGTTGGAGTTCAAGTACGCTTTCACATCGCTTTGCCTTATTCAAATGATCAAAGAGGCCACTTTTTTGGATTCCTAAAATTTCAATTGAAATCTTTTATTCTGAAGCTGAAGGTGAAAATTTTTTTTTTTTTTTTAAGATTTCTTTTTGCTCTCGAAAACGCTTTCGTTGTGGTTATGTAAACAAAAAAAGAACGGATTTTATCGAACCGATTGGGGGGATTAGTTGGTGAAATGGAACTTCTGCCTCCATAAGTTTTTTCTGAAATGGAAAAAATTGAATGCTGCGGAAATCGGGTGGGTATATGAGTCTCTTAAGGCGGCTTTTCAAAACATAATCCAGACAAAAGACATGATGCAGAACATCCAAAAAATAATAATTAACCCTTTATAGGCCCATGTAACATACATATATGTATATATGTTCGGTTTGTTGCCAGTTTAACAAAATTGAAACAAACTGCTCCACATTAATCCATTTTAAGCCAAGCCCAAAACCTTTTAAAATTAAAATCATAAAAATTCGGAAAAAATGGGGAGCCCGCTTTTAGTTTTGGCACCTTTTGTAAGATGGAACTGTTGAGGAAAGTGTATGAAAATTGAACATCAAAAAAGTTAGAATTTTTTTATTTCTTTATTGGCTTCTCTATGATGATCAGGGCTCGGAAATATATGCATTTATAAATTTAAAGCATACTTTATGGAGTAAAAATTTTGTTCAACTCACATAAAAAGTTAAGATTAAAATCGATTTTTAACTTCAATAAGAATTTTTATGAAGGTAGAAAAGCGGTTTTAAGTTCGAATTCGATAAAATTATTCGCAAAATGTTGGTAAGAAAAGTTTTTCCTCCATAAAGTATGCTTTAAATTTATAAATGCATATATATCCGAGCCCTGTTGATGATTATCCGTGTTTACCGGTTTGGATACAGCGACTGTTAACGGGCTCAGGAGTAAGGAACGTTTAATGGTAAAATTTTAAGCTAAAAATATTTTGTCGTCCGAAAGAGGGTTAACATACCTGATGTAACCTGCCATCCAAAAAGGGATATCTTCTGTGCTCCTGTTTTTCTTTTTATTACCAAACTCTAATAAAACAAGTAAGGTTGTTATTGTCAGGCGAGGAAATTTTTGTAGAGGATGTTTGTGACTATAACAAAATCCATATGCCAACTTTAGTTCAAATCCCACTCGCCATTCTCGAAATATGACTCATATCTCTGTTATTACACATGCCAAATTTAGACAAGATTGCTCAGTTCTTTCGATAAGAAACCCATATATGGACCGATAGAAGGACTGACATGGCTTAATGGAAACTTCTGATGTACTTGAAGAAGTTGTTTAGTTATAGTCTTTCTATATTTGCATCAAAAAATTTTTTTTAATTTTTATTAAGATACCTTGGGAGCTATAGGCCATACAAAATAAAATATGATTTAAAAAAAAAACACGTCAAATTTTAGGAACTTTTGCAATTTTCACCTACTAGATAGAGTTTTTTCGGGTCGGTTTGTACTAAAACTATTTAAAATGAGTTCAGAGCTATAAATTGTGATAGAAAGGAAATTAAAAAATTGAACGGATTACGAGATATAGCCATAAGTAAGTGAGTAATTTAATTCTCGGCCTTACTTTTTGAAGTCTATTTATAAAAAAAGTAGACGTGACTTGACAAAACTGAGTATGAGGCGTTGTTATACTCACCGAGCACTTTCAAAAACTGCCGTCAAATTTTTTTCGTCTCGCACTGTGTTATAAAAAGTTTCCTCGTTTCGATTCCCTAAGGTCGAAAAAAATTGCTATTTTTAATACAAATCCCTCTAGTCGTCAGCACGAATGCCCACCGAAATAATGACAGAACAAAAGGCGTTAAATACCCGCAGACAAAAGCGGAGATCGCTCCTCGTAAAACGCATATTTATGATCGTTAAACGGAGCAATGTCACCAGTTGATGGTGACTTTGACGATGACGACCACGATGCATTTCAAGTTCATTATCTCGGAGACAGTTGGCGGTGGTAGCCGTCGAACAAAATCATCATCGCGACGTCTATGTTTATGGGCAAATGCTCATATGCCGGTCGTTTGTTTCGCCGTGTTTTGACGTCGCTGTTGTGATGACGACGAATCGCGCAAACATGCGAGTGACCAAGCTCGAAATAGGCCCCCACGCAATGTGCGTTTTCGGCCAACGTGTTCCTAGCATTCAAATGCAAATTATGTTCATATGTACATAAAATATTGTAGCAGTCTATTGAGCATTCCACATTCAACATGTGGCAGCGCGTGTCATCGCAGCTAATTGCAGTTTTTTTCTTTTTTTCTCGCCGCTCAATGGCCAATTTTCGTGGGCAATGTCATGCGATAAGACTCAACATTTGTCGAAATTTTGACGTCATCTTTTAATTTCACATCCAACATACGCGCATTCATTCAATTGTATGCATGCATGTCCGTATGTAGCTACTTACATATGAACATATGAACGCATATATTGTAGGTATGAATAGTTTTGTTCATATAATCTTGTCATATGCCATTAAGACGATCAATTTAAGGTATTTAAATATTGTTTGTATGGGATTTCAAGTACGCATTGTCGAAAACTGAATTCTTGGTGGCCGCCAAAAGCTTCTAGAATTATTTTTCAATGGCTTCGTTGGCTTGTCTGTTTTCATTTGCGTTGCTTTTCCTTTTATTTATTTTTTTTTTGTAATTTTTTTTTTGATAATTACTAATTTGTTTCGATAAATCTACGTCAAACGTAGGTACCTTCTTGGCGAGTAATGAGGTAATAATTGCTTCGGGCATTTAATTATATATACTTATTTGTAACGAAAATAAATTTTACGGTAGAGAAAACGACAAGGAACAAATTAAATTGATGGTTAAAAATAACCCATATGAACAAGGTAAGGGGTTTCAAGACCAATGGTCAGATACTTAGAGGGGTTTTCTTGTGTAGAATAAAAAAAAAACTATTTTTTATTTATATTTTAATGTAGCTTATAACTCCATGAATATATCTGTTCAGGGGCGGACTGGGGATCAAAGGGCATTACCTAAGAAAAAAAATATTTTGAAAAAAATCCTTACTCCATAAGTGTTGATCCCAGATACAGATCACTGGGGGCCCACCGGGCATTTGCCCGGTTGTCCGTAGGCCCAGTCCGCCCCTGATACTGTCTGTGATGTCCCGAGTGAAGAACACCCATATTCTATCGAATTACCAAAAAGACAACCGGAACAGTTGAATCAACGCAACATTTATGAGATTGATTTTATATGTTACATAGCTTAGACCAGACGTTCTGAACCTATTTCACTGGAAAAATGATATTAAGGAGCGCTCATCTGAATTAAGTGTGCTCCAAGAAGTGGTCTAGTTCAGCCCGATTCTAAATATTCCTGGGGAACGCATTCCCGGGAGTCAACTTCTTCCTTTTTCAAATATTTGGGAGAATAAATTTGATGGAGAATGGGTATTTGACCTATACCCATCATTTTCCTTTCCCTATCTATTTAAAAAAGGAGAATTTTAATCTCAAGAAAAGTAAATTCCCCAGAGTAGGTTCCCCAGGAATATTCAGAATCGGGCTGTATAATTTTTCTATATTTAAATGAAAAAATTCTCCAAAAATTCTTACCGGCTTTGAAATGTACCCCAAAATTGTCAAAAAGGTGTGAAAAAATCGTAAAAGTTTTCAGATTTTCGCAATTTTTTGTTACTAAATGGATTTTTTGCCAATCAGTTAGTACTACAACTATATTTTCGAGTCTAGAGCTAAAATTTTGTCATAGATAGGAAAGAAAAATATTGAAGATGTTACGCAATATAGCCATAAGTAAGTGCGCAACTTTATTCTCGGCCACAATTTTTTTTTTTTTTTTTTTGACGATCTGACTGAGGGGCTCTCTCCAGTTCTGTCAGAAATGAAGAGAGCCCCTAAAGCAAAAATTGGGAGTTACTGTATTCATCGGAAGTGGAAAATTTCAAACGTCTAGTGGGATTCTTGGATCTTTTTGTTTAGGACCACTGCTTTCAACACATTTTTATAAATATCTATCTAAGGACGACAAAAAGCCAGACTCGGTCAGGTCTGTTCTTATCCTCTTATATATGTACGTACCTATACGTAAATTTGATATTTTTGAAAGCCAAGCAAAAAGTATTAATGATGAAGCTATATCAGTTTGTATGTACCTCCATATACTTGTATTTTGGAATAATCAATTTTGATGCGGAAGTACGATGCCCGCATTCAGTGATGGATCTATGAGTGTGCTTTGACTCAAAGCCTTTGAGGGCTCTTTTTGGCGAATACATTAATAGATATTTTGGCACTAGAATCATATTTTTTCTTCCATTATTTTGTTTTCGTTTCTTTAAAGATTTTTCGTCTTTCGTTCGTTCCTCATTCAAATGAAATATTTAAATACATTTTTAAATTCTGTGTACTAACAAACTGTTCTCTATGGCATCGTAAGTTTCAATTTCATGGTTAATATATGGAATCATCATTCCAAAATTTCGCTACGTATTAAGAATATATGCATATGTTTATACGTGTGTGTTCGACTAACACGGCTTGATCTAGCACGTATCACAGGGGCATGGAAGCACACCCTGTAGTCAGTAGGTCGCCTCCGATAATTGTGATATGCCAAAGTGCCAGTCCTTGATGACTAGCCATTTCACCTACCACGTGAACCAGAAAGAATTAGATAAATAAAAAAGTCAAAACAAAAAATAAATTTTTTCTTTTTTCTCAGTCGCTGGTGCTAGGCCGTTTCCCTGCCCCTTTTCGCTAGCGAAATGACTGGTTAAAGGTGGCGCATAAAAGGACAACCAGTCCCCGTCAATGACACAAACACAGTAAAGTCGACAGCGTTTTGGATAGCAGAGGGACCGATCCACGCCACCAGGGACGGGCGAAATCGCTAGTGCTGTGGTGGCTCCACTGACTGCAGGGCAGTGTAAGCGATCAAATACAGGGGGGGGAAAACGTCTTTGGTAGAACGAGCTTGCACTATTGATGGGCCCCGGGCCCTCGCACCTTCTTCTCTTGAACTCCCGCCTGCTAATAATAACTTTAGCTTCCGCATAAATCATAATATATGTAGATACCCACACAATTGAAAAAAATTATTTTCAATTGCTGTATGCCCTCAATTTGAAACGAACTGATTGCGAGACTGAAACACTCCTAAAAATTGAAATTTCGGAGCCCATAATTGAAAATCTGCAAAAGTCGCTTCAGCACGCTGGAGTCGCTTGGCGAATGGTTGGTTCGTGTGGAATTTTCGGAACAATTTACGGGGGCGTTACTGGAATTTGTCCACAGCTTTGTATGTTTGTTTGAGTACCACATTTTCAACAACGATTGATGAATTGATGACTCTTGTATTTGGGGGGGAAAAGAGAACAGGTTTGCACGTTGAACTTTTAAAGCGATTTTCGTTATTCATTTCAAAGAACAAAAAATATTTTCATCCAAATTGGACAAATGCCGGATATATTCGTATGTATGTAAATGTGTAGATAAATTTGTGGCATGCTTTGCTGCATTGATTTTTCGACAGCAGTTCGATTAATTTTGTTATCATTGTAAACACTTTGTCTTGACTACCATCGCTCAATGTGTATTGCGCCGCGTGGAGCTTCCTTAGAAGCCATGTTTTGCCGCTTTCGGCCGGTCGCTATAGTGAATCCCCAAGTGACAACAAAACTCGCAGACAAAAAGAAAGCAAAGCATGCAAAGTTATTAAATGCGATTCACCTTTCCTTTTTGCGGCCATCGGGACATAAATTGTTGTTGTTGTTGTTTCAAGCATAATTGAGCTCCCGTCCCGTCTTCGAATTTATCTTTCTGTGTGCTCTTCTGTAGGTATAACTAACTGCAGTAAAGAGGATCAGGTATGTGGTTTCCTTATTTCACTCAAGCCCAGGAAGAACTTAAGCTTATGCAAACAAATGTACCCCGCCATGCTATTGACTTCGAAGTTGTTCCAATCGGTAGCGAAAGATTTCACAATCCTGATCGTGAATCTGATAAATTTTTAATGTCAACACAAGAAGGATATTGGAGGATTCTCCGATGAATAGACTGCATTTAATGAGGCACGTTGTAGTCTGACCGGACTGTAGACTGTAGAGAGTGAGAGAGAGTGAGAGAAAGTGAGAGAGAGTGAGAGAGAGTGAGAGAGAGTGAGAGAGAGAGAGAGAGTGAGAGAGAGAGTGAGAGAGAGTGAGAGAGAGTGAGAGAGAGAGAGATGAGAGAGAGTGAGAGAGAGAGAGTAGAGAGAGGAGAGAGAGTGAGAGAGAGTGAGAGAGAGTGAGGAGAGAGAGTGAGAGAGAGAGTGAGAGAGAGTGAGAGAGAGAGAGAGAGAGTGAGAGAGAGAGAGAGATGAGAGAGGAGGAGAAGTGAGAGAGAGAGAGAGTGAGAGAGAGTAGAGAGAGTAGAGGAGAGAGAGAGGAGAGAGAGTGAGAGAGAGAGAGAGAGAGAGAGAAGATGAGAGAGAGAGAGTGAGAGAGAGAGAGAGAGAGAGTAGAAGAGAGAGAGAGAGAGAGGAGAGTAGAGAGAGATAGAGAGTAGAGAGTGAGAGAGTGAGAGAGAGAGAGTAAGAGGAGGAGATAGAGAGAGAGTAGAGAGAGATAGAGAGAGATGAGAGTGAGAGAAGAGAGAGATGAGAGAGATAGAGAGAGATAGAGAGAGATAGAGAGAAGTAGAGAGAATGAGAGAGAATTAGTTTATTAATAAAGATCTATTTCCAGCGTTTGTTGTACAATTATCGATTCACCATAGCCGATATTCGAGTAAATAAAGATATATAGAAACTTAACTTGATTATAACAATAGATAATATATGACGTTCTAAATATTTTTTTGAAATCCAGAAGTCATAAGCTAATAATTTCCTTTTTTTTTCAGAATTGTCAAAAAATAATACGTCTTCGCTCTTTGAATGCCAAAACCGATCCTGCAGCTTTAGCCCGCGAAGTTGTAGAAAAATGCGATCTCATACACAAGTCGCAACTTGCAGATGTAGAACAGATAATTTTTTACTTAAAAAATCGCAAGGACAACTCTGGAACTGGTATGATCACTCACTCTGCAATTTTCATTGCATATTTTCAATATATATATGTATGTCTATATGTCTATACTCGAGCACACCTATTTTTACAGATATAGCTGATAATAACAGAAGCACATCGAGTCGTCCTGCAACTTCTTATCACCGGTCATCAGCGAAGTCACAAGCAGCACCGAACTCGGCGAAAGATTCAACTGCTTCGGATGTCTCCATTAACCATATTGATGAATATGTTGAACTGCTCTATGAAGACTTAAGCGAACGAATCCGTGGCTCGGCGATGATCCTGCAAGTAGCACGTAACCCAGACAATTTGGAAGAGCTTGAAAAAAACGGTAGAATTCGTTTTTTTTTTTTCAATTCCAATTCGAATTTCAATTTCATTATTACCTTAGAGGCCTGCCTGAGCGCATTGTCACGTGTGCTTCGAGAAGACTGGCGAAAAAGCTTGGATCTATCGACTAACATAATCTATATATTCTTTTGTTTCTCAACGTACACCAAGTTTCATCCTGTCATTGTACAATATAAGGTAATGCGGGAAAAGAGACATTTTTGTTCGGAAAAAAATGCTCATTGAATTTTTCAGATTGGATCACTCTGCATGGATGTTATCGATTACGAACTACGACGCTATGAAACCATGCGAAACGAATTGGATATTCGAAAAAATCCATCCGGTTCGGCACCGTTATCGGCGAAAGCTAGCAAGGAAAAGCTAAACCGCAGCACGGATGATTTTCTTGACATTATGCACGAGGAGCGACCCAAAGAGGTTCGAATGCAAGGCTCAGACTTATTTATTAACAGGGCTCGGATTTTGTTGACTTTTATAAATTTAAAGCATACTTTAAGGAGTAAAATTTTTATTTAACTCACACAAAGTTACGACTCAAGTCGATTTTTAACTTCAATATAAATTTTTTTGAAGTAAGAAAAGCGGTTTTAAGTTCGAATTCGCTAAAGATATTCGCAAAATGTAAGTTACAAAAATTTTTGCTCCTTTAAGTATGCTTCAAATTTATAAAAGTCAACAAAATCCGAGCCCTGTTTATTAATCATTTGCTTATCGTTATCTTTTTAGATGGAACCACCACGCCGTCGTATTCCGGAGTTGAAACAGCGTCCGAAATCAGGCAACTGGTCCAATTTTCATGGCAGCATGTCGACGTCGCTGATCAAAAGTCAAATCCTTAATAGCAGCTACCACGAGGCACTTTCAGCTGGAGCTACAACACCCGATTCGGGTGTATCGAGCAATGGTGACATGAAAGCAACGAGCAACGAGGCGCTCGATCGCAACGATCCGAAGGCAAAAAAAGAGGAAATCGATCGCTTGAATAAGCAATTGAAGATCTTTGCAAAAAAGCAGGAGCAACTTCTTCGCGTCGCATTTTATCTCCTATTGAATATGGCCGAGAACGTTAAGCTCGAAGAGAAAATGCGCCGAAAGCATATTGTGAAAATGTTAGTGAAAGCACTAGATCGACAGAATATCGATCTGCTTATGTTAGTTACAACATTCCTCAAGAAACTCTCGATTGTCGGCGATAATAAGGATGACATGAATGATCTCAATATCGTTGCAAACTGCCGCGACTCTTTCAAAGCGGTCACACGGATCTGGCGCAGGTGACGCTAAAGCTAGTCTTCAATCTATCCTTCGATGGCAGTTTGAGACGAAAGATGGTCGCTGCTAGCTATTTACCCATGCTGGTCATGTTCATGAACGATGAGAAGCATCATAACATCGCATTGAAGATCTTATATCACATGAGCTTGGATGATAAAGTGAGTGAGCTTCGCAAATGCCTTCGCAACTTTTCCCCATCGTAAATTTTCATATAAATTTTGACACAGTTGTGTGACAAATTTCTCATTTCCCACAATTTGCGAAGCTGCATGAGTCCCACTAGTGGTACTTATGCAGCTTCGCAAATGCCTTCGCAACTTTTCCCCATCGTAAATTTTCATATAAATTTTGACACAGTTGTGTGACAAATTTCTCATTTCCCACAATTTGCGAAGCTGCATGAGTCCCACTAGTGGTACTTATGCAGCTTCGCAAATGCCTTCGCAACTTTTCCCCATCGTAAATTTTCATATAAATTTTGACAGTTGTGTGGCAAATTTCTCATTTCCCACAATTTGCGAAGCTGCATGAGTCCCACTAGTGGTACTTATGCAGCTTCGCAAATGCCTTCGCAACTTTTCCCCATCGTAAATTCTCATATAAATTTTGACAGTTGTGTGAGAAATTTCTCATTTCCCACAATTTGCGAGGCTACATGAGTCCCACTAGTGGTACTCATGCCGCTTCGCAAATGCCTTTGCAACTTTTCCCATCGTAAAAAATTTCATATAAATTTTGACAGTTGTGTGACAAATTTCTCATTTCCCACAATTTGCGAAGCTGCATGAGTCCCACTAATGAGTTTCTTTTTAGGTAAAGGCCATGTTTACTCACACAGAATGCGTCCAAATGGCCACAGACGCCATCATATTGAATTTGAACGTGAAAGTTCGATCTCGATTTGGTAGCCCTGTGCATCAATTTATCGTTGAATAAACGAAATGCTCAAATAATGGTCGAGGGAAATCGTTTGCACAATCTAATGGAGCGCGCCTTTAAATACCAGGATGCATTATTAATGAAACTGCTACGCAGTCTTTCGCAGCATGAGGCATTACAGCCCCATTTCATAGACTACGTTGGCGATTTGGCACGCATATTAACCATTTGCGATGATGAGTCCTTCATGGTCGAGTGTCTGGGTATTCTGGGTAATCTCTCACTGGCCGATCTGGATTACTCGCAAGTATTACAGAACTTTAATTTAATACCATGGATTCGGGATGTACTCGTTGCGGGCGCAAAGGCGGACGATATCGTTTTGGATACGATCGTTTATTTGGGTACGTGTGCGCATGATGAAATCTGTGCACTACTCTTCTGCCGTGCTAAAGTGATGGTCTCATTAATCGAATTGCTGAAAGCGAAGCAAGAAGATGACGAAATCGTTTTACAAATCATCTACGTATTCCAGCAGATACTGCGACATGAAAGTACACGCGAATACGTGATCAAGGAGACCGAATCGCCAGCGTATCTGATCGATTTGATGCATGATAAAAATGCAGAGATACGAAAAGTCTGCGACTATTGCTTGGACATTATCGCCGGCAGCGATGACGAATGGGCAAAACGTATTAAGGTATAGTATAGTTTGGTTCTCAATAGAGCTGTCAAAAACATGCATTTATAAATTTAAAGCATACTTTATGGGGGAAAAACTTTTCTTACCAACATTTTGCGAATAAGTCTAGTGAAGTTGAACTTCAAACGGCTTTTCTACCTTCATAAAAATTCTTATTGAAGTTAAAAATCTATTTGAATCTTAACTTTATGCGAGTTGAACAAAATTTTTACTCCATAAAGTATGCTTTAAATCTATAAATGCATATTTTTGACAGCTCTAGTTCTCAATGTTGAAAGGTATACATTTTGAAAGAATTTTTCCACCTATTTTTCCACCAATGAAGCTCGAGAAATTCCGTAACCATAACTCGCAATGGTTATGCATGGTTGAGTCACAACAGGAGGATCTGGACCAAGACTATGGAGAGAACGATGATGAGGACAATGACATAAATAACTATTTACGTTCCGAATATTTGGACAATTGCGATCTATATAATAGCACAAATACGAATAAAGAAAACGACGATAACGAAAGTAATAAAAGTAATAATCCATCGAGTCCAGCCAATTCTACATATGGTCGCCCAGTTAGCAGGTGAATAACAATAACAATAACACATCTCTGCTATTCACATTGGTCAGGACTAATATTTCTTTATGCCTTAGCTATCGACGAAGTCAAGACCTCGATGAACTTTATAATATGACATCAAGCTCCAAGTCGCAAGCATCCAGTCAAAGCGATAGTAATTACATGTTTAAATCGAATAAGTCCCTTGATATCGAAGGTCTGCATGAGGAATTATTATTAGCATAAGAGGAATTAAGAATTTTGTTGAAATTTCTGAACGCATGATACAAGAAGCTACGAAATCGAAATTTAAACTTGACATTGAAAATCGCAAAGTCATTAAGAGAGACTTTAATTTTGTTGTACCAAACGCAAAAATCTTATATGGAAGAGATGCTGACGCATTTCAAATAAGTAATTCGAAAAGAGTCGTTTCTAAACTTTTTTTTAAACCAACGAAATCATGGCTTCTTGACAAAAACAAGGTCATATAAACACTTTTATATTTATGATGTCTATCTACGCTTTTCCTCTAATCCTATGAACTGATGAGAAATTTTCAAAACCAATCATTTTATGAGGTCTGTTCCATTTTATTTGGTCTGCTCCGTCACAATCTGTGCACTGAGAGAGATTTGCCAGAGTATTTGTTGTCTTCTTCTATCAAAATCTCTCATTTGCACAATTGTGTATCAGTACCAATAGTGCGACTGCTACGCTACAAAGTATACGGTCATGTAACGACCTGTTATAATTATTAGCTTACAAAGTGTACGAGTTGTAGGGATACTGCCTACCAATGCTTACAAAGTTACGAGATTGTAGGCGAACTGCCTACCAATAGCTTACAAAGTATACGAGAATTGTAAGCGACCTGCTACTAATTGCTTACAAAGTATACGAGATTGTAAGCGACCTGTCTACTATTGCTTACAAAGTATACGAGATTGTAAGCGACCTGCTCTACAATTAGCTTACAAAGTGTACGAGATTGTAAGCGACCTGTCTACTAATTGCTTACAAAGTATACGAGATTGTAAGCGAACTGCTACTAATAGCTTACAAAGTATACGAGATTGTAAGCGACCTGTCTACTAATTGCTTACAAAGTATACGAGATTGTAAGCGACCTGTCTACTAATTGCTTACAAAGTATACGAGATTGTAAGCGACCTGTCTACTAATTGCTTACAAAGTATACGAGATTGTAGGCGAACTGCTACCAATAGCTTACAAAGTATACGAGATTGTAAGCGACCTGTCTACTAATTGCTTACAAAGTATACGAGATTGTAAGCGACCTGTCTACTAATTGCTTACAAAGTATACGAGATTGTAAGCGACCTGTCTACTAATTGCTTACAAAGTATACGAGATTGTAAGCGACCTGTCTACTAATTGCTTACAAAGTATACGAGATTGTAAGCGACCTGTCTACTAATTGCTTACAAAGTATACGAGATTGTAAGCGAACTGCCTACCAATAGCTTACAAAGTATACGAGATTGTAAGCGACCTGTCTACTAATTGCTTACAAAGTATACGAGATTGTAAGCGACCTGTCTACTAATTGCTTACTTTATGTGGTGGTGGTAGGCGTTCACTCTTAAAAACCGGCCACGCTCGGAAAAAAAGTATACTGGGATGGTATATGGGGTCGTATGCACTAACGCCTACGAAATGTGTTACGGTTCATTGCTTCTGTAGGCAGCATTTTGACCGCTGGGCGGGTAATAGTTTTGGGTAAAATGAAGTTTGGGCAGTTTCGTGCAGTACGGGAACAGACCTATTATAATTTTATCCTTCAAAATATTTTACGAATCGTTTTTACCTTTTTTTTTTACTGTACAATAATTTTGTTAATGATTTAAAAATTATGCTACAGACCGGTGAAAATCATTTTGTGTAAAATATCTGGCCCGAAGGCAATAGCAGATGAGGAAGGGTCAAAACTTTAAAATTTCGGATTTTTACTGCTAAGACTTTATTTCTATAATTTGAAATAAAGAATTGCTTTCATTTTTTAGGCTTTTGGCCGCTAACCAATAAAAAAAATTGCTCTAAAAATATGGCACAATTCAACCTAAAACTTGCATCTTCGAACAATTATGACAATCCGAACAGATTTTTTTGTTTTTTAAGAATTTTATTTTAAAAACGCTTTGTTCTTTCCGTCTTTTTGAAAGAAAGAATTTGCGAACATTGAAATCATAGCTTTAAATTTTTTAATTTAACACGCAACCAAGTCCAAAAACTGACTTTAGTAACCAGTAACAAATTTATCGAATCTAGTCCAATATTATTCATAGTAATATGTATTAAATTTAATTTTTGACTTTTTAAATGTGATATTTTTGTTTTCATAAAACCTAAATGATTTCTATTAATTATAGTTTTATACGATTAAGTTAATTGTATTCGTAACGCAATAAATTAAACCAAATAATTTTAAAATAATGTAAGATAACTTGGCGTCCTTTGAGAAATGACTCTCTGTTCCTTTTATTTTTGGATTGTTAAACGGTTTTTTTTTTCTTTATTATTCTTTAATTTTAATTAAATTAATTTGAAAATTTTATTACCATCATATGCTTAAATTGTCCATTTGTTTCATAAATATGTAACTACTATTTATAAACGTACCTACAAATGGAAATTCTAGAACGCATTTTGCTATTTAACGTATAAACTAAAGGCTTTTCTAAGAACAAAATGTAATTGTGCAATTTTAAGAAAATGTATTTACCAAAAACCAATATTGCGTGTGTGTAATTTTATCTGTTTAAAAATTAAAAAAAAAAAACAATTGAAAATGTCAAAACTGGAATGTTCATGCAGTGTCATAAAAGTCATATATTATTTATAGAAGCATATTTAAAATGTATTAATAAAAATTCGTGGAACTGAGCTTTTAGTTTTATTATAATTACAAGAAGAACAAAAAATCGCACTCATTCAAAGATAGATTCAAAGTGATGCTATTGAGAGCACATTTTAAGTTTTCTTCTTATCGAAAGCCACTGTATACCAGGCATCGGCGCGCTAGCAACCATTTTGCGATAGCCACTCGCACGTGTTGCTTGGCTCTTTGTTCTTTGCTTCGCTTTTTTGCCAGTCACTCTCGAACTGTTGTCGGAGCAACACCGCGTGCGCATCGTATACAAATTTCGGAGAACACACAACAAAACAACTCTTTCCTCGCTTCTCTCACATATACACTTTAACTTTGCCGATGACTGCTCTATACAAATGGGAGCCGACGATCACATACATACATTCACGCAGTCCACGAATAAAAGTAACCACTACCAGTGACTTTTTGTAGGATTTATATGAAATCTATTGCAATGAAATCAAAATAGTTTCAAGACTATGCAATGTTGTTCTTCGATCTACTTCTGGTGAGTCTTTCTTTTTATATTTGGGCAATGAAATGAACAGAATCAAGTTTCATTTAGTCAAGTTACGGTTCTATCAACAAGCAGCAATTTGTAGTTTGCAGCAGTTTGTAGTTTACAAGAGTTTGTAGCTTTCAAGAGTTTGTAGTTTTCAAGAGTTTGTGCTTGCAGCAACTCAGCAAAGCAAATTGCATGCGTCAACTGTCAATATTGGTTCTCAAAACATTTAGAGACGAAATCAACCGAAAATTCATTTATGTTGTATTTTTGGCAATCATGTTTTTGCATTCTTTCATTTTCCAATGGAATTTTTATGGCAGTCCACTCCATCGGAAAAATGATTTTCACCTTCAATGTTATTCATTTATATATATTTTTCTTTTAAATTCGCTTCCTTCCCTTTGAATGACGCTCACGTTACGACCAAGAGGAGTCCATGTATTTGTGTATTTACTTGAGTCGGTCTTTCAAAATGGACCAAAAGGAAAGGATGTATACAGGGATTAAAAAAGAAAGCAACAAAACTTTGTTTTTTTTATAGAAAACAAGCTCAGCAGGACAAAAACTTTAGTGATTTCACTGGGTCATACAGGTGACATTGTCTTGCATGCCACCTTGGAGGACATGGGATGCTGTCCATGTGCTTGAATCTCATTGGCTACTGAAATTTAAATAAGGTTTTAGCGTCTGGTGAGGGTGGCGTAGTGGATGCGTGCTCAACTTGCAATCCGAAGATCGAGAGTTCGATTCCTGGCTGAGGCGAACAAAAATTGTTAAAAAGAGATTTTTACCAATTTACGAGATATTCAAAGAGAAGACAAAGAAGAGAGTTTTCTTCAACCGGTTTCTATAAATTGACATTTAGAGAAATAAGAAAATGTGCTGCACCCTTGGCAGGACCAATGTCCTTGTGACAGAAATTTCAGAAGATAACGTTCGATAGTGCGAAGACAAAGCACGCTTCTCCACCTCCATTTAAACGTTTTTTTCTATTGAAAATATATCATTTTGCAGTTTCTATAAAAAAAAATTGAAGCGCCACATAAACAGTGACGTCAATGTTGTTTCGCCTTTCTCTGTGAATACCCCTTATAGTACAATTTTGTTGGAGATGATACTTTTTTCGCATAATCTTAGCCGGCAGCACTCGTTTCAGTGCGGCCAACTCTACGTCTTTCTACGTATTTTTGGCTTTTCCCTCAAATCAAAACAATCGTCATTTAATGAGACTTCTTACACTAGTCAATTATTGACGTACATTCTCACATTTTGGGCGAGCAGAGTGCGGGAATTTATAAAAAAAATTGAGAGTTTTTTTGGTTGATCGTACTCGATAGACAAAATCTTATGTGCACTTAAGTTTGATCATATGTTCTGAATTTTTAATTTAAGTGTACACTTAAATTCAAGCAGAAAAATTCGAATTTCCCAAAACAAGAAGTTTCGACTTAAGCTACTCATCCATTTTGCCACAGATATGTATATATATCAAACCGAAAAATTGGTCAGCTACTACAGCTTGCCTTTTTAAAATATCTAACTAGCATTAATTCAAGCCTTCTCAAATACGCCTTGGCGCTTCCATAAAAAAATAACAAGTAAGGGTGTTATAGTCAGGCGAGCCTGACAATAGAATACCCGACACAGACACACATCAAATCCTAAGTTTCATTGAAATATTTCGAAAAAGTCCGATTTTAGGGCAGTTTTGAGATTTTTGTGACAGACCCTAGTACTGGAGGTACCCTTAATAATGAACCTATCAAAGAAATTTTTGTAGAGGATATTTATGGCTACATAGGAAGCATAAGTGCCTAAATTTCGTTCAAATCCCATTTCAATTTCGGGTGTAGGAGGACAATATTCGAAAAACGCCCTTCTGCCACGCCCACTTTTACAATTTTTTAAATCATATTACTTGCCTTTAAGTATGTTCAAATATTAAATTTCATCAAAATATCTTGAAAAACTCTGGTTTTAGAGCAGTTTTTGTGATTTTTGTAATAGACCCTAGTACTGGAGGTACCCTTATTAATGGACCTATCAAAGAAATTTTTGGAGAGATATTTATGGCTACATAGGAAGCATAAGTGCTAAATTTCGTTCAAATCTCATTTCAATTTCGGGTGTAGGCGGCAATTTCGAAAAACGCCCTTCTGCCACGCCCACTTTTCAAATTTTTTTTAATAACTTGTCTTTAAATATGTTCAACTATAGAATTTCATCAAAATATCTTCAAAAACATCCGGTTTTAGAGCAGTTTTTGTGATTTTCATAACAGACCCTAGTACTGGAGGTACCCCTAAAAATGGTCCGATCGGGTCCATTCTCGAACTTGTTCTTACTCATGTCCCCGTGAGCTCGCATACCAAATTTTGTCAAGATAGCTCAACTCCTTCGATAAGATAACTGTATACAAACAGACGGACAGACGGACGGACGGACATGTCTAAATCGAATCTCCTGGTGACGCTGATCATTTCTATATATATTTTGTATGGTCTATTTCGGCTGGTTCTGGGTGTTACACACAACCACACAAACGCAATATACCCTCGACACAGACTGTGTCGGGTATATAAATAAAAATTACGTAGCATCTAACGAGTTTTTCATACGCAACTTTTAAAAAATCTACCTAATTTTCTATCCCTGTGTACGTATTTTTCAAAATTCCGGTTGGCCACACTGACTGGCTTTAACATCTGTCAGTTCGCTTCGTTGTTGTTGTTTTTTTCTTACTGAAATCATAATAAAACAAAAGATCGAAATCGCGAGCGAACAAATTGAAGAACTCGCGTTTAAAATAATTCGAAACAATTGCAGTTCAGTGGTTCGGGAGTTTTTATCTCAATAAAAGTTGTGCCAAGAATCAAACGCACTTGTGCGCGAGCTCAAGACAAAAGGAAACAAAGAGTACAAATTGAAAGAACGCATAAGATCAATTTCTTATCAAAACAACAAAAACAACTTATAGTAGTTGTGTGATAAAGTTTCAGACGCAAAAAAAAAAAAAAAAGGAAACAAAAAACAAAGCGATGGTTGAACCCATTTTCGATTACCAATTCCGACTGATATTAATTGGAGACAGTACAGTTGGAAAATCGTCGTTATTAAAATTCTTCACAGATGGAAAATTCGCAGAAGTGAGTAATTTACATATTTACATGTACATATGTATGTAAATGATTTACATTTATTGTTTAGCTTTCCGATCCCACTGTGGGTGTGGACTTCTTTGCCCGTTTGATCGAAATGAAGGACGGTACACAAATCAAGCTTCAGTTGTGGGACACTGCAGGCCAGGAGCGATTCCGATCCATTACGAAAAGCTATTACCGCAACTCTGTTGGCGTTCTTCTCGTCTATGATATAACGAATCATGCTAGCTTTGAGCATATACCTTTATGGAAAATGGAAGCGGAAAGGCATATTGAGCCGCATCGGCCAGTTTTTGGGCTTGTTGGCGCGAAATTGGATATCGCCGATTCCGTCGGCGGTCGACGCGAGGTGAGCACAGAGGAAGCTCAGAATTTTGCAAAGCAAAATGGATTACATTTCGTTGAGACGTCCGCACGAACTGGACAAAATGTCGAAGATGCATTTCGAATGGTCACACAGGAAGTACATGCACGCATCAAATCGGGAGAGTATAAAGTCGAAGATGGTTGGGAGGGCATTAAAACGGGCTTTGCACGTCCAAGCAGTTTAGATTTTAACCTAGTCGTAGCTGAGCCAGAGAAATCTTCATGCTGTTGAGCCAATTGATTCTAATTTCGAATGGAGTGCTAATGATTTAAGTTATTCATCTTATTCATGTATATGGTGTAAGCGCACTCAATGCACATTTCAAAGAATATGTTGTAGCGACCCTGATTTATTATTATTATTATTATTTTTTTTGTTTTTGTTTAAACATTCAATTGATTACCGGTTATTACTTTTATTGTTGTTGCATAGTTTTAGTTTATTTTATTAAGCTTTACTCAACAATGGTTCTTTTCCTTCCTTTTTTTTCTTTATTTTTCTTGCAATAAGAACTCAGTTTACCACCACCACTCAGTCGAATCACAAATTTCTTGGAACAAATGACTTTGTCATGAATTATTTTTAGTTTCTCAAAAAAAACAAAACATATTTTCACACAAAAGTGAGATAAATCTTATTTGTTGGCTAGGAGAATGTCTTGACGATAGTGCATAAATTAAAAAAAAAGAAAAATGTTTCAAAAAAATGAAAAGTCTATTAACTAACTTCTTGAATAAACTTCAAATATTATTAAAAAAGTAAGGTTTAATAGTTTTACACCAAATATAAAGATTACTTGAAGTTATAAATGTATTGAAAATAATGAGAAATTCTAAAGATATTGAATAATTAACGATTTTAAATAAAGAAAATATTAACGAAAAAAAAAATTATCCTTTTTTCAGTCTTTTTGAATCATTGCAGCGCGCACTAACTCCTTGATTCGTTGAAACTCGAAAATTCGTTGAAATTGTATTTAATTTATTAATGTCAATTATAATTTTATGAATTCATAAATACTTTCTGTCTAGGGAGATCATATACAGGAAATAGTCTTCGGTGAAGATCTCATCATTTGTGATTTCTCGCATTATCCCATGATACAAGAAAACAAGATAGCGCCACTTCAGTACCGCTATTTTGAGGCTCCGAAAATTGAGTTTGTGACGTCACTGAGCGAGAAATTGTTATTGTTTCCCATGCTATTCAAAAAAGTAAAAAGCCGGTTTAACATGGGAAACAACAACAACGAATCGCGATTTTGAGTTTGTGACGTTTCCTCTCTCAAGTGGCGCTATCTTGTTTTCTTGTATCATGGCATTATCCTGAATGTGGAAGATTTCTCAAATTTTTGACATAGCTGGGTTTTGCTAAATTGAATAAAAGGCAGTTTATTTTGTGTTAAAGATTTCTTTTTTCAAATTTAACCCTCTTAAGTAATTACAACAATATATTAATTTATTATGAAATTTTTAAACAATTACTTGGCATATCTCTTAATGTGAATTTCATCGTGAAGACTTTCTCACACAATTGGAAGTTTTTTTTGGTTCCTTGTGACCCCTTAAATTTATGTCTTTTAACCCTCTAATTCCTGGCTCAGTCTCTAGACACGGACTTTTTTCGAACAAATTACCAAAAAAAACGAATAATAATTATTTCAGATTCATGTTTTTCTACCCAAAATTAGTCATATCTGAACTTTTCATTGAAAAAAAAAAAAAAAAATGTGGCATTAGAGGGTTAATATGATTTCTTTTTAAATAGCTTCCCAAAGTCTTTTATGGGTTTGCGAATATGTTGTTGGAGATTCTGAAGAGTGGAGTAAGTCTCCACGTTTCGTACAAGCTTAAAAATTAATTCGAATTCGGTATTTTGTGTCCATTTTGTAATTGTAATTTTGAATCTTCTTGCTTATTTTATATACTTATGTATCCTTAATTCTCTTCTTTTGAAAAAGAGAGCAAAGTTATTGTCAGCCTCAATCTGTAATGCATTGAAATAAAAGAAAAAGTGATAGTATTTGGAAGCATTCAATTAAAAGAAATTGAAATTCATTTTTGAATAAAAAAAAATCACAAATCAAAAGTAACTGCCACAATTTCCACATCACTAGGCAATTGACATTTCGTTTTCCTTTCGTCTTTTTGAGGTTATACGAATGTGATAACCTGACGGAATTCAAATTGAAGATTTTAAATTAAAAGGTCTATATAAACAAAAAACGTTTCCATAAAAAAATGTCTGATTTTGAATCAATGTCCGTTCCCTTGGGTGGCGATGACAAAGACTTGCAAGATTTCCTCTCCATAGAAAAACAAAAGGCGCAAGTAAATGCCCAAGTGAGTACAACAACAACAACAAAAAAACTTCATAATTTCTTCTTATAAGATCAATAATGAAATTCCTTCTAGATACACGAATTCAATGAAATCTGTTGGGAGAAGTGCATCGGGAAGCCGAGTTCGAAACTGGACAGCGCGACGGAGACTTGTTTAAGTAATTGTGTCGATAGATTCATTGACACGTCGCTCCTCATTACGCAAAGATTCGCTCAATTGCTGCAGAAGCAATCTGGTGGAATGTGAATTAGTCGTGGTTGGAGCAAGCAAGTTGACCTACGATTTCGAGTAATAATTAATTTAATTAATTTATCGCCGAAGTTATTGTATAGTTTTTCTTTTAAGTTGATTTGTTATATTGTTTTCAATAGCTTTAAAATTAAAATTCGGACGATGTTTGTACAATAGAAATGAGAACTGCACTATTTCCTAATTAATAAATTTAATTAAAACTAAACTTGGTGGCAATGGATCTAAGACTCTGGCCCATGAGGTAATTTCAAAGGTTCTTACATAGTATGGGTATTCATTCAGACCTCGAACTAAGTGAACTTTGGGAACTTTTTAAACAGCCGTCAAAGCTTCCATGTATTTTGTCAGTTAACGCAAAGAAGTTCTCAAAGTTCACTCCTTCGAGGGTTCGAATGAATTCCCATAGTTTCTTAAACCTATTTTGCATAAATAGAGGAACAAGAAAAATCAAATTTAATTCTATCGCTATGACTGCAGTAGAATCCCGATTATCCGAATTAAATAAAATCAGTGTTATTCCGTGTAATCGACGATTCCGATTATCGATCTCAAAGCCGAATTGAATAAATTTTTTCCTACAGAAAGGGTTTTACGTACGTAATTTAGAAAATATAACGTCAAAAATAGATCGAGTAACCTATGTATTTTAACCCTTTCATTGCTGATGGGACGCCTTGCAAATATCATTTTTTTGTCGGATTTTTCTCTCTTTAATCCCACACTAAGATTTTCTTTGCGCCAATCAGCCAATTCATACCAAAAATGAGTTTGTAATGTCTTTTAATCCGTGTTGAAAGGGTTAAAATTTTGATTAGGAATAATATGCTATTAATTCGCTGATTATAGCCGTGAAAAATGAGTCCGGATAATCGAGATTCCACTGTACTTTTACCTAATAAAAGTAACTATAACGGATTGAATAAATAAAGAACCGAATACCCACTTAGGGTAAACAAATAACTAATCAACACCAAGTTGTTTATTATCAAGCCATAAAACATGGCCAATGAAGCTTCAACAGAAAATTCGGAAAATGAATTTTTTCCAAATGCCGAAGAGTTGGAGGCCCTCTATCTGCGCCTCGAAACCAGCATACCGGAGCTTCAATGGAAAAATCCTGGCCGAGATCTGGAGGAGGAAAAAGTGGAAACACAAACACCAGAAGAAAGCCAAGTGCAACCAATCGCAAAATCAGACTTCTTGGACTTTGATTTTAATGATTTGGACACCCTGAAGCCTCAATTGAGAACGGTCAAACGTGGTCAGAAACCGAAAAAGAAAACTGCAAATTTCGCCGATGTCGTCAAGCGAATCAATATAGCATAATAGAAATAAAATATACGTAGAAATAAGAAGAGATCATTGTTAGATAAGTTTAAGAAATAAAAGTATTTTTGAAAAAAAAAAAAAATGAGTTTGAAATTGTTTCCAAACCTTCCCGCAATTTAAGTTTATCGGCTCTCTCTTTTTTATTCGTTTACGTTGTATATATATGCATATTTATGCAGAAGAAATGAACCCCAGCGGGAAATGTCACCCTGACATCACCGGTGAAGTCAGGGTGACAAGTCACCCTGGCATGCGTGACAATTCATAGGACGCCTAGCATGACATTTGTACAGGAGTTGGACAGTGATTTCACCGGTGACATGTCCTCCTAGGAGGAGCGATGGCGAAAAAAGCAAAAGAGAAGCACATGCTCTTTTCTCTCTCAATGTTAATTTATAGAATCCATAGCTGGTCAGTTGAAAACTCTCTTCTTTGCGCTCTCTTTGAATATTTCGAAAATTTTTAAAAATCAATTTTTAATAATTTTTGTTCGCCTCAGCCAGGGATCGAACACGCGATCTTCGGATTCAGAGTCGAGCACTCATCATCTACGCCACTTCATGCTAACGCTGAACTGACGCGAAAACCTTATTTAAATTTCAGTAGCCAATGAGAGGCAAGCACATGAACAGCATCCCTCCACGATGACATGTCCTCCAAGATGTCATGCATGACAATGTCACCTATTTGTCATCGGTGACATCATTGGTGACTTTGTCATGCAGGAGATAATTTTCCGCTGGGACATTTTCAAAATGTACTCCCAATCCATACATATACATATGTATATGGTTTATACATGCATATACAGACAAGACACTCAATTTATTTAAACGAAATTGCTTAAAAATAATCTTTTTTTTTTAACTACCCACTTTAAGTCTTATAATTACTAAAAAATATTTAACTAAAATACTTTACACATTAAAACCAAAAAAAAAAAAAAAAAACAAAATAGATTGCATTGAAGCGTATTTCGAATTAATGACACAAACACTATTAAAACCAACACAATTAAAACAGATCCTTTTAGGGAACGAGGGAAGCGACCAAAAATTATATGTAAATCGTTTAAAACGGCAGCCAAAGTCCTCTCGATGCAACTTGTTCAATTGCTCTTGTCATGACAACATCCATGGTCAGTTAGTAGTAAGTTAAGCGGCCTCTCTAAGCTTGATCAACACCGGCATTTAAAATTGATTGGATCTCCTCGGCGAGCTCTCTAAACGTTGGACGCATTTTCGGTACAGCATTCCAGCAACATTGCATTAGCTTTGTGTAAACGACATCTGGGCATTGAGCTGGCTTGCGTAATCTAATCGGGCAGAGTTTTTTTATTTATTTATTTTTTTTCAAAAAATATTTAAAAACATTTGAACTATCTGCTTACCTTTCGCCCTTTTCCAGTCTATTGAGAAAATCGACTTCATTAGCTTCTTTAGGTACAAGGTTCGGTGTTTCTCCTCGCGAAAACATTTCATACAATGTCACCCCATATGACCAAACATCCGTTTGGAAGGAGTACTTTTCCGTACTTAATGCATCTGGTGAGTACCTGAGGCGGAAATCAAAAGTATATTGAAATTCGAAATTTAATGTCGGACGGTTCCGTATCTTTATTGAAGATGGTCATCTAATTGTCGCCAGGCTTTAGCAATAGGAAACAGTTCCATTAACTACAAAACGAAATAAAAACAAGTTCTAAAAAAAAAAATGAATGTTTTGCTACATTCTAAGCAGGCTATTTGTGCCGCCCTATGCACCATCTAGGAGCGGCCATTTAAGCCCAAAAAAAAAAGAGTTCGTAAAAAAAAAAAGAATGGGTTTAACTAACCACTTGTAGGGTATATCACGTTTACTTCGTGCTACGTAATATCCATTCGCATCAGCTATTTGGGCTAATCCGAAATCCGAGATTTTCACATGCTCATGATCGACTAAAATATTTCTCGCCGCCAAATCACGATGAAGTATTGACTTGCTACCCAAATATTCCATTCCCTGGAAGACAAAATTTGTAAAAATCGGTAATACTAACACCATCAGAGACACTCTAAACTCTCACCTTAGCTATATCGAGTGAAAACCGCAAGAGCTTCTCTGTCGATAAGTCTGGTGCCTTTGTCTTCAGATAAATAAGAAACGAACCACCTTCCAAGTATTCCATTATTATGCAAATTGGCTTCGCTGTCCATTGTTTTATTTTAACAATATTTGGATGATTTAATTCCTGCATGATTTTAATTTCTCTTTCGAAATCCTTGCTAATCGATTTATTTGTTTCAGCCTTTAATTCTTTTATTGCTACTTTCTCGACACGATGTCCCGGTCCGTTGTACTGTATCTCACCCATCGAAACAATACCGTAGTGTCCTTCGCCAATCACCTTCTTCCATACTAGCTTTCCAAATGGTGCTTCGAGTACAGAATTTATTTTACTGAAATAATTATGTTTCTTGCCCAAGCAGGAGACTCCGACCGATGTAACACATTCACTGTCGTCATTGAAACCTTCGACTGTAATGGAAAAATTTCGCATTATTTTTCACATCATCAATAATAATTACTTAGGTACATATTTAATTGTTTTTTCTAGTTATAGATTTCCATTAGCACTCTTCGATTCGACCGTTTTGGTCTTCGTTTGACTGTTCCAATAACAGAGACGCAGGTATTGTTGTTGATGATGATGATGCTTCAGGAATGCTAGCGCTGTAACGGCCTTTTAATGCATTAATTCGACTTAAAAATTCATGGAAATTGAAACGGCATTCTTGATCTCGACTCCAGCCATCCATTATAATATCATAGACTTCATCGGGACAATCTGGACTGGGTATTGATAGTATGGCACCAGTTCGTATATATTCTTGATTCAATTGTTTTTGCGTGCGTTTAGGTACGGCGTTCCCACGTGCAAATATTTCCCATACTGTTGTCGCGAAGGCCCAAGCTTCGGCGTTGTGATCCTTTTTAACTCCATCTAGATTGGAGTAATATTCGAGAGGTATCCATGGAAGGCTGGAAAGGAAAACAAAATGAGTAGGAAAATTTACTAATGTAGAGAACTGTCTTATGATGCTTTCAAGAAAATTATCCACTCTTATGTAATGTCATGAAATTGAACGTGGACTGCCACTTAGGCCATTATATACGATGACCATTGGTGATACCACGAGCGGTTTTAATTGTGTTTGTGTCGAGTGTTTGCTTCTTATGCCTAACATGCGATTTTTTTTGAAAAACTAATGCTAGGTTTGGAACATTACACTCGGTTTCGCCTGTGCTGGGAATCGAACCTCGGACCTTATTTACTTCTTCAAAATATTATCGAAAAAAAAGCTAACAAAATATCATCATAAATAAATTATTTAGGATATATTATCCTAAAATTAGAAATCTCTTTTTAAAACACTTACTCTTGTGCTGTATACGATCGCGAAAGACCAGGATCACCTAATTTTGCGACTAAAAAATGTGTTTGTGGATTGAATTTAGTGACAAATAGATTCTCACAACGTATGTAGCCGTGAACCATATTGATTTTCCGCTAAAAGTGGGCGATATAAAATTTTTTGTTGAATTCTTTTTCTTCTCATTTAATGTGCAAAACTCTCACCAAGTAAACAATGCTTCTGATCAAATCATAAACGATATCTAAAAGCATCGATATCGAAGCTTTATCTTGTAAGCGCAACAAGAACTGATTAAGTGGTCCGTATGGAGCGTATTCCATAACCATTGTATGCGGTGTGGAAAGTGTCAGTCCATAAAGTTTCAAAAAATGCGGTGAATAAATTTTACTCCAACAGTTCGCCAGCTTCATAAAGTCCTGAAAAAAATCATCAATTAATTGGATAATGTTCCAAAAATGCTAGAACAAACTATTTCCAATATTGGAATTCAGTTCATTTCGATAATGGATAATGTCTCAAAGGTATTCGTTGGGAAGTTTGGTGTACATTAGAGCGGATCAAATTGTTCGACAAAAAAAAAAAAAAGTGCCAAATCCTATAGCAAGGCATTATTATTATTATTATTATTATTAGATGGGGGCTCTGTGCGCACCGCGACCCATAATGAATCAATTGTGCTACCCCCAGGGTTGTCTTAATTATCTATCCTTAGGCTCTTTATATATTTGAGCACTGTGGACGGCATGATTCTAGGATTTTTTCTAAGCAAGAATACCCAATCAACTATAGGTCAAAATTTGAAGTTTGTTTCGCCGGATTTTCGAAAGAAGGTCGACCTGAAATATGCCTATAAATATGCTACAAATAGTATGGGAAATTTTAAATCAATTTGGTTTTATATCTCACTAAGATAATCTTAGCATATTTTTAGGCACATGCAACAACAAAAATTTTTGCTTGAAAAACAAACAGAAATAATGCATTTTAGAAGGTTTCTTCAATAAAATATTGCAATTTTTTTTAGTTGTTTTACTTTTAAGAGATATAGGGGTTATAGTTTTTCTACTTTTTGAGAGGTTTTAATGGATAAAGACCGACAATAATTTACTTAAAAACGATATAAAAACCGATTTTTGCAAATCCGGCTAGACGAAATTCACTTTTGTCCTATGCTTTCTTGGGCATTATTGTTCAAAATTGTTCGCAGAATACTATTCTGCTATAGGAATACGTACTTAAAATTTGATCCGCTCTAGTGTACATCCATTGGCTAACTTGAAAATTCTGATTACCTGAAAGTCCTTGTGATCTTTCAAAACTTTAAGTGTGACCATTATATCTTTTAATCTTTGACCCTGTATCCAATCAGCGCGCACTTTAAGCATTTTTCCATTGTCACAACTTCGCGTCGAATCTAAAAAAAAAAATTAAATGAGGAAATGAAAAGAATTCATAAATTCAATTTGAGGTTTGAAAAAGTAATGAACCGTAATTAAAATGAACTTACTTTTGTAGTACTGCAAATCGATTTTCGGATCGAAAATTTGGACGCGTTTATGCTGAAGTTGCATTTCCGTCAACTCAAGATCAGTCTTTTGAGATTGCAGTTTTTTGGACAAACAAATTAACAATATTGGCGGTTGATCTGGTTCGAAAGAGAACATTTAAAAAATAAATAATTATACATATTAATAAATATTTATTGTTCCCAAGCGATTTTACCATATTCGGACGGCCTTATACGATTTCGAACTTCTGTATCGGCAGGAATGAATTTCGCTAGACTCATTGGATCGTCGAATGGCACCATGTTATTATCTATATGCAATACAAATTTCGTTGCATCTCTTGAGATTTTAAAGGTTTCTGTTTTACAGCTTTTTCGATTCAAATCTTCGTTATCAATCGCTCTAAGGTATAAAAAAAGAAGAAATTTTCAAACATTTTTACCATGAAGATTTCTACTTTTTAACATACATTCTTGTATTTATGTCAATGTAGTAAGTATCGTATTCCTTTTCGCATTGCCTTATCAGATAACGTCCACACTCGTCCCGTTTCTCTCGTATTTTCGCATATGAAAAGTTTCCGCTAAAAATATTTTAGAAGTTATAGTTAGATATAGTTCGAAAATGTGAAAATCCACAATTTACCCTATGGGGCCATGAATGTGGTATCTGTTGAGAAACATCAACGACGGTGTCTTGTATTGGCAACAAATATCCGACATCCATTTGCAGGTCAACCTGAAAGAAAAAGCAAGAAAGTGTGATTGTCATTGTATATGTATACATTTAGTCATCCAAAATAGTTATAAGAGAAGTCCATTTAGGTAAATGATAAATGGTAAATGAAGATCTCTGTAGGCTTTGGAAGTCAGAGCAGGAAACATGGGAGCATGTCCCGCTTAGACTCACGTCTCTAAGAGCAAGCACACTGAGTCCACAAGAGAATTATTGAGCAGCCTCAATCTTCCCTAAGGGCAAGGTATGGTTTTAAACCCGAAAAAAGGCATGTTTTCATGATTTTTTTTTGGAGACATGAATAATGTTGGTTTATTTTCTTCATATACATGTTGTAGTTATGCTTATTAAGTGTATTTGGGGAAAAAAAAAAAATTGAAATTATCGATAGATAAATACGTGGTATCGATTCTCCGGAGGCTCCTCGAAAAAAAGTTGGTTTGCCGTGAACATGATTAGAAGTTAGCGGTTCATCCGAAAAAAAAAAGGAAACATGTTTTTAAAAGGTAATTTGTATCCCGAGGTATCGCCGTGGCCCTATTTTTTTTAATAATTTTTTTTTTTTTTTTGGTAGCGTTTTGAAGTCAAAAACGCGATTTTCGCTTAAAAATTGAGGTTACTTTATTATTTTAAAATAGGAAAAAAAAAAAAAAAAAAAGGGCCACGGCGATACCTGTTGATTTATGTGTATAATAATTGAAAAAAATTTTTAAAACGATCGGTCAAGTAGATTTTGCAGCATCGTGTTCACGGACTTCAAAAAAGTCGTTTTCCACAAAATCGATTTGAAATTTTTTTTTCTACACTTTTTACACTAAGGTCCACTCACTTGAATCGCTGTATCTCCTTTAGTTTTAGTACGATTTACTTGGAATTTTTACACAATACTCTTGAAATGTTGTACATTCAGAAAAAAAAAAAAAAAAAAAAAAAACAAAAAATTTTTTAAAACCATACCATGCCCCTAAGGAAGCATAGGCTTTAGAAGAGAACTTTCAGATAGTGGTGCTTTTGTAGCCTAAAAATAATAATATAAATCTTAACATATCCGAGACAATCCAGATAGTTCTGTCCCATAACAAGGAGAACATAAGCTATGTTTATTTACATTATTAAATTTATATTTACAACTACTTAGAACTCTAGACATAGCTTCAGCTATAACACGTACCTTATGTATCCAGCCAAATACGTAATAAACGATTTCAAGTCACATTCGTGCTCGAATTTCATGCGATAGGCGTGAGGTAAACCAACAACTTCAAGCTTAGCAATGTTATTACTATCCACCAATAATGCGTAAATATTATTAAGAGTACCGATGAGCATCCACTGGAAATATTTAAATATAAATATAAATATAAATGAAAATTGAACTAATGGAAAAGCCCTCTCAATTTTTTTTTAATGAAAATAATCAATAATACCTTTCGTTTCTCCTCCGCTGCAATCCGAGCTATTTTAAGACTAGGCTCGGCAGTTTCATCCAAATCGATCTTAACATATACATGTACACCCATTTCGTCGGAGCCTCCTCTCATACCACCACCACCACCACCGTTCACAAGTGTCCCGTTACTGGCATTATCATCATCATCATCATCATCGGGAATGTTCGCAACATACGCTGTGTAAATCTCTGTCAAATAGCTCACAGCCAAATCATTCACCTCGTGCACATAGTTCCATTTAAGCCATGCCAAATCGATATTCTTACGATTAAATTGCCTATAGCTATTCCATATTTTCGGCTTAACAAAAACCTTATGCGCTTTTATCAAAGATCGCGGTAAATAGCGTTTGTAATTCGATATAATACGTTCGGGGGTATCACGACCTTCCAGCTCATCAATATACATATCGACGACGCCCAAACCAACTACATTGTCCTTCTTATTTGGATAGCGTATTTCGGGTATATTCTCTCTTAGCATATCATGGCGCATCTGCCGATACAGATACTCGTACGATTGTGGATCCAAAATCTGTAATTGCGTGTCCAACGATGGAACCTTGAAGCGCATACGAAAACAATAGCGTATATTCGATTTTAATTGTTCTCCTGGCGGTATCCATTCATTGCTCGAATCGTAAACTCTAATTCCGAATAGAAGACGTGTCGTTGGCAGAATATTTAAACGACGGCAAAAATCAATGCAAATATCCTCGCACGTCGTCGTCGTCGTCGTCGTCGGCACTTTGAGGCTCTGACGATGTTCAACGAATTCATTGAGACAGTAATCGAAAATTTTTGCTTTTCCTACATTCGGATCGCTGCTGCTTTCAGTATCCAGATACTGAAATATTCAAATTTATGATAATACAGAACTCAAACGACGACACAGCGCAAATAACAACAATAACAATAACAACAAGAACTACAACTAAATAAAAAAAATGGCTAGAGCAAAGTGAACTTTACCGTGATTGGTTGCATATTTTCCGTTGTGGAATTTCCCGAGCTCCGAGAACTAATGGAACCGTAGCACTCATCGTTTAATGTTGAAGAATTCTCAATCGACGACCATCCTCCATCATTTCCCAACGAAGTCATTGTTGTGTAAGTCGTTCCGGAATTCGAATTCATTTTCTCACTGTTCTTTGCATGCGATTCAACTAGATTAAGCATCGCCGCAAAAAGGATGCATTTTCAAATTGGGCTTTTTTTTTCTTCGTTTTTTTTTCTAAATTCTAAATAGCACACAATACTACAAGCTAGAGCTGGCGATAGCAATATCGATTCTAGCGATGGTTTCAAACTATCGAAACCGTCGATGGTTTTTGGCAAGCTATCGATAGTTTTGATTGGTTGGCACTGATTTTAGATTTTGAATGGTGGTTCTGGTGGCAATAAAGAGGGCTTTTTTTTAAATGAGAAGATTCCTAAATCAGGGTTGGAACCTGGCCAAGAAGAAAGTGCAGCAGTTTTAACACAAAAGGGCAGTAGATTTGAATTTTGCGCAGTAAATAAAAATCATTACAAATCTTTTTTTTATAAAAAAATATTATTTACATATAAAATATTATTTTCTATTTTCTTTTCAAATAAAAAGAAAAAATAAACAAAAAGTACATTTCATGAAAATATTTCTCCATATTGCGCGTCTTCCAATGTGAAGCGAAGATTTTTGGCAAGATTTTTTTCTGTTATATCAGCTGTCAAACTGTTAATATCGCGACATATAAGCTTCAATGGAAAATCCAAGATGTTAAACAAGGATAACAATAGTATCTTTGTTACAAATAGAATTGCGGTGTTGATAATTTATAGCCAAAATTGGTACTTTTTTGGTAGTTATCGTTGGGAGTTTGGTTTGACAAAAAAAAATCGAGTGACACCACGGACGAAAATCGCAGTAGATTTTAAGCTTTTCGCAGTGTCACAATAGATGTCAAAAATTTCAAAAAAAAACCCCAGTAGATCTACTGCAATTGCAGTAAAGTTCCAACCCTGTCCTAAACATGTCCGCTTTCGATTATCGAAATGATCTATTATTGGAATTATCGATTAATTGAATGATCGAAACTGTCTATCATCGAAACTATCGACAGATTTCCATGTCCAACGAGATAAAACCCATAAATAATACAAATTTACACATCATATAGAACCAAGGCGTAGTCGCAACTAGGCTCTAAATTGTTGTGTTTGCTTGTAATGTTGGCTTTGAAATCGTCCAGTGTTTCAAAAATCGTAAGTATTTTCGTGAGGTTTTCGTTTTTGAAAACAGGGGGTGTTTTTGTCCGAAAAGTCTGGCATCACTGAACTATAGATTTGGAGAGAATTTAACTGCTTACTAATCGTGACGACATCTTAGTCGAATTTAATGTAATTTTGACGGATTAGTTTCGAAAAACTTAACAAATGTTTTCAATTAAGAAAAATAAAAATTTTTTCGTTTGAAAATCAAAAATTAATAACGATTTTAAGCAAATTTAATTATAAATCAATTGAACAGAGGACGTTCGAATGTTGCTCATAAACAATTTCGGGCGCGAAAGGGTTAAATAAGTCAACAAAAATTGTTTCGTTCTAATTGGCTTTTTTAACCCTTTACAGCATGATATATTAAAAAATTATTTTTCGCAGTAAATAGTTTTTCGTTAAAAAGTACCTTTGATTGGGTTTAAAAAAATTTTTTTTATCAAAGACCATATTTGGGTTCATGTGCGATAAAGGTTCACTTTAAAAGGTGTTATGATTTCTTTATTGAAATATCCTATTAAAGTTTTGGAACACAATTTCTTCAAAATAACATAATATACTTTAAATAGCAACAAGAATAATTGAAAAGCTTTTTAATTTATTGTATTACAAAAGGTTTCAAAGTAAAAAAAAAATTTTTTGCCTCGATACGTGGGCTGTTCAAAAAGTAATGAGACTTCAAAGTTGTGTGTTGAAAAAAAGCGTCACGGCGGCAGATTCCGGGTCTCGGAGCGTCGAAATGGAAAAAAAATGGGTTATAATCAGTATAGATGTAATTCTAGGTGAACCTCAAGCTTAATTTTTGATTTTTTATTTGAAAAATTGCATTTCAATAAAAAATTTCAATTTCGTTTTTTTTTAGTTTAGTGTAAAAAAAAAATGTAAAAATTTTTTAAATTATGGTCGAGGTTCACCGAGAATGGTGACAATTCTGCGTCGATTCCACTTTGTTTCATGAAAATCGGTTCAGTTGAACTGGAGATATCATGGCCGCCAGTTCGAAAAACCGTGGTTTCGATGAAATCGTTTAAAGTTTGAAGCAACGCTAAAAATTACTCGTTTTAGCGCAGACTTTCGACAAGAAGGCTTAAAAAATTTCTTTAAACTATTTCGAATTTCAAAAAATCCTTTTAGGGCATTCACAAATACCCAAGCTATAAATTAAATGCAAAAAAAAAAAAGTCGAAAAAAAAAGTTGCTCAATGAGAAGACCCCCTTAAGAAAAACTATATATTTTTCTTTTGAAATTGATTAAAATGCGATCATTTTCTATTGATCAAGTTAGTAATTTGAAGAACTCAAAGTGATAAAATATACAAAATGTATTATATTCTTCTTATTTTCAAATAGTCAAAAGTCTCAATTATTTTCATTTAGTTTTTTTTTTTAATAAAATCAACTAACACAGGCATTTCAGTACTGAAAAATAGATTTTTAAATCTCAATTATGGATAAATGCCTGGTTTCCAATTGAGCACGAATGCCTGCTGCACAGGAATTTCTGCAAATATTCAACAGATGCAAATATATGAAACCAGTTAAAACCAAAAGCACAGTTGATTGAAACTGGTTTCATACGTTTTAATGCATTGAATATTTGCAAGAAATTATTCAAATAATCTTTTTACATTTAACAAAAGAAAAAAATTCCGTCGCAGTGAAACTAAGCAAGTGTTACTGATTGTAAATAAAACTTTATTTATAAATATACACTAATATAACTGATCTATTTTACGTTACTCAATTTAGCTTTACAGTATTTTGTTTAGTATTCGAAAATTTCAAAATTTGAAAAGAAGACGAATTCATAAATGACAGCTTAACGTGTCCAAAGATCAAAATTATATGGTGTTTTTTTTTTTTTGTAAAACAATATGTGTGTATGTTTGTTAATTTTAAACGCATCTTAGAGTAAAAACTTCCAATTGTGTACCCCATACAAAAATATAAAACACAAAAATAAAATAGCACAATAGCAACAATGACAATCCTGTATATATCAGGAACCGCAACGATATTTTGTTTTTTTTTAGCACAAATTATTGTTTTTTTTTTCCCCCGCCTTTTGCCCTTTTGTAACGAAGATGTGGAGACACAAGGGTGAAAATGCTGCAATTAAATGGTTTCTACTTATTTCCTTCTTTAGAGTTTTTTCTTTTCTTTTTCTTATTTTTCTTATTTTTTTTTTTTGAGTGATATTTCATTAACTATTATTTACGGTCCCCGGTATACATATCGCCCAAAAATGCTCTATCATTCCATATTCACCGATATCACAACGTTTGCTTGGGGAAAATCTTCCAATTTCGTTGTGCCTGTCCGTAGCTGTGACATTCGATTAGCTAGATCTTCCTGGGTATCACTGCTACCGGGCGGAATCATCCACAGAGCTTCTGCAAGCAAAAAAAAATATACGTACATGAATAGATGAATACTTCGCGAGAAGCAGTTCATCTTACCTCCGAAATACCAACCGTTGGGTGTACAAAGACGCCACATTATGGCTGCTGGAGGCTGTGCTGGAGGAAGATTTGCTAGTATATCACAAGATACACCTGGCTTTATACTCGGAATCTCGATCCGTTGCTTTTGACTAGGTGACATTAAATAGCAGCCACTCGGCCAGTCTTCGGTTCCATCGTTTTGTAAACGCCACGCACTCTGATATGCACTCGTGCAAGATCGTTCGATGATCTTCATTGAGGGCAATGATTGGAAATTGCAAAAATCTAGATAACAACCAACAGCAGTCTGTAAGTTCCTGCAAACAAAAAAAAAAAAAAAACGAATAGTAACAATCAAAAGGATCAACTTTTATATAGAGCTTACCAATTACTCATCTCCAAAAAGAATCGAGCAGAGTCTTCGTTCATTTGGTTGTTCATTAGGCTCTGGAATTGCTTAACAAGATCTTCGTGATCCGTTGTACCAAGACAACTGAATTGCTGTAACAGCAATGAATCAATTTCTATATCCGACGATGAAGTTGGAACTGTAGACGCTGGAAATTGATTTTTAACCGCTGGCGCTGGTGTGGAAATCGGCCCTGATGATGGTGGTGGTGGTGGAGGAGCTGGTAACGGGATTGCTCCATTGAATGGTATCGAATCGTTTGGCCCAAAAACTGGTTCACACTGCATTTGCTGTGCTTGGTTTTGCTCGTTTATTTGTTCGCTCTGTTCTATATCCATATCGCAGGTTTGCTGTACGTTCTTAGAGGGGAAAAGAGGGGGGAATATAACATAAGACATTGTTGGGATACATGGAGAGACTTGACGCTACCCTTCAAATAAAGTCATCAATCTCAAAACTATCGAAATTTTAATCTCGCCTTTGTTTTCAATAATTCTTTGTTTCAATAAGTTCGAATAAATACAAAATAAAACAGGAATTACTTACCTCGGATGTTTGATTGTTGGCACTTATATCAACTGTATAGGCTCCTAAACTATTGCAATTCGAATTGTGTCAAACTCTATGTACACTTTTGTCCTTTTAATTTTATTCTGCGCTCGACTTTATTTCTATATAAATTCGTTGTTGATATTTCTCCTAGAACTGGAAAACGAACGATTGTTTCGATGTCTTGCCTGAAAATGATCGAAGGCATCGATTGTTTTCTTTTGGTATCGAATACCTGGTTGTATCGAATTCTTTCCTGTAGATCTTAATACAAATTTTAAATTCCCAATATTCTGGTGGCTTTTGCTCGATAGTTCAAATATGAGAGCGTCATTGTTTTAAAATCTAATTGGAAGTTATGTCCAAAAATAGTTAAGTCGTGGGAAAATTGGGAACTATTGGGACACATGTATTTCGAATTAAGTGTTTACTAGGCAATCTTTAAGCACTATAGCAATTATAATATATACAGGGTGTTTCCCATAATCACTTGTATTCAGCATAGCAAATATGAAAAATCCTTTTTTGAAATAAGACGCAGAAAAAAAATTTATGAGTGTGTTTTAAAAACCTATTTTTCCTGAAGTGAAATCAAAAAAAAATTATAAGATATGTACCAGAAATTTGAAGTAAATTAATCGAGGATTTTGAAAAAAATTAAGAAAAGTATGTGTTAATAGGACCTTTTTCATACCAAAATGGCTCCCAAAGTAAAAAAAATTAGAATTTTTTTCAGAATTTTTGACTTTGACCGCTTATTTAACCATCAATGGCTTAAATTCTTACCATGAATTTAATTTTGCCTAAAAGCCCATAGAATTGGCTTTCAAAACGGTTAACAGTTTTTTTTCTACGATGAACCGTTATCGTGGGAGAATTTTTTTTCTCGACTTACTGCCTAAAAATTTTAAGGCCCTATAACTCCTCAAGGGTGCATTTGCGGAATACAATTTTTGGTTCGTCTGACCCCTTCTATCACCACCCTTCGGATGTACATCGGTATGGGAAACACCCTGTATAAGAAAGTCGATTTTGCCAAGAAATTTCATTCTTATAACCGGTTTTTTCCTATTAAAAACCCGTTTATAAGAAAATTCTTTCTTATAAAAAAAAAAAACGTTTATAAGAAATTTTTTTCTTATATGTATAAACTCCCGATATTTGAAAGTAGGGATGTTAAATTTTTGATAAAAACCAAGTTTCTTTTATAAAAATTTTTTCCATACAAAAAGAGTTTTTGGTTTTGGTAAACAGTTTCTTAAAGGCGGGTTTTTCTTATATACGAGTTTCTTATATAGCGAAACTACTGTATGATGAAATCAATGAACATATATAACAGGGGTCGGCACGCTAGGAACAATTTTTGCGACAGCCACTCACACGTATTGCTTACGCTCTTGTCTCAGTTTGACGGGAGCAGCCGAGCGTGCAACATCGAGAGCGGGTATGCGGAAATTTATAGCTTTTTCCGTCAGTTTCAGCTCTTTTATGCTACTTCTAGCTTTTATTTTTAGCTAGTTTCAGCATTTTTTTTGTTTATTTTCGGCTATTTTTAGTAGCCGCTCTGCTCTCACTCACACAATTACATACCCATTTTGCCGACCCCTGATATATAACTATATATGTCACTCAGGAGCCGTTTCTATTTTGGCTCTTTTTAACACAGTCTTGGGTACCCACCACGGTCTTGGGTACCCACCAAAATGAGAATTTTTCACTTAGGTACTCACCAAAAGTTTTTCTGTCTCGCTCTTTTTTTGCCTGCCGAGTAACATCTCTTTCTAACTGGCGCGAAATGTCCCGCCCAAAATCTATGAGAGTGACATATATAGTAATATATGTCAATGAATTTTCGCGTTGAAGAAAATGGTATAAAAATATCACATTTATTAATTTAAAAGCATTAAAAATGCAAAATTATTTAATTTTTGAAAATTACTAATCTAAAATTACTTGAAATTATTTAGCTTCAGGGTTCGGTTTAGATTTCGATTATAACTTAGTAATCTGGCTGATCTGGCTAGAACGCATTAGGAGCCAATGGAGCTTAGCGGAACTTCACCATCGACTTTGGCGGCAGTGCTGCCATAACAAGAGGCCAAAAAATCGTCAATTTCATATAAAATAAAAACCGAATTGAATTTTCTTGGTTTTATTGAAAAACATAAAAATATGCCTTCCTGACAGCAACAGCTTTTTAAAATTGGTTTTCCATTTGTCAATTCTATTTACTTGCTTTTGGAGTTGAATTCGTGTTCATACGTAGGAAAGAGAGAATGCTAAATTTTTCTCCATTTCCTCGCACTTCGCTCGTCCGAAAGTGGGAACTTACGGTCATTAATTGATCAGTGTTAAAGGCCTCATTACAATTTTTTATGTCGGCTGGAAAGTAACCAAAATGAAAATTTTACTGTTAAAAGTTAATGCAAAAATAATTAATACGAATCAAAATCATGCTGAAAACTAAATTTCTTCATTTTGAAGATTTTTTTGAGTACAATATTTTGCTACAAAAAAAAAATTGAAGATTTTTAATAAAAAACTACTAAGAAAATCTTCGTTCACTTATGGCAACGCTGCTTGTGGCCGCCTTCCGCTCCCCGCGACACAAAGGGTACTGAAGTTCGTCGCAGCGATTCAGAGTTGCATTCCGATTTCTTATGTACGAAGAGCACAAGCAGTTCGGGCTCATTCGGGCTCCAGTTAGGACGGAACATATAACGGGGAGCTTAATACGATTCAAATGTTTAACAAACATTATTAATTAAATGTAAAAAATTGAAGTGGACTGTGCATTCAAGTGGATTCCAATGAATATTTGATTAATGAAATGTGACTTTTAAGTTGAAAAACGATTTTTACGCGAGGTGGGCGGCAAAGGGGTTGGTTCAAGAGAGAGTGTGAGCGAGCGAGAGAGAGAGAGAGAGAGAGTGAGAGCGCGAAAAGAGAGGTGTATTGAAGAAAAAATTGTCTCTGTTTTCTTCATTTTGCTTCACAAAGGTTGTAGATAGATTTTCTTATTGGCCCAACAACAAAAAAAAAAACAAAGTAGGGATGCCACATGAAAATTTTGACATGCTAGAAAATACCCAAAGATATGTGGTAGAATAGTAAGTTCAGAAAAATATCAGCATGTCGATTAATAATTATCACTTCAGTGAGGTTTTCTCGTTTACAAAAATTCTATCAAAAGAAAAAATAATTTTTTTACAAAATATTTTAATTATCTCAGAAAAAAAAAAAATTGAATTGAAAAAAGAAAAAATCTCTGCCGATGCATTTACAAGCGAAACGGAAGAACGGCAACCATGCTTAGACGACGGACTGTGTTTGTGTATCTATGCGCGATTGTGAGTGAGTGTGCGTTGTTTACCTTTTCGGAAGAAGCTGCCAGACGCAAAAAAATTTATTTGCAGTTGATCGAAAGAGAGAATATTTAATTAAAAAAAAAAAAAAAAAATAAAAAATTCAATTAAAATCGGGGAAAATTAAATAAAATTAAATCTCTTCATTTTTTCAGTGAAAAGCATTCGATCGATGCTTCGAGAATTTCTAAATCTTGAATTATAAACCTGAAGAGAGAAAAAAAACCACGATGTGAAGAGAAAAGTCAAGTGCAAAAACAAAATTGTTTTATAAACTTAGAAAACATTTGGCGCTAAATCTTTTTATGCGTGCTAACAGAAAATAACAAGCACACACACAGATAAAAAAAAAATCATATCAATGCAAATGAAAGCTACGGAAAAGCCCATCGAGCTTCCTTAGATTGCTCGTGGACTAAGGTAATTCACTTAACTTCTTAAATTAGGTCAAATTATTTATAAAAAAAAAAAATACTTTAGAGGAAAATTGAATAAAAGTATATAGAAAATATATTTATTAAGTCGGCTGGCTTGGTTTATCCTGAAAAAAAAAAAGCTCTCATTATTGGAACTTTTCGATTGGTCGCCCCTTCTCTAGTTTTTCACCAATCGGAAGAACAGTCATTCAAAGTTAAAGTTTTCAATATGGAAAATTCCATTAATTTCGTTATGGGATGAATTCATATACTTCTCCATTATAAATGAGAATCATGTAAAATAGGGAGTCCACCCACAGCTTTGCCCCTGAGCTTTGGATGCTGCAACAAGCAAATATGTAGGTATACCAGCAGGAAGATTGCGATTTGTTGTATGCAACACTGACGCAATAGCCTTTTCCATGGAATTACAGGTCGCAGGAAATTCACAGGAAAATCCATTTCACAATTTTATGAGTTCGATGCTACACTCTAGCCATAAAAAAATTAATTTTGCAAATCAGTTCTTCGCCGATACTGCTAGACTGAGGTTGTCAGTTTTCGCGTGATTTTCAAAATGAAAAGTAAGTTTTTTTTTCGACTGAGTGAATCTTGGCCTTCTTGCGTTTTACCTTTGATTTAACCCTTTCAAAAAAAGAATATCCATGTCTCCAGTAAGGTAGATGGGTTTGGCCTTATGCAAGGGAAGTGATAAATATGTACAATTTCTTTTCTGTGCGAAAGGATCTATTGGGCACTATCAGAGGTTATTTTCACCGGAGGACTTGCTTGCGCTTCGGTTTTTTGCGGTGGGAGAGTTCTAATCTGTCCTATGTCTAGTTCTAACGTAAGTAGATTCTGACTTATTGTTCTACTTTCAAGGAAATTCCGTCTTAAAGGGGAGTGGGGGGCATGGTTACACCGGTATAATTTCCTTCAGTAGTGTTCTCTTTCTCTCATATTGTCCGATCGTCTTAGTCTCAACCATATAGTAATATAGGGAACACTTACAACAACAACCGAATTCCATGGTGAACTAGTGATGCTATAATTTTTTGAGTATTCACTTAAGGAGGTCTTCTCATTGAAAACCCGTTTTTTGGACCCTTTTTAAAAAAAATTCTTATTTGAAAACGCAAAGAATAATTGAAAACTTTTTTTATTTATTGTATTACAAAAGGTTCAAAGTAAATAAAAAAATTTTTTTTGCCTCGATACGTGGGCTGTTCAAAAAGTAATGAGACTTCAAAGTTGGTGGTGAAAAAAAAGGTGCCGTCACGGCGGCCACGATTCCGGGTCTCCGGAGCGTCCGAAATGGAAAAAAAAACGGGGTTATAATCAGTATAGATGTAATTCTCGGGTGAACCTCAAGCTTAATTTTGTGATTTTTTTTGACAAAATGGCGGCCATTCAAAAAAAAATTTCAATTTCGGGCTTTTTTTTTTGTAGTTTAGTGTAAAAAAAAAATTGTAAAAAATTTTTTAAAATTATGGTCGAGGTTCACCCGAGAATGGTGACAATTCTGCGTCGATTCCACTTTGTTTCATGAAAATCGGTTCAGTTGAACTGGAGATATCATGGCCGCCAGTTCGAAAAACGTGGTTTCGAGATAAACGCGTTTAAAGTTTGAAGCAACGCAAAAATTACTCGTTTTAGCGCAGATCTTGCTCGACAAAGAAGGCTATATCCTCTAAACTATTTCGAATTTCAAAAAATCCTTTTAGGGGCATATTCACAACTACCCAAGCTATAAATAAATGCAAAAAAAAAAGTCGAAAAAAAAAGTTGCTCAATGAGAAGACCCCCTTAATTTTGTAACTAAACATACTTGCGATGATATTTTTTTATGTTTTCTTTCTAATGTAAAACTTGTTTTAGTATTTTATGAAAGTTAATGCAATTTTGTACCTTTTTCATTCAGAAGAGATCCAAAAATATATAGTTTATGCATTCTATATATCATGATATGTCATAAGTACTTGAGCCATTAGTTATGTATCGATCAATTTTAGTTATGATATCACTGAATATTTTATGTCAGCTGTTCTGTGGTGGAATTCAAACTTTTTTAGAATCGGTCATATTCGACGCATGAGTACTCTGCTTTAGCGTTCCTCAATAATATGAGCAAAATTTTATCTAGTTATTTTTAATTGTATAAAAATAACATATTTTGCTGTAAAAGATAATGAGTTCTTATGAAAAACCTATTGATTAACACTTATATATATCTGATTTTTAACAAAAATTTTAGTTCATGTTACGAGATTATAAAATATTTGTTAGACCGGCACCGGAATTTTCAGGGGGCGTGCTACGTTTTCGATTTTTCCATAAGAATGCATGCACAGGGGGCCTACTTCAATTCAACACACACGTTTTTTGCCAAGTGCCATCTATAGTACTATATGGTCTCAACAAACCTCTTGTTTTCTTCAAGGAGTACTCCGGGAAGACTAGTTTTGTTCTTTTTTTTTTCCTACAGACGTATGCCACATTCCATTTACTCTTTTCAGCAATCGCTCCCTTACGGCATGCATGGGTTAATCCGTTTGTTAGTGTTTCCGTTAAATGTTTTCTTGATAGTATCGTGTTGAAAATGGAAATTGAAACTATCAAAACCACAAATTCCCACATTTACGTCCAAATAAGAACCGCAAATATTTTTTCGATCATTTCTGGTGATAAAACCATGCCCAACCAATATCAAAATATGAACGAGCAGTGATTAAAAAAAAATTTTTTTTATACTATTTTTAACCTTTTAACGCTTAAGGAATAAATTGCTTTTTCATATAATTTCAATGATTTATAGTATTTACTGTTTACAACATCGCCAATACCTGTAAATCGTCAAACATATTTCTATTTGAATTTTTACTTAATTCATTAAAGGGTTAAAGTGACAATTCAATACCAAATTTTGGGTGTTTATGAAATAGATTCATTGTTTATGTACTATTAACACCAAGATTTTAAGCGAATATTGAAAAATTTCGTTTCTATAGGACAGAGGGCTCAAATGGGTTAATTGAAATTAGATCTGAGTTCCTTTTTCTGAATGAATTTTTACGCAAAAATATTAACTCGATCCATTTTAAAATCATATTTATTTAATCATGAAATATTCATTTCCATTTTTTTTTTACTTCCGCCGCCCATTCCGTTTTATTTACCTCGAATGAATAATTTTCGAATATTCAAAATTTTTCATCTCTCGACGAGATAAATCCTAAAGCAAATATGAATAAATGTAAATAAAATACCCGAAATATGGGGCAATAAGCTGACATTCTGCTAACATAAACTGTTGCATGCTGTTTGGCGCTTAGGCGCTCGCCCCCTGGCTCTCGTCGTGAATGGTGGTATGTATATTCTGTTGCTGTCTCTTTTCTTCTCTTGAATTCATTCGAATTCAGTTCAGATCTCAATTTATTGCGGCATATTTTACGAGTAATAAAGCTTTCAAATACAATAAAAACAAAAGAAAATTCGGCAAAAAAATCAAAAATTTTTGTGGAGTATTTTTATGCTCTCGAATTTGATGCTGCTTTTTTTTTATTTATATTTATTTTATTTATTATTATTTTTTTTTTTTTTTTAATATTTTGCATTGATATTTAAAGCTGGAATCCCACTTTCTGTGCAATGAGCCGATTTTTGCAGCAATTAATCCCAATAGGCCGATAATGTGAATACTTCTTTTCGCAATACATAACAATATAAAAATGCTCCGAAATTTCCTAACATTGCAAGCATTGTTTGAGAAATAATGACTTCAAAAAACTCTTTAACGATCAAGGCTTTAGCCCAAAATCCAATATTGCGAGAGCCCGATGCGAGAGCGCGAGACGAGACGCATACAAATTTCAATACATTCAATCGTATGGCTCAAGCTCCAATGTATCGCACTGCGAGACCTCGTAGCGAGAAAATTTTGAAAAATTTAATATTTCTCGTTGCGAGCCAATTTGACAGGTTAATGATGTTGCGTACTCGCTATTGGGTACTCGTTTAAACTAATAAAACAAAAACTGTTCGGTGTTCCGTGAAAAAGAGCTTTTAGAATGTTTTGCGAGCTTTGGTTCATTTTGAAAATTTTGAATTAAAATTTAAACTCAAGTGATAGCGTATAACTTTTATGAGTAACCGGTACTCGTTAGATTGGTACTCGGTTCAAATATTGCATTACTAGAAGCGAAATTATGCTATCATCTGCGTGACGCAAAACTCTCATTGGAGATTGAAATGCGTCACGCGAAACATTTTCGTGACGTCGCGCACTCTCGCATCGGGCTCTCGCAATATTGGATTTTAGGCTTTTATAATCGACTATAGAATGTCATACTTCAAAGGGTGGGTGACCTGGGGTAAAAGTTGAAAAATCTCCATTTTTAGGGGTGGTCAAAAAAAGTTATTGAGTTGTTAAATGTGGCCAAAAAACGGCCATTTATATTTGAATTGATTTATTTGTTGATATCCTAACCCAAAAGACAGAAATTATCTTAATTGAAATTGGGCTAGTCAGAAATTTGATTATAAAGGTAGAATTAGGCCTATTTGTTACTGTTCCGGTTAAAGTTTTTCGTTACGATATCCCCTCAAAATGTCAAAATTTTCATAAAATTGTTTTTCGGAATGAAAAAATTTAATCGGAACAGTAGCAAACGGCCCTTAAAAAAGGTAGATTTAAAACTAATTTAGCTATTGTATACTAAACACGCTAGCGCGAAAGGAAGAAAAAAGAATTGTAAGATAGTACTTATGAACAAGACAAAGGATAACAAGTAAGGGTGTTATAGTCAGGCGAGCCTGACAATAGAATACCCGACACAGACACACATGTTCAGATTGTTTTTCATATCAAGAGTTATTTAAGGCCATATGGGGCCCCATATATTGACTTTTGTTAAATTTCTTTATGAAAACCGCCCCTTTTCCACGCCCACCTTCTATTTTTTTTTTTTGAATTATAATCGGAGGCTTTTAAATATACACTCAAATTCTAAGATTCATTAAAATATTTCGAAAAAGTCCGATTTTGAGGCAGTTTTGGGATTTTTGTGGCGGACCCTAGTACTGGAGGTAACCTTAATAATAGACCGATCAAAGAAATTTTTTGGAAGGATGTTAATGACTTCAAAGGAAGCATACGTGTCATCTTATGTTCAAGTCCCATTTGAATTTCAGGTGTAGGAGAACATTTTCGAAAACCGCCCTTCGGCCACGCCCACTTTTACAATTTTTGTAAATCATATTACTGGCCTTTAAATATGATCAAATATCAAATTTCATCAAAATATCTTGAAAAACTTCGATTTTAGAGCATTTTTTGTGATTTTCGTAACAGACCCAAGTACTGGAGGTAACCCTAAAAATGGTCCGATCGGGTCCTCATCTCCCCGTGAGCACGCATACCAAATTTTGTCAAGATAGCTCAACTCCTTCGATAAGAAAACTGTATACAAACAGACGGACAGACAGACAGACATACGGACAGACAGACGAACATGTCTAAATCGAATCTCCTGGTGACGCTGATCATTTCTATATATACTTATATTTTGTATGGTCTATCTCGACTGGTTCGGGGTGTTACACACAACCACACAAACGCAATATACCCTCGACACAGAGTGTGTCGGGTATAAAAATTTGTCTCAATACGTTTTAATCTTATTGAAAATGTTTCCATAATGATCACTACAAATTCAAAATGCAAACATTGAAAATGTAATGACAACTCTGGCTTTGCAAAATAATTCATTGATTCAAAGCCGAATTAGTCAAAACGTTGCGTGACGTATTGTCGTATATGCCAAAAACACTAATCGTCCACAAAGTTGGCTGTTGCTTTGTATCCATTAATCTTCATTGAATAAAGCTAACGGAAATAGTTTCGTATCACTTTATCGTTTGCCCAATAATTGCTCATTATTATTACTAATCGTGTTGTTGCCGTTGTTGTTGTGCTGTTTGCTATGGTCAGTTTTGTTTGCACTTACCGCCTATTTAACGATTCTTTTTTGTTGTTCTTGTTTTTGCTTTGCTTTGACTTTTGTAATCGTGTGTGTGTGTGTGTGTGTGTGTACGCTTTGTTCAATGCTTGCTTTCCAATCGGATTAGGGCAAGCTCAGCTCATTTAGTTCTTTTATGAACAAAATGTTTGTAGGTTTTTGTAGATGTTGTTGTTGTTGTTATTGCGCTAATAGATTTATTTGCATTTACATATAATGCGGTTCATGTTATTGTTGTTGTCGTTGTCGTTGTTGCTGTTGTGTCTTACACTTGCGTTCAAATTCCAAATCGTTGTTAATAGTTTAGAAGGTCGGGCTCGGGTACTTTTCTGCTTTGTTTTGGTTCAATTCCAGATAAGATGAAGTGTTTCTTTGGAAATCGCATTTTCGTTACGATTCATTTGAAATTTGAAGCACGTCCCCTCGTATGACTGACTCTGGGGACGGACGGACATTGGCAAAAAAAAATAAAAAATAAATAAAAAAATAAATAAAAAAATAAATAAAACAAGTTCGAATCGCAAACGTTGTCTCGGACTATTGTAAACAAGTTAAGCACTTGTTGTTTGGTGTTTCCATTATTTCATTATTCGTCTCAAGTTGCACCATCAAAACCAAAAAAAAAAAAAATATAATTAATTGGCTTGCATTGATTTGCATCGAATAATAAATCTTAGCATTCCATATGAAAATAATCGATCAATCCGATTGTGTATCGAATGTTAACACAATCTCGACTGCCGTTCCTGAAAGTACTTGATAAATATGGGTAATCCCTATTCTTGCTTTTGCTAGATTGGCTACAGGATAATTTTCATATCGGTCTTGAAAAGTTTGGTCGTAATTTTTTATTATTATTACTAAGGCCTACTACGACCTAAAAGATCTTTTGTGCCGACCGTATTCCTTAGTATAATTTAAGTCTGTTAAAGAATCTTAAAATTTCCAAGGGACTAAAACGACTAATTGTTTGAGGGCCTATTATTATTGCCCCTAGACACACAAGTCTATGCCTTGCCGCCGCAGGACATGTACACAAAACATGCTCTGCTGTTTCCTGCTTCGAATTGCAAAGTCTGAAGAGATCCTCGTTTACCACTCCCATCTTTTTCTGGTGATATTTCAGCTTACAGTGCCCCGTTAAAAGTTCAGTATAGATTTTAATATTCATTCTGCTTAGGTGTAGTGTAGCTTCCGTCCTGATAGTCCTCCGGTAAATGAGCCTCTTTGCCTGCCGCATGCCCTTGTGGGATCTCCAGTACTCATTGAGGCTACGTTCTTCCCATTTTCTAATCAGGTCGTTTCTGAAGCTATTGTTAACTCTGCAAAAAGGTTCTGGCTCAATGAAGGGATTCGTGGCGGCCCTTTTGGCCAAGCAGTCCGCCCTTTCATTGCCTTCATGTCCTTCGTGCCCCGGTATCCAATATAGAGTTACCTTGTTTCTCTTGGATAGAGTTTGAAGGAGCCCGTGGCACTCATAAACTTGTTTAGAGTGTATGGTAAATGCCAATAAGGCTCTTAGGGCCGCTTGACTGTCTGAGAAGACAGTTGTTCCTTCGTATGAATTCTCTGACGCACAGCTCTAAGGCGTGGACCTCCGCCTGAAAAATTCATTATGTTTTTCCTATAGCAGCTGCCTTTTTTTGGAAGTTTGGCCCGAAAACTCCCGCTCCCACGCCGCCATCATCCATTTTGAACCCGTCAGTATACCATTTCTGCGAGTCTTCTGCGATTTCTATGTTGTTGTTTCTCCATGAGTCGCGGTCACTTATGACCACCTCATAATCTCGGGAGAAAATGTGTTTTTTATGCATTTTGTCTGATAACCCCAGTCATGGGGTGTCCCAAAATATCTCGAGGGCCTTCATATGCAATGTGAGGTTGCCTTCCCTCATACTGCAAAAGTTAGGGAGCCTGAGTGCTGCAAGGGCTGCTTCTCTTTTAGTCACAATGTGAAGAGGTGTTAGCCCTGTTAGCAATCCCAAGCCTGTAGGTGGACAGGTTCTCATCGCCCCCGTCACACTAAAGCAGGCTATTCTGTATATCCTGTTCAGGATATTCAGAGCCTTTCTTTGATTTATTTTAGGCCACCATACCAAGGATGCATATGTGAGCATAGGTAAGGTGACTGTTTTGAAGGACCACGCCATCATCTTAGGTCGTACTCCCCAAGTTTTACCGTAAAGCCTTTGGCACGTGAATATCGCCTACACGGCTTTCTTTGAGATATACGATAGATGCTGGTTCCAATTAAGTGTCTTGTCTAGGATAACCCCTAGATATTTCATCTCATCGGAAATCTTTAGTTCCTGTCCACCGAGTTTAAGAGCCCCAAGGTTGAGCTTTCGTCTTCTGGTGAAGGGTACTACAGTGGTTTTGGCTGGGTTAATCGAAAGTCCCTTTTCTTGACACCATTCAGACGTGATTTCAAGGGTTAGTTGCATCCGGTCGGTTATAGTAGAGTCAAATTTGCCTCTAACCACAATAACCAGATCGTCTGCAAAGCCTTGAACTTCGAACCCGTTCTCATCGAGGATCTGTAGCAGATCATCGATGACTAAGATCCAAAGAAGAGGGGATAATACACCTTCCTGGGGACATCCTTTTGTTGTCCTCACAGTGAGTCTGTTTGCTCCCGTATGAATGAAAACTAAAAAATTTCCCTTTAAATATGCTTCAAGTTTTTCACCAAAGAGACTATTAGGAAACATTTAAGAAGAATTTTCAGGATCTACAATCAAAATTGTATGTCATAATTTTATGATCTAATCGATCAAGTATTTATATTCTGCATTTTCTAATCCTCAATTTTTTTTATTTGAGATAAATATTGCAAATTTTCATTTTATAACTAACACCCTATTTCCGAAGGGCCTAACATTTGAAAAAATGTAGTATTAAACACCAATAGAAAATCCGATCGCACCCTGGATCCTGTTTAAGTTTCATATGCCAAAATACTTTTTTGATCTTCTGGCAGTTCCATTTCGGTCAAAAATCGATGTCCTCCTACCAACTGAGAGAAGAAGAAAAAACATATTTTGTCTGTCGACAGGATATCTCTTATCTGGAGCTGAGCAAAAGCTTGAAGCATGACTTTTCGCACTTTACACTAACAACTCACAACTTGACAAGAGCGTACGAACACTTACCCAAAGTACAAACACAAGAGCAAACACACAGAGTAGCATAGCATGGCGCGCACATCCGTTTCCGCTCTTTGAAGCAAACATAGCTCAACACTTACGCCACATTTCCGTTCGCTTCTTCGCTGGTTGTTGTAACATTGTAGTCAACGTGCCGTGCCACTTCATGTTCTATGCCACCCATGCCACCTAATCCATCCATGCCGTAACCAGCAGCACTTTGTTCGAATTGCTGTTGCTTCTGCTCCTCCTCCTGCTGCTCCTGCTGCTGCGTGCTTGCTAATCTACTCAGCATTGCGAAATTGCGATGAAACCTTGCTGCCATAATCTCCTTTCCTGGCCACGGCCAGGTTTCTTATTGCATGACATTTGAATTTGTGCCATTTTGCTCGGTTTTTAGGCGCATTTTGTATTTAACGGAGCAACGTTGTCATGTCTTTCCGGCAAGGCGGATTCATTCTCGCTCACGTGCCCGTTACCGTTCCAAACCCTCCGTTGAAGTGATATTCTCACACATTGTGTGCTGCGTGAAAAGGTTGAACAGACAAGAGTTTAGTCAAGATTTATTGGTTTGCGTAGAGATGCATTATCCCTGAGGTTGACGATGGTTCAGATTTGAAATTTGTTGTGTCTCTCTATGAGTTGAATTTAATTTTGACGAATACGAAACTTTATCTTTGTTTAATAGTACGTAAAAACTTTTAGGTGATTAAAAAAAATTGAGGCTTTAATTACCCATCGTTTCTTTCAACTCAAAGGGGCTTTTTTTTTTTTTTTTGGGTTCAATTAATTGAAGTCCCGAATACACTAATGATACAACTGTTTTAACCAATAGCTTTCTTTTTCTAAAGATGATTATTCACCACTTTTCTTCTACATTTTCTTTTTTTTTGTTTTCAGGGGGATGGGACCCAAAAAACGCCCGATAGTTGCTGACCGACAGCATCGTGGAACAGCGAAAGCAAGTGCAAACGGTCCACCGAAAAAGCGCACAGCACAAGGAGCCAATTCGAGTTCATCACCAACAGGTCGACGTGGTGGTGGTAACACAAGCAAAACAACAACTGTGAGTACAACCACTCCAGTTAAGAAGCAATCAAGCAGACCAGTTTCACCATCAAAAAAGCTGGCCGCTACCGATCAATCATCGACATCATCGGCAACAACACAGTCACATTGCAAGGACTCAAAAGAACTTAAAGAAAAATCAAAGCCTGAAAAGATTGACGGTAAAAATAGTAACCAAAAGAAAGTTCAATCAGCTGGACGGCCTCCATCAAGAGATAACCAGAAAAAGGAGCTGCTCACAACAGCAGCAACAACAACAACCACAACAACAACAACAAAATCTGAATCTCATTCATCCAGTGAAAAGAAGGATTCGAATTCGAGTAGTAAAACAACTCGCAACAACGAGCAAAAAGATGGGAAAGCCAAAGCTATAAATAAAATGCTCAAGAATCTCGACATAAAAATAAGCGGTTTCGATAACATACTGCATAAAGAGGAACGGATCACACAAGATTTAAAGTCCTCGATATCGGAGAATGTTAAGACAAAATCTCGTGCAGCTGCCGTTAAAGTAATTGCAACTCTGAGCAATCCTAAATCAATGAATATGGCAACTAAACGATCTAGACAGGACGATAATAAGTCTATATCAACATCACCAAAATCCGAAGATGGAGGGAAGTGCAATAAAGATGATGGGAAGGCGGCGATAGAGGAAAACATACCACAAGCTAAGGGAAAAGATGAAAAGGACAAGGAAAAAGAAAAAGATAAAGATAAAGAGAAGGATAAAGGGAAAGAGAAGGACAAAGAGAAGGACAAAGAGAAAGATAAAGAGAAGGACAAAGAGAAGGACAAAGATAATGAAAAAGATAATGACAAAGAGAAGGACATACAAATTGAAAGGGAAAAGGAAAAAGAACCAGTGATTGAAACTAAAAAGAAAATTGCAGCAAAGAGGGCGAAAATAGAGGCAAACCAGAAGAAAACATCCGATGATAAGAAGGTAGTCGCCTTCGAGTCGGATAATTTAGAAAGTTTCAAAAAATCCGATAAATCATCAAGTGGTCAAGACGATTCGGTAGAATTGAAAACAATACCCAAAAAACGTGCAATTGCCAAGACTACCAAAGTCAACAAAAAGGCTGAAGAACAAAAAAATGTGCAACAAAAAATTGTTGAAGACTCGAAAAATGAAGAGAAAGCGAAGAACAAACCGGTTGAACCACCGGATCCGCCCGACAAGAAAACCGAAAACAATGACAATGAAATTCAGATCAAAACACCAAAGAAAACTCCATCACCAAAAAAGGCGAAACTTTTGGCATCAACACAAGATGTTGCCGAAAAAGAGTGCAATAATTCCTTTATGAATGAGAAAGAACTTCTGAAGTTAGAAAAGGACGAGATACTTAAAGTGAGCATCACAACAACAGATTCGAATACCGAAGTAGTACATATGGAAATCGAAGAAATTAACCGAGCCGCAATCAGCTAATATTTCTGGCGAAAAAGTCAAAGATGTCAAAACATCGAAAACTGAAGAAAAGCAGTCAAAACAAGCCGGCAAAGACGAAGGAGAAGAAGGAGAAGAAAGAGCACAGAAACAAAAACCGAACAACAAAACCACAACAGAAGCTAAAACCGAACAAATATCTGTCGAGCCGAAAAAATCAAAGCCATTGGTCAAATACAAATTAATTGGTGGTCAGACGAAAGCATTGGTAAATAAAACTGTTAAACATGTGGTGAATACAGTTGCAGTGAATTCAAAGAAAGAGAAGGAAGCTGAGAAAGAAAAGAAATCTGAAGTTGAAAAGAGGAGTGAATCGAAGAATGATTCGATTTATGATTTTAAGTCGGGTTCTGAAGAAGAAGAAAATATCAAAATGGAGTTGCCAACTTTGAAAAATCTTCGCGAGTTTTCCGATGAAGATAATAAGCCACTTAAAGATGCGACTACGTCATCGACTACTTCGCCAAAAGGAACTCCAAAGAAGACACTTGACACACCTCCAAAGAAGGATGAAAACGAAATGAAGAATGAGAAAACCACCACTGAAGGTGAAAATGAAAAACCCAAAGAAAATACTAAATTGACAACTGAAGCAACAGAGAAATCTACAGTTAAAATGAAAGGGACGAAAACTTCAACGTCGAAGGGCCCATCAAAATTAATTCATAAAATTTATAAAAAGAAAACAATCCCGGCGACCGTCGTGAAAACATTCAAGAAAGGTGCATCTAAAGTTGCTGTCTCGAAGACCGTAAAGAAGGGTTGCTCAGTAAGAAGAAAAAGAATAACAAGTCGGAACGTAAACCTTCTGAAGAAGAAAGTAGTAGCAGTGGATCCGATTCTGAAGATGAAAAGAAGCTTATAATATTTGGACCGAAGCGGCATCGTATGGCATCCCTTAATGCACTGGCGAAGGTTCAATGTCTCTATGAGAATGAATCACGTACCGCTTATGAGCTAGGCTTATCAAAGGCTACCCAACTTCCTCCACGAATACGAACAGTTGATGGAAGCGATGATGAGAGGGACAAAGACAAAGATAAAGAGAAAGAAAAGAGAAAAAGAAAAGGAAAAGGAAAAGAAAAGAGAAAAAGAGAAAGCTGCACAAAAGTCCAAAGAAGAGAAATTGAAAAAAGAAACTGCAAAAGCTTCGCCAGAAACTGATAAAGAAGCGAGTGAGGAAGATGAACCCGAGGTGAAGACTAAAAGAGAAGTGCGTAATGTGTCGGGAGGACGTGGCTTGGGAAAACATTGGGAATTCGATAGCGATGAAGGAGTCGATGACGAAGATGAAATGATGGGAAAGTTCAAGACAAAGAAGAAGAAAATCCCAAAGAAGACAACAATTGCGCAAGGTAAAAAAGATAATGATAAAGATAAATCACAAGAAAAGAAAGACGATTTAGATAAGCAAAAAGAACAACCAAGAATCAAAAGGAAATATACAAAAATAAAGAAGCCTCTGAAGAAATTAATACATGCCAAACAATTAAAAAAAGAAGAAAAGGAAAAGGATAAGACGACAAATGCCGCAAGTAGCGATGAGGAAGGAAATACTTCCAAAGATAAATCGGCCAAGGGTGAAAAAGAAAAGGAAAAGGCACAAAAAGCCGCCAAGCTAGAAGCTAAAAAGCCTCCAAAGAAGAGGAAACGCATGATCAAAGAAGAACTTATTGGCGACTATAAGGGAATTTTGGCACGCAAGCGCATGGCTAGCCTGAATGCTAGTGCAATCGTTGCTGCCACTTATGAAGTCGAACGTCATTTGGACAAAAACTTAGCATATGGAAGTTATGGCAGCAGCAGCGATGACTTTGCCGAGCATTGCAATAAAAAATCCAAGGACACCTTTAAACTTCAGCCTTCAAAGCCAAAATCTCAAGCGGAGGAGCTTTCGTCTTATATGTCATCTAAAGATAATAGCAGCAAATATGCTGGCTCTCCAAATCATAGCACAATTACAGCAAGCACCGCTATCGTTAAGGATTCCAGTAATTCGAAAGGACCTACAAATCTCAATGAGGAAAGCAACGATTCGAAATACTCGAAAGAGACCAAAGAGACACAGAACACGGATATGACAGCTTCAACGTCGACGACCACAACGGCCGGCCTTCGTGACTCTTCGGGCAGTATTAAGGACGGCAAAGAAACTAGCCGACCTACTTCATCCAGTGTCGTTATTGTACAGGATACCGATGTAACCATAACGGGTGTGTACGTAAACGCCACGACCGGCTCTAGTCAAGAATCGTACTGTAAGATGCAGTACCGTGTGCAATCGAGTGTTACCGAGGAACGTGTCGTACGTCCAAGCTCAACAGAACCACCACCAAAGTCATATACACCATTAGGGGCGCTATCGAGTATGCTTCCACCAGGCAGTGGAGGTGGTGGAGCCAGCGACGGTGAGTACCTACATACATACATACTTTAATCAGGTCATTTCTAATAGAGATATCTATATCTACCTTTTTAGTTGCTATTCCATCGAATTTATATGTATATGTGACTCTCTCATTGTAGCTAACTCACCACCGCCGCCAACGGCTGCTCAGCAATCACATCTCCATCAACCTATCCTTCCAACAAATCAATCGCACTTGCAGCCATCAATCGTATGCGGTGCCAGTCCACTGACAGATCCATTGGCAAGTATATACCACGCAGCCGATTTGGGCATCCACACCGAACACGGTGCTCCCGAACATCTTCATCACGGACCTCCGCCGCCGCCGCCACCAACATATTCAGCTGCCTCTGCGGCGGCTGCTGCAGCCGCTGCTGCCTACCATGCACATCACATGTCGCCAGCGAGTGCTGCCGGATTGCACCCTCACCACCATCAGCACCAATATGGTCATCCACACCCGTCGCCACACCACCATCCATCATACGGGACAGGTGGCGCCGAACATGCTGGCATGCATCACGGACCACCAGGTCCGCCGCCTCCTCATCACTATTCAGGTGGGCCACCGCCACACTACGGTCCTCCACCGCCAGGCCAAGGACGTTGTGATGTGGGATCTCCGCCGCCAAGTTATCGCCCAGCGAGCACATACCCTCATGTACCAACACCCGTGCAGCAGTCATCATTGCCGCCGTCGGTAGGAAGTGGCACGAGTGCGTTTTGTGCACCTAATATTATGCATCACCATCAACAACAACAACAGCAGCAACAACAACAGCAGCAGCAGCAACAACAACAACTTTCACCAACGCAACAGGCGTCACAACTGGATTCAAGTGGTGAGTTTAAATTGATTTAATATGTTTTTTTAACCGACAACCTGGGTCGAGGGTATATTGCGTTTGTGCGTACGTATGTAATAGCCAGAACCAATCGAGATATACCATACAAAATATTCAGAACTTACATATAGGAATGATGAGCGTCACCAGGTAATTAGATTTAGCTATCGAATACGTCCGTATTATTGAGGGTACCTTCAGTACAAGGGTCTGTCAGAAGAACCCCAAAAACTTCCCTAATATCAGAGATTTTCGAGATACATATATCAATGAAATTAGGAATTTGAGCTTATATCTAAAAGGCCGTTTACATATGCCGTTTTATTCGCGTTTTAGTAACTTTGCCCGTTTTAGCTCTAAAACAACTTAGATTTTTCCCGTTTTATCGTACAAAACTAAAACGAGAAACTTTCCTGTTTTAATTTAAAACAAGTAGCCAAACAAGATAAATCCTGCTTATAACTGCTAAAAATATCGAAATCTGAGTGTCATCACTATAAAAATGCAAAACATATGGTAATTGAAATTTCTAATTTAAAAATTGTGAGGTTAATTCCACAGCCAATGTAGAAAACGAACGCAATTTCAATAATTGCTTCTATTCTAAATTACAATATTCACTCATATTTCACGCGTTGAGCAAACAAAAGGTAACCACAAAATGACAAAACGACATGTGCATATGTAAACACCCCGTTTTGACTTAGTCGTTTTAGCTTAAACGAGTAGCGCTAAAACGTATATGTAAATACCCTATAAGCCTTCAAATAAATATCCAAACATTGGAAAAGTGGGGTGGAAGAGGGCAGTTGTCTTACTTACTTACTTTGTCTTAAAGGGGCGTGGGCTTGGAGCCTGCTTAAAAATACTCCATTGTCACTTTCACTGACTATAACACCCTTACTTGTTGTCTTCTTCTTCAAATCAATCCTTTGAAAAGCCCCCTATTCGCGCTGAGTGAACCGAAAGTGGAATCGAAATGAATAAAATCGGTGTCGGTGTCGGTGTCGAAAAGTCAATATATGTCGACTTTATTTGGCTTGTGTGTTTGTGCGTGGATTGAATAGCTCTATTGGCTGGTGGAAACGTTTACCATCTACACTGGCAGCAGCTACAACAACAACAACAATAGGAATAATCATTACAATAACAACAATAGGAATTGAAATCTGCTTTCGCCACTCGCCCATGCCTATCAATTTGAGCACAGTGGATTAAAAGACACACAAATCGAGTAAAAATTAAAAAAAAAAAATTCTCTTTAAAAAAAATTATTTTCTTATCAACTTTTCTATTGAATTTCGACTGTGCTTCGAGTAGTTTTATTTCCAAAAGAGATACATTCTCAGATGAAAAGATTTATTAAATATAGTGCAAAGTATGATGCAAAAATAACAAGTCCTACGTAGGTACATAGAAATTCTGAAACCATTCTGATATTTTGAAGCATAAAATCCCCGAATAGAATTGTTCCAACGTGGAAACCATCTGATGATATGCACGAAAATAACGACTTGAACAGGGAAATACACAGGAATTATATTTTCTCATCGGATATAGGATTGTATTAATTTCCATGGACTACTTTTGACAACTTTTTCGCACGTATTGTCCAAATTGGCCGTCTTTTATTATTGCTTGTTCACACTGCTAGACTTTTTTTTTTATAGTTTTTATTTTTTTGTAGTTGTTGTTGTTGCTGCTGTGCCAAAAGGTCTTTAAAATATTCGAGATTTTAAGGAATCTATATTCTTTGCAATTATTAATGCAGAGCAACAATTAAATGCATAACGTATTATTTAAAAAATAAATCGCCGTAAAATAATATTCAGAAGCTTAAAAAAACATTCCTTTATTAATATATAATTGAATTTAATTAGTTGTTCCATTATTATTTATTATTATTATTGCATCGATGCGCGTATCGGTTCGACTGCATTCATTTATCGAAAATTTTTCACATCCCTATAACATGTGCAGCTATTACAAGTTTAGCTTCCCTATTTCGAATAAAGTTTTTTGTCAAAAGTGAAGTGAATTTGCAATGTGATAAAATTGACTGTGATTATTGATACTTTTGCGAAGTTTAGTCAGAAGAATTGTGTTGATCGTGAGGAAGTTGCTCCATCGAAAAGAGCGACGTGAAAACTCTTCGATCAAGAGAGATTGAATCAGTCAAGCTACAGGTAATTTCATCACGTGTTCAAGAATCAATTTCGCTTATATGGTCATCTGCTGTTATTTCATCTACGATTTGGCGAATTGTCTTTCTCTCTTTCTCTAGTCAATGCATAAAAGTGCGTTCATGCTTAAGCTGCCTACAAACGCATATACAAATCCATCAATCGGTTGTAATCGTTTTGGTACACACGATGGATCTGTTGATGGATTTTACTTTGCGTTTATTCGTCGTGGCGTCAACGTCGCTAATTTACTCTTCGAAGTGAGCAACGAAATGAGCCAAAGTCACACGAAGTGATACGAAGGAGGAGCAAAAAAGTCGAAAACTATAAACAAGGCTACAGACCCGCAATTTTGCGTCAATTTCAACCGATTTATGGATTTGTATATGCGTTTTTGGGCAGCTTTAGGGGCTCTCTTCAGATCTGTCAGAAATGAAAAACTTCATATAAAAAAACGCTTCAGAAATGAATCAGAAAATTTCATTTCTGACAGAACTGGAGAGAGCCCCTTAGCCCAAAAAGCACATTCATCGTATTAACCCGAATCTGCCCATGGGTAAAAATTGTTTGATCGCTTTTTACACGTAACAATAAAACAATTATACAATTATTAATGGACGTTTATGCAAATTCCGTTAAAAATAGCTTTTGTTGCCTGATCGTTGGTCTACAACTTTTTGAATTTTTTTGTTTTGTTTTCATTTGATGTTAATTTTTGTCAACTAATACAGCGTGACCATGTGGTAACGTGGGGCAGATTCGAGTTAAGCGCTTTAAAACATAAAAGCTTAATACGCTAAAGGTGCTTCTAGGGCTAATCATGAACGCTGCATTATCTTTTGAATAATTTCGGTTTTTCAATAAAACGCACCCATGAGGTAATAGAAATAAATTAATAACTTGTGTGAAAATATTCTTCTTTTTTTTGAGCTTTCAAAATTTATTTGTCCCACTGTGCGTTCCATTGTTTAATGGAGTGCGTTTCAAACAAACATCGCTCGAGCATTGAGTAAATATATTAGCAATGCATTCAATAAGAGGCTCCATCATTATTGGCTCTAAGTACCTCATGCATTCTATTAGAGTGTCAGCGCTTACTGGGTGCAACAGTGGGGTGAAGTGGAGCACCGCAGCGACCCAATCGCCTAACTTTAGGGAACTGAAACGTATGTTCGCCCTTGCAATACTCGACGTAGAGTAATTGCATTAGCTGCGTCAGTCCGGCATACTGTCGGGCCGTCGCTGAGTCACTCAGTCATTCCATATGGCTTCTATGTACAAATTGTGTTGTCGTTGTTGTTGTTGTTGCACAATGCGCTACTCTTGTGTGTGTTGCGTTTATTTATAATTTAATTCAGTTTCAAGTGCCTTTTCTCGGTTAGTAGTGTGCAAAGGATTGCATAGTGTTTATAGATTATTCTGTGGTGGTTGCACACGAACGCGCCCACAGACACACACATACATTCGGATGAAAGTATGTATTCCGACACACCTGATGAGTTTTCCATAAGCTCTCCTGTTGCTCTTATGCATCGTGAGGCACGATTACAAGTGCTATGTGGTGAAGGGTTGCCGCCCTTGTTCGCTTTTTTTCTTCTTCGCTTCTTTGTATTCAATTTGGGGTATCAATTCAAGTTGTTTATACTTCTGTGGCTCCTGTGGCTGCACCTGAACATTCATCCGTTTTATGGAAATAATTTGGCATTGTTAACCTCATTTGATGTTTAAAGCGACTTTAGCTTTAATTCCTTGTAGCCACAATATTATCACCTACTCATGAGTAAAAGAAGTGCCCAGGATGGTACTGTTTTAATTTATGCTACAATAGCATGGGGTTTGGTGTTGAAAGTATTGAATAATAGTAGGAAATCCCCATGTTTAGTTTTGCTAGATTGGCTACAGACAAATTTTAAATCAACCTTGAAATGTTTGGCCGAGAATTAAGTTGCGCACACTTATCACTATATCTCGAATACCGTCCAATATTTTAATTTTCCTGTCCGTAACAAAGTTTTAGCCTGAGACATGGAAAAAAAAATTTTTGTAATAATGACCCAAAAAAAATTCCACCTTGTACACCGAGAGAAAAAGGTAGTTATATTAACTGAAAAAGCAGGTTAAAATAATCGAGTTCACCGTTAATTGTTAGCTTATGTGTAGTAGCGGTCAACTCAACAGTACAAACACAATCACTAAGGATATAACTACCTGATGGTTGATATAACTGTCTCGCGGTTAAATCAACTGTCACCAGCGACTGGGGAAAAAAATTTATTTTTTGCTTTGACTTTTTTTTTATCTTCTTTTATTAATATATTTTTTCTTTATTTATTTGTTTCTATTTATAAATCTTTTTCTCTTTCATCTCTTTAAATTTTCTCGCCTCGGCCGAGCCTTGAACCGCTGACCTCCACTTCGCTGGGCGAACGTCTTAACCATTACGCTAAACGAACGAATTTAATTTGTTGGTCAAAATGCTCACTTGAGCTTATGGTTGCTCAAGTTTTGGGGAACGTGCTTAAGGAATTGTTTCACTCCCAAAATTTTTTGCTTGAAAATGAACCATTAAAAAAAAATTAAATAAATTAAAACCTTAAAAATTTAGGAGAACATTTTTGTCTTCCAAAACAACTACACTCTGAACAAAAAAAAAACTGTAATTAAAAAAAAATCCAGAAAAATTCCCGCCGCAAGCAGGGATAGAACCCCGAAGCTCACGACTGTCGAGTCACAGCTTAAACAACTGAGCTATCGAAAACCTCCGGAGACGGTTGATCAGAATGCGAACTTATACGTCTAAGTGAACGAAAGCGAATTTGAACATAAAAAGTAACTGTTTTTCAACTGTTCATTTGACTGCCTTTTTCAGTGCATTCAAAGCGGAATACAGTTTATTTGACCACTCTTACTTTAACTGTTCTAAGTAGTTGATTTAACTGTTGTTATTTCTCTCGGTGTATAAATTTAACGTTTTTTTTTTTTTTTTTTTTTTTTTGTCACATTCGATGTCCTCGAAAATGTATTACAGTGTTATCTGTCATGTACTAGGAATCGATTTCTATAGGCTTTGGAACCTTTTTCCACAGAAACCACACAAAATTCATGTTTTCTCCTCTCAACATCTTGAGTAAAAAACAAAACTCGACGGTAGCAACACTGTACGGAGTTTGTTGATACAGTCGACTCTCGTTAATTCAAACCTGCGATATTTCGAACCTCTCTATAATTCAAAGCTCCCTATAAAATTCCTTTATACATTCGACTCTCGTTATTTGAAAAACTCGATAATTCGTATATTTTAAGAGTCCTTCGAGTTTCGATAACGAGAGTCTATTGTAGATACAATATCGAACTTCCCTCTGCAACTTGGGGGTAAAAACAGGTGGAACCAACGTGGCTCATCCATAATTTTTTATTGTATATAGTATTTCATTTCGATTTTCGACGATTTCAATCGAAGTTTTTTTTATGTTTTTTGGGAAAAGTTAGGTACTCATTGCCATGATATCGACGTGTCGGTTTTGGTAACTTTCGAACTTTTCGAGCTTGAGCTATTATCGCTTATTGCTGTAAAAGTTGTGCTTTCAAAAGTTTCGTTTTCTGTTTTTCGTTTTTATTCAATTTGAGTTGATTTTTGTGCTGTGATAAGGATCGAATTTTAATGAACTGCTCCAGCGTTGGCTTCGGCTTCAGCTTCAGGTTTCGTGCTCATGCCGAAGTTGAGAATGAATCTCTTAGAGAAAGTTGCTCAACAAAGTGCGTTTGAACCATATAAATACATAATCGTACTATCCCTCTCTATGTCTATGGGTTTATGTTGTGAAAAAAAAAAAAAAAAATTCTTTCATAAATATATTTCTCGCTTGATGCTCTTAGCACGTTATTGTTTAGGAAGAACTTAAGCACTTAGCTTTTTAATACTTATGTGCCAATAAAGTCTTTCTCATTAATAATAATCGCCCGAATAGGATACTTTAATGTCCTTAGTTTGGTAAACTATTCGCCTTAAAACTGGTTAAAAAGGTTTGGATATTGCTAAGGACTTCTTTCAACAATATATCAAATTACAAAGCATACTTTTTAGGGTCGATTCTCAATGAGGCTTGAAACTTAAATACCTAGATTAGTTTTTCATTCAAACTCGTTGGAGGATTTTCGGGTCTTAATGTAAACTTTTCAGGTAAAAAGAACAGATATGTCACCGCACTTTTAAAGAAAAATAATAATTGCATACTTTTGAATGTTTTCCGCCAATTTCAATTAAAATATAAAATTTAAGTACTGAAATTAGTAAATTTTTATGTAAGTTTCCAAGTTGAAAAGCTTAAAATGTTCATTTTGCAAGAATTTTATAAGGATAAAGTTTAACTTCCAAAGAAATATTTTTATGTTTGCATATTTTTAGGCCTCTACATTCCGGCTTTTATTTGTTTTTTTGTTTATAAATATTTTATTTGCTTGGCACCCTTTTCTATTATGCCTCTGCTTAATGCACTACACACACACATATACACATACATTCCCGTATACTCATGCACAGGCACATTCCTTTCAAAGGTAAATGACACTTATGCAGGTTGCGCTGCTTTCAAACTACATAAATGCAGTGGTTCAAAAAAAAAAAAAAATTGAAAGTCGTACAAAAGCAACACCCCCGCGCAAAGACTTGCGAGTCTACTATTCATTGTGGCTGCGCCTAAAAATATGCCTATGCGCCTGCCAGCGAAGATCATTGATATAATGACGATAAGGCGCACAGTAGCACAATGGCAAAGAACGTTAACTAGGCTATGCTTACATACACAAAACGAAACACACACACATTCACACGCACACAACAAGCTCCTTTAAAAATACTAATAATCTCGTCGTTGTGTGCTTGCGCCTGAATGTAGTCTAAGGAAAGAAAAAAAAAAAAAACTCGCAGTATCACTACATCTCTACAACGAGTATGTATGGCTGGAAAGGGGTTCTAGTCATTCGCCTTTATGACTAAGGGTGACTCGAGCACTTTCCACGCCTTTTGCCCCGTTCCTCACTCGTCGTTTGTAACCGCACAATAGAGTTATTTGTAGAATTCATTGTGTTTGTGCCACTTGCTTTCTCTCTTATTCGCTTGTGTGCCTAATTTTGCCTATTATCCTCAATTTTTCGCTTTTATTATTGCTTCTGCACACTGGTGCACTTTTATTTTTATATTTTTTGCTTCTTTGTAGTTGTCGTTGTTGTTGCTGCTGTGCCAAAAGGTCTTTAAAATATTCGAGATTTTAAGGAATCTATGTATTTTCTTTGCAATTATTAATGCAGAGCAACAATTAAATGCATAACATATTATTTAAAAAATAAATCGCCGTAAAATAATATTCAGAAGTTTAAAAAAACATTCCTTTATTAATATATAATTGAATTTAATTAGTTGTTTCATTATTATTATTATTATTGCATCGATGCGCGTATCGGTTCGACTGCATTCATTTATCGAAAATTTTTCACATCCCTATAACATGTGCAGCTATTACAAGTTTAGCTTCCCTATTTCGAATAATGTTTTTTGTCAAAAGTGAAGTGAATTTGCAATGTGATAAAATTGACTGTGATTATTGATACTTTTGCGAAGTTTAGTCAGAAGAATTGTGTTGATCGTGAGGAAGTTGCTCCATCGAAAAGAGCGACGTGAAAACTCTTCGATCGTGAGAGATTGAATCAGTCAAGCTACAGGTAATTTCATCACGTGTTCAAGAATCACTTTCGCTTAAACGGTCATTTGCTGTTACATATTTCATCTACGCTTTGGCGAATTGTCTTTCTCTCTTTCTCTAGTCAAAGCATACATTTCATACATACAAGCACATTTCTCCTATTAAGCGCTTTAAAACATGAAACTAAAACATGCTTTTAGGGCTAAGCATGAACGCTGTATTATTCTTTCGAAACCCTTTGTCTCTGTTAAGATTATGACAGACACTTGAATGAAACACATGAGAGCAACTGGGACGAAAGACATTCCATCTCCGTCACTCTCATGTGTTTGCTTCCAGTGTCTCGCGTTTTGTCTCCCTGTTTAAACCGGCACTTCTGGAGCTTTCATATGAGAATAAAGATTGGCTTCCAATAGAGCGCAATAATTTCTGAACACATTTAACACATACATACATACACCTTGAAGCAGTTTCTGTTAATTGCGCTTCCGATTGTAATTGCTTCCATACATTTGGATTTGTTGAATATTTTGAGGAATTGCTGAGCTATTGAAAACTAGGCTTAAAAAATAACTTCTTTTCCTTCATTTGATGGAAGTTGAACATTTTCAAAGACCAATTTTAATGATTTGACCTTGACATTAAAGACCAAAATTTATACTCCTTACAAGACATGCAAATTTTTTAAGCGCAGTGGGCATTGAGTGCTTGTTTATTTACATACATAAGTATGTATGTATACTTTGTTTTCGCTTTTGGCCATGACATGCAATTTTAAATAGCGGGTCGCTTCTGGAAAATATTGTAGAGCGTCACAATTCGCCTTGTGTATAATGCTGCCACAATATGTACATACAATGACAACGACAACACTTGAAAATCGCGTGAGAAGTCATGAGAAAAAAACAATGGAGATAAAAGAAAAATTACGATGTATTTTCGATCAAGGACATTTAAATTTTAAGGATTGCAGAGGGGACATGCATGGGGTCAGTGGCGTAGCGAGACATTTCTGCGCCCGGGGAACAACGGGCGCACATTCAGTAAATTCCGCCCCCTCCAATCGGCCTCAATAAAAATACCTTCATAAAAATTGAAATATGATTTGGCGCCCGGGGCGCGACTGCCCACTTCTTCCCCTCTCGCTACGCCACTGCATGGAGAACGTCAGGTTATTTAAAAAAATTATTTTCATTTGCGAATCGCTGTTTATAATGCTCCTTATAAATTTTTCAATTTATGAGAGGAGAAAATATTTTGAAAATAATTACTTAAGTATTCGATTTCCGGAAACTTTTTGCTGTCACTCCAAGAAAACATTCAAAGGAAAGCACACAAAGTTGGCACATTTGTAAAAGAATTTTTTCTTATTGCTAATAAGCAGATCCAGGATATTTGATTTCCGAATTTCCGGAAAATTTTTGCTCACTTACAGTAAGTCAAAAAGTAAAGATCCCATAGCGAATGGGATCTACAGGTAGTTCTGGCCAGAAATGGGTTAAATATTTGGAATGATAACATATGTTTCATGTTCAAAATAAATTGATATGCAAGAGGGGGCTACCAAAGCGTGATAAATAGAAACATTTTGTGGTGCGTGCGGTGCTGTGCGGTGAGGAGAGGAGAGGCCTACGCTGCCATAAACCCAGCCTATCAAAAACGCTTTCCGCACATTGTCGCACGTTGACGCTTATGGAAAAGTCGTGAAATTAATGATTGTGTGGAACATGCACGAACACGTGCGACCGACGGAAGGGAGCACGAGCATGCGAGGAATAAACATGAGAAGGCGAAGTGGGAAGGGAAATTGAAGGAAGCCACAATATTTGAGGTCTATAAAAAGTGGCAGGAAGTGAGCAGCTATGTGTGTGTGTGTGTGTGTGTGTTTCGTGAGCTCGAGTGCAATAAAACCAATGAAGTCGTAATAACAAATAAGCAAGAAGCTTTACGAAGGAGCTTTGTGGAGTGGTTAAAGCAAATAAATTTATAAACAGAATATGCCGTAAAACCAGAAAGAAGAACAAATCATAAGCTCAATGCATGTAAGCAACAACAAAAACCATAAAAATCAACAAAAAGTAAAAATGTCATGAGTGAGCGAAGCTCCAATGAATTGACAGCTTAGAATGCTACGAGGGCGAACGAGAAAGTAAAAGTGATTTTGAAAGCCAAGTTGGGTACTTTCGGCTTTTATTTTTTTAGTATCTTCGTCTTAAATAGTTTTTGGACGAGAATTTTATTTCAAAATAAAATTTAAAAAAAATTTTTTTGAAGCACATAGCTTAAGGTTTTGTTGAGAAAAATTTTGCGAAAAGATGGCAACCTTAAAATTAAATGTCTGTTCGAAAATTAGCTCTTAAAATATACAGTAAAATCTCGATATTCCGAATCAAATAATTTGAATTAAGTAATAATTAATTTTAGTAATCTTTTATAATAGATATAGCTATAAAGAATAAGTCCGGATAGTCGGATAATCGATGTTCGGATAAACAATTTTCGGTTAATCGATGTTCGGATAAACAATTTTCAGTAAATCGATATTCGGGTAAACAATATTCAGATAGTCGACCTTCGGATAATCGATGTTTGGTTAATCAATGTTCGGATAATCGATGTACGGATAAACAATTTTCGGTTAATCGATGTTCGGATAAACAATTTTCGGTTAATCGATATCCGGGTAAACAATATTCAGATAGTCGACCTTCGGATAATCGATGTTTGGTTAAACAATGTTCGGATAATCGATGTGCGGATAAACAATTTTCGGTTAATCGATATTCGGATAAACAATATTCAGATAGTCGACCTTCGGATAATCGAAAATCTACTGTATGTATTTTATTTTGATTCAGGGGTGTCACAGAATCCGTTAGCTGTCGGTATCGGATTTAAAACCGATCGAAAATTCATACAGAATTGACAAATTTTGTCGGTTTTGGTTTTGAATCGGAACCATTATCGGTTCCTAAATGAACAGAACCCTATTTTATCCGGTTGTCTATCAGATATAAGTAGATATACGAAAATTGAGTCGACTAAAATTCCAATTCCGACAGCTATCGGATTCTATGACAACCCTGATTATCTCTGGACTTAAAATCGATAAAAACACGAATTATCAGCAACTTAAAGTTGTTGGCAGAGCAAAGGGAAAACTGTAAACAACGACTCGAAAGGCTTAATTTATTTTGAAATACCCTCAGCAAAGAGCCCGTAAAGCGAGTGAAGCAATGTTTTGGAAAAAAAGCGATTGTCTTTTTGGTTTTTACGATATAATTCGCATTATTTATTGATCATTTTGCTCTTCCTTTTGTCCGAAAAAGAGAGCAAGCGTCATAAAAAGTAAATAATATAAATATATACCACCCACGCTTTTTAGTGCTTAGGTTATGTTTGAAAGGCACCCGTGGGAGCTATTTAACCTCTAGTACCTACTTGGTTCCGGAAAATCAGTAGAGGTTGATTATTGGATTTGGGTTTTACTGTTAAATCAATTAAATCGATTGATCGCACTCGATCGCTAATTTAACTCAGATTTTCAAGCGTAATTTTTTCGATACACCGAGAGAAATAACAACAGTTAAATTAACTACTTAGAACAGTTAAAGTAAGAGTGGTCAAATAAACTGTATTCCGCGTTAAATGCACTGAAAAAGGCAGTCAAATGAACAGTTGAAAAACAGTTACTTTTTATGTTCAAATTCGCTTTCGTTCACTTAGACGTATAAGTTCGCATTCTGATCAACCGTCTCCGGAGGTTTTGATAGCTCAGTGCTTTAAACTGTGACTCGACAGTCGTGAGCTTCGGGGTTCTATCCCTGCTGGCGGTGGGAATTTTTCTGATTTTTTTTTTTAATTACAGTTTTTTTTTTTTTTTGTTCAGAGTGTAGTTGTTTTGGATGACAAAAATTTTCTCCAAAATTTTTAAGATTTTAATTTATTTAATTTTTTTTAATGGTTCATTTTCAAGCAAAAAATTTTGGGAGTGAAACAATTCCTTAAGCACGTTGCCCAAAACTTGAGCAACCATAAGCTCAAGTGCGCATTTTGACCAACAAATTAAATTCGTTCGTTTAGCGTAATGGTTAAGACGTTCGCCGATGTGGAGGTCAGCGGTTCAAGGCTCGGCCGAGGAGAGAAAATTTAAAGAGATGAAAGAGAAAAAGATTTAAATAGAAACAAATAAATAAAGAAAAAATATAATAATTTAATAAAAATTAAAAAAAAAAAATATTAATAAAAGAAGATAAGAAAAAGTCAAAGCAAAAAATAAATTATTTTTTCCCAGTCGCTGGTGTTATATCCTTATTGACTGTGTTTGTACTGTTCAATTGACCGCTACTACACATAGCTATCAATTAACGGTCAACTCGGTTATTTTAACCTGCTTTTTCAGTAAATATAACTACCTTTTTCTCTCGGTGTATTAGATATGCAAGTTTTATAAAAAATTCTAATCGATATATTATATAATCCCTATTAATTTTGTCTTTTTCTACTTATTTTCAGGTAAGTTTTTGGAATTTATATTACTCTTCTTTTACTACATGGTAAGTTTTATTGAAAATAGACTATCTAAAATTATTACGCCGTTAAGTTCATAAATCGTTTTATAACCGAACAAAAGGCAACGGTTTATTTCAAAGCCGTGATTCCGTGCTTTACAGTTATGGAGTTGATTCTAAAAGAAAGACGCCATAAGAAAATCGAAATAAATTGTTTCATAAAACGTGATGACGTCGTTACAATCGTCATTTTGTTTGTTTTTGTTTCTAAAAACCGGCAAAATTTATTATTTTTCCGTCGCTTTTCCACAACGTCGTTTCCGCGATTTCGCTTTAGTTTGCTTTATAGTCACTTTCATCATTTTCGTCCAAAAAAAAAAAAAAAAATATACAAGAATGGCCAGAAAATAAATAAAAACCAGCGGGAAGCTGTTGCGAGCTCATTTCTCTGAAGCAAATTGAGAGCGTTTTTTTTGTTTTTTTTGTCTTCTCAAACTCAGAGAACCGATTTACGTAGGTTCCCCACCGCATGGTGTGGTGAATTTTCCTCTCGGCTCTGACTGAATACTGTGTGTGCGTGAGTATTCGAATGTGTATGTGTGGATGCTCGAACGTTTTGCTTGCTTGCATGAAACTCTCAATTCAATTCTCGAATGTTCTCCGAGAATGAAAGAAAATTGTTTGTCATTGAGGTTATGGCAGCTTTGTTGGGTACAAATGAGTTGATACTTTTGAAAAATGGGCTCCTTTAAAATGGGAAAAGTTTTTGAAAAATGTAAGCGAACAAAATTTATGATTTCCTCAAAATGACTTTCGGTTAATACCTACCAGATATTTTACAATAATTCTCTTTTGAATTGAGAAAATGTTTTTGAAAAAATGATCAAGCCTGCTTAAAACCAATGAGTGACTTATTTGAACCATTAACGTACACAATAATGCTCAAAACTATAATTAAATTTAATAAAATTAACAAAAAAAATATTTTTTTAAATAGTTTTTTTTTTTGATATCCACAATAAAAAGTTGCAAAAATTAGTGGCAGGTCACCTTTTTTTTTTAGTTTTCCATTAATTCTTAAGGTTTTGGGCTCATGCGGTGGGCGTTAATGGGTTAAAGTTGTCAGCACTGGATTAAATACACACAACTCAAGCGGCTTTAATGTACTCTTCTTTGATTTTAAAAATTCTGTTCCCAAGATCGATGAACTCTACACATTGGACTTATGTATTTTAACCCGTCAGGAAATTTCACAATATCCTTGTTGTTAGAAAAATATTTGATACTTTCGTTATTAAATATTTGGCAACACTTCTAAACCATCGCTGTTACGTGGCCGTACTTCATACATATGTATGTATGTATGTATATGGACGTGTAATTCTTCTTCGCCTCGAAGCAATAATCAATGACCGCCTTATGCATAATGAATGAATTTTCCTCTTGAGCATTAAAATTTTACAGCGTCTTTCGTTCGTTCTACCAGAAGCCATGGAATTTTTTCTTTCCCCTTTGAATGATGTATGCTGCATGGGGACTCCCCCATGCCTATACCTTCTCCGTGTTATGATGCTCCATTGCATTGATGTGAAAAGCAACTTGAGCACGATTTCTTCTTTCGATTTTGTTCTTGTCAAAGGGTGTTAGGGCAGGAAAATTGCACCCTTTAGGCTTTTTCATTGAAGTACAAGCCAGCCGCCCGCCAAAAAGGAGGAGGACATCGACGTATGAGTGAAGGCAGCAGCGGTAGGTGGAAAAGAAGAAATGAAACGAAAAGAAAAAACCACCGTCGGAGAAGTTTTTTGAAGATGTTGTATGGCTGAGGAGGGGTACTTTGGATGGTTTGAGGAAATTTTATGATATTCGATGAGGCAAAATGGATTCCCATTCGATGAGGAGAACGTTCTTGGATGATTCCGGCGAAGGAATCCATTCTCAAATTATTCTCCGGGATTTTAGAAAAGAAGCTTATATGCTTTCCAGACGTACAACGAAATCTCGGGATTTCAGAACAAAATTGAAATCGCCTGGATTTCAAATGTCAAATTTGTTCTAAAATTTTCTGAAATCTCGAGATTTCGTTGTACGTCTGAAAAGCATATTAAGTAGAAATTTGAGTAGGAAGTTAAGAGTTTTTTTTTGGTACGGTACATGATACAAGAAAACAAGATAGCGCCACTTCAGTACCGCTATTTGAGACTCTCTCTGAGAGCCGAAAATTGAGTTTGTGACGTCACTGAGCGAGAAATTGTTGTTGTTTCCCATGCTATTCAAAAAAGTAAAAAGCCGGTTTAACATGGGAAACAACAACAACGAATCGCGATTTTGAGTTTGTGACGTTTCCTCTCTCAAGTGGCGCTATCTTGTTTTCTTGTATCATGGTACGGTACATAGTCTAGGGCTTACCCCCGAACTTCTAGAGCAAGTCATATTTGGGATGATTTGTTCTCATGCCTCAGTAAACTCATTGCAGGCTCGTCGCTGTGGATGTCCTCCTATGGAAGGCTTGAATGTACGTAAGACTTAAACGAATGACGAATGTGGATCCCCCTAGACTGAAAAGAAAAACATAATGGGGTATGCATCAGAAGTATGGGTATAGAACATTATGAGGAGGTGGAAAAAACTGCAGAGGTATTTCATTAAAAAGCTCTTTCGCCTTCCACATAACACGCCAAATTACATGGTCAATCTAGAAACAGGGCTCTCTGAGCTATATATACCATTCCTAAAATCGCATTTCACTTATGTGCTAAAAATCATGAAAATGAATAACACGCGCCTGCCCAAAAAAATAGCACTCTTTTTGCTTGAAACAAAACAACAATTTTTCGAAAAATGGCAAAACTTTGCAAATGATTTGAATTCGCAAATTAGATTGGATGATCAGGCTTCGTGGGAAGGCTGGCAGGGAGACATTTTGAAAAAAATGGACGAAACTAAAAGAGATCAGTTCTTACTCAAGGCACAGCAAAGCAATACAAGACGATGCTACCCGCTTCTCAATCACAACCTATGTCAGCAAAATTATTTCAGAGATTCGTATAATGTTGAACTCATTAGTTTTATTTTTAGAGCAAGAGGTGAAATGCTCAGACTGAATTATATACCACATTTCGAAACTCCCTCCGTAATTTGCCCTATTTGTAACCTCAATGAGGAAGAAAATATTTTCCACTTCCTAGGAAGATGCCCAATTCTGCGAGAATACAGACTGCTGTATTTTGGGAAATGCTTTCTCAACGAAGTAGAAATATCTGTAATTTTAAACGGGAAAACTGGGTTGCACTGTATAATTACATAAAATTAGCTTCAACATACAGAATGCAAATATTAGAAGAAAGATTTTAACTAATAATGAATACTTTATTGTAAACTTAATAAATATTTTTGAATTTGAATATTTTCGGTATTTAAAACGTTGTTCAAGACTGACAGCGCTCAGCTAAAGTCTTATTATACATACATATATATATATCTATTAAAATTGTATTTATATGAAGAGAAATATTGAATAAAAAACACTACTACTACTACTACTACTGAAAAGAAAAACAAATGATTTTCTAGTAAACACTTGATCGGTTCAAAGAGTTAATATCATGCAGGAGAATCCCTCAAAAACTGACGAAGGTACTACGCATTCAAAAAAGCAGATTTATCTCCCTGTCATGCTTTCGTTGGCATCTTCCCGACCATACTCATCCTTCTCGTAAATTTGCGTCATAACAAAGTGACAAATTTTAATCCAAAAATGTTAGCAAGAACAAAAACACAAAAAAATCGCAACTCTGCTCTCCGTTCGAGTAAAGCCCAGCCCGAAGAGCATTCAAGCCGGAGAACGAACGAAGCGAACAAGAAGAAGAAAGGAATTTGCTAAAGTCGGTTCCGTTGTGGAATTTGCAAAGAAAGAGCATTGAGCTTGTGTTCATTGTTTAAAGAGCCAATGTCTGGAAAAGCATGTGCGAAAATGTGAAGAAAACGGCAGATTATGACGCGTCTCGTATTGGACACATACACTCACATACGCTCGCCTGCAAATGTGCTATGGTTTTTTTTTTTTTCGCGCGCGCTCAGTTCTTGTAGCAAAAGCAAAGCTGCAGCATGCAGCTCTTGTGGTGAGTTTGCCGCTCTCGACAAAGTAATAACATTACTCACCATTGCATTATTCTCGCTGCAATTTTTCTCCTATTGACTTTGCACTTTTTCCATCGCTTGTTGTTTTTGTTTGAGGTTCTTTGTTTTTCGTTTTTGTTTTTGTTCTTACATTGGCGCTCAGTTGCTGTGAACTTCTCTTACGTTACTCAATTCTAACGACATCTTTGGCTGCGATTTTTTTCTGGCTTTCCGCCTTTTTGTACATATTTCTTTTTTTCGTTTTGCTGTGTTTTTTCTTTCTTATTTTATTTCAATGCTTTTTTTGGTGTTGTTTTTGTTGTTGCCATCGACAACGTTCAAGTTAGAAATGCGTCGGAATATGTGTTTGTATTGCTTCAGTGCGATTTTAGTGCGCATTCAGCTGTCGAAGTAACTCGTCCGAGTCTCGTGCGAGGAACGATTATGACGTCTCAAGAAGCATGCGTTCGGCGTGTGTGCAAAATGCAAAGCAAAAATAAAAGAAACAAATAAATACAAAAAAAAAAAAACAAAAACAAAAAATGAATAAATAGAACAAAAATAATAAAAGCTTGAAAATCATGTTCGAGGCGATCTTAAGGTGTAAGAACGCCATAAAGGAGCTTTAAAAAAAAAAAAAAAAAGGTAGAAAAAGAGAGAAAAAAAATTCGCGTTCAATGTGAAAATGTAAGCGATGCAGAATGACGGGTAAAAGCAAAATAAAGTAAACAAAAAACAGTGCGAAAATACTAAGCCGACATATGTTTTCCAATGGTCTTCGTTCTTAAGCCGAAGATTCCGAATTGAGGTTTTAAATCAATCTAACCAATTCCGTTACTAATTAAATTAAATGAAGGCGGAAAATGTGAGAAAGACACTTTACTTCTAGCCGGCATTTTCTTCATTTGCGTGTTTTATATAGAAATTTTGGATGTTTACATTAACCCTCTAATTCCTGGCTCCGTCTCTAGACGGACTTTTTTCGAACAAATTACCAAAAAAAAAAAAAAAACTTATAATAATAATTTCAGATTCGTGTTTGTCTACCCAAAATTAGTCATATCTGAACTTTTCATCGAAAAAAAAAAATTATTTTTTGGCATTAAAGGGTTAATATCCTTGAAGTAAATACAGTAAATCTGGCTTTTTCGAACATAGTAGAGATAGAGAAAACTAGCCGGAAATTTAATGAAGCGAATACTGGATGATTTTTCTCCTTAATTTAGTCTGTAATAGATTAACCCTATCACTACTAAGCTTTTCACGTATATAATGCCTTAAAATAAATTTTTAGTACCAAATTTACCACTGGCTTTGTCTTTCTTGAGACATTTTACTCATTTTACTAAACTCTATAAAATTGGTAACGAAAGGGTTAAAACTCTCCCGAGCTAAAATTTTTTTAAGTTAAACTGGGCAATGCGTTTGAGTAGACGAATGGAAAGTATTGTCCCAATGGTAGTGAAAGGGTTAAAAGTGGAAAGTCTAATAAGAGACATTTTACTAAATTCTATCAAAAGGCATGAAATCACGAATATTTTTTGAGTAAGAACTAATAGGTAAAAAAATTGGTAACGAAAGGGTTAAAACTCTCCCGAGCTAAAAGATTTTTTTTAAGTTAAACTGGGCAATGCGTTTGAGTAGACGAATGGAAAGTATTGTCCCAATGGTAGTGAAAGGGTTAAAAGTGGAAAGTTAATAAAAATTTGCATTGACTTCTTAGATTCTTTCGAGGTCTGTGATGAAATCGATGGTCGATTATTTCGAGCCTTTGATAAGTCCTTCAACTTTTCCATTCCGAGCAATTCGTTTGAGAAAAATTTCAATAAGTCTAATGTTTGCTGTCACTTGTACAAATCAATTCTCTCATTCGTAGGCGCTATTTTTTTTTTTTGCTTTCTATTCCTTTTTCTTTTTCCTTCACTTTGCCTTTTCCTTTTCCTGTTCCTCGGAATAAGTTTTGTTGCAGCTTCCGGTTACGTAGTATTCTCACTTCTCACTTCGCCCATGCCTTCCGCCTTTCAGGAATGCAGCAATTGGTGGTGCTGCGACAGACTCGACGCGCGACGCGACACGACACGACGCCTACCACTCCAAGCATTTCGGTGGTCGCCGAGACTGGCTGCCAACTTTTCTGCCTGGCGAGCCTTTTTTTTTTTCACTTTTCCTTTACTGTATCGTTTTCAGGCCGTTTACCGTGCTTCTCGACTTCGCTTTATTGCGTTTTCCGCCTACGCCATTTCTTTTTCGTTTTTTTTTTTTTTATTTTTTTAAGTTTTTTTTATAAGTATATTTTTTAAATATTTTTTTCTTTATTTTTTTTTTTACATTTCATACATGCTTAGTCGCAAATTGCCGGCTGCAGCTCGGCGTCTGTCGAGTTTTATTTTGCTCTACCTTTCGTTTTTCTTATTATCATTCTGTTGCTCGGCACTCCGGACTCTGCTATTTTCCCCTATCTCAGCATCCTTTTCCTGAACGAGAAAACTTTTTCACTTTTTCCCTTTTTAATCCATTTTTGACCACTTTTTTTTACATATTATTTTTTTTTTTGCACTTTTCTTCATTTTTTGACTCTCTGAAAAGTTTCCTTTGGGATGGAAAATAAAAGTTTTCCTCATTGGCACAGTTTTTTTTTTTTTGTTTTTTCGGGGGGTGTATTATCGGAATTATGAAACGGGAATGAATATGGCAAGATGTGTATGGATGTATGCCACTGGATTTTGCTATCAAAGAGCAGCTCTTTTGTTTTGATAAGTTGTCAAGTTTGGAAACAAAAGTTTTCGAAATTCGATTCAGGGGCTTAAAACGGATTTGAGAAATTTTATTTAACTCGGTATATTTTATTTTGAGATAACTCGTCCAATGAAAATGAAATGAAAATGAAATGAATCCAAGTACTTTCGAGTACTTAAATTGAATATCCGCTTTAAGCCTTTCAGAAGAGAATATGAGGATCACGAATGGACTAGAACAAATTAATCGAACTTTTGTTAGCACACAGTTTTAAGCTACAACAAATTGAATGCGTAAAATCGAACGGAATTAGGATTGAAATTTAAATATCCTGTTTTCGGGTTGCCATTGTTTTTTTGAAAATTTAAACCACAACATTCAATAAAGGAGCACAGGTCGTGTGGAAACATTTGACCGAAGACCACATCCGCCATAACACTGAGATAATTACTCATTGAAGCTTTCATAATGGAACGCTTAGAATAGGAATGGGAAGAAGTTTTCCACAAATATTCGCATTTATTGATTGCGTTTAGTTAAAACTTTAAATCTTCCACGGGAAGCCATAAAAAAGAGCAAGAGCAGAGGGAGCCGGGAGGATTTGCAAGTGTATTTAAGAGATAATAATATCGAGATAGAAAAAGTAAGAAAGAGACATAGATTAATAGGTACAGATAAAATGATATAAGGGAAGTTAGAAAAAGAAGAAGTAACAAAGTCATCGGTTAAGGAAGGTAATCAGATTAAGAAGGTAATCTAGAAATAAAAGAATCGAGATAGAAAAAGGAGAGGTAGATCGGATAGAAATAAGGAAGTATATAGAAATAGGAGGGAGTCTTAACGAGATAAAATAAGGAAGGTAACGAATAGAATAAGAAGGTAGATCGAGATAAAAAGGAGAGAGCGGAGAATAGGAGAGATCGAGATAGAAAAGGAGAGATCGAGATAGAAATAGAGAGGTAGAGAGTAGAGAAATAGGAGAGATAGGAGGTATGAAGATAGTGAAGATAGTCGAGATAGAGAGATAGTATAGTGAGAGATAGTGAGAGATAGTGAGAGATAGGAGATAGGAGAGATAGGAGAGATAGTGAAGATAGAGAGATAGTGAGAGATAAAGAATAGCAGAGATAGTAGAGATAGTGAGAGATAGTGAGAAAGGAGAGAAGAAGAGAAGAAGGAGAGACAGAGAAGATAGACGATATAGATAGAGAGAATAAAGGAGATAGGAGAGATAGAGAAGATAGAGAGGATAGAGAGAGATAGAGAGATAGAGAGAGTAGAGAATAGACAGAGATAGAGAAGGAGAGATAGTGAGAGATAGTGAGAGATAGTGAGAGATAGTAGAGAGATAGTGAGAGATAGTGAGAGATAGTGAGATAGTGAGAGATAGTGAAGATAGTAAGATAGTGAGAGATAGAGAGAGAAGAAGTGAGAGATAGTGAGATAGAGAGAAATAGTGAGAGATAGTGCAGAGATAGTGAAGATAGGAAAAGTGAGAGATACGAACAGAGAATAGCGAGAGATAGCGAGAATAGAAGATAGGAGAGATAGAGAAAGATAGAGAAAGATAGAAATATAGAGAGATAGATAGATAAAAAGATAGAAATATAGAGAGATAAAGAGATATAGGTATAAAGACATAGGAATAGATATATGGGTACAGACCGAAATATAGAAAGAAATGAAGGTAGAAAAAGAGAGACATAAAAAGATATAAAAACAATGCAAAACATCCATCAATGGAAACAAATTTTTGATTGCATGTTGCATTTTCATAGGACCAAAGCATAAATAAAAAATAATCCTTAACTACATTTATATTTGCTGAGAAAACGACTTTTTATCCTTAAGAGAATAAGAGAAATTGAGAAAAGAAAAAATTCACAAAATCGACTAAGAAGAAGTTTTGACATCATTGATGATAAATCTATTGGGATCTTCACCACCGCCATTGCTATATATAGCCCACAACACGCAAACCCCCCTTTTCCTGCATCATCATGATATTTTTGCTTCTCCTTAATAAATGGCATGGGGGAACGCAAAGAGGATTTAGAAGCCAGCAAGTGACACAAACACACACACAACACACACACACAACGAAGTGCACACAGCACGCTCCATGTGTTTCATGTAAATTGAAACTGTTTCGTTGCTCTTTTTAGTGTTTTAAAACATTTTTCATTGCTTTTTTATTTGGTAAGCTGGTAAGCATTCTTTTTCACGTTGTTCAACTTACCGCATCCTCCTGAAAGTATACCTCGATTTTTATTTCATTTTCCTTCCCGGCAACAGGAACACACACACACACAGTGGAGCTCAAAGGAAAAGGTGTTGCGCAAGCATGCAGAATATGTGGAGTGAAAGAAGAAAGAAGGAATGTAAAAAAAGCGAACATGTTTATCGAAAATCGCTTGAGGTGAATGGAGGTGTGTAGGGCTCTGAATTGATGGTCGTACGAGCTTGTTTATGCTCAATGATGCTATAGAATGCTGTGAATGTTGCATGCAAGTCTTTCGTGGAACTCTTTGAGATATCGTTCGGTAATGATTTTCGGAAAAGTTTCCAAAATATTTTATTATTTTTTTTTTTTTCAACAGAACAGAATCCTTAATTTTATCGAAGTCCAGCTAGAAAACTGCACAGTCTTTTGCTCGTCCGCTTCTGCCTTAAAAAGGCAGATTAAAACCATATAACTTACCTTTGACCAACAGTTAAGCTACACAGCACATACACCACCTAGAGATGATTAGGGCAGTGTTGCCAGCTTTTAGGGGATGATGTATCAATTGAAAGTCTCAATATAATGCTGAAATTCATTTTCAAAATTTCTAAAAACAAAATCATGGTCACCAAAAAAATGTCTCTTAACCCTGCTGTTACCCTAAGAATGTTACACTAAATTCTTTAGGGACCATTTGGCCCGCGGTAAATTTTTCATACAAAATATATAGTCAACATAAAAATTTGAGCTCTTTACAAGAAGATTGTTATGGCTGAAAGTAAATATATTTCATCAATCTCCAGATATTGGCCTAGAAAAAGTTGCACTTTGGACCAAATGGTCCTAAGGCACCAGCAGGGTTAACATTGCTCCGCTTAAGACCAGAAATTTTCCTTCATTTAGTGCTGTTTTCTCTAAACAAGGATCTTTTACCTATTGCAGTCTCTTCAGGAAGCCCAATCAGCTCGTGGAAGATTTTTAAATTATTCTTTAGTGTATACGATTGTTGCATAGCAAGGACCTTATGCTACAGGGTCCTTAATAGGGCATTTACATATACGTTTTAGCGCTACTCGTTTAAGCTAAAACGACTAAGTCAAAACGGGGTGTTTACATATGCGCATGTCGTTTTGTCATTTTGTGGTTATCTTTTGTTTGCTCAACGCGTGAAATATGAGTGAATATTGTAATTTAGAATAGATGCAATTATTGAAATTGCGTTCGTTTTCTACATTGGTTGTGGAATTAACCTCATAATTTTTAAATTAGAAATTCCAATGACCATATGTTTTGCATTTTTATAGTGATGACACTCAGATTTCGATATTTTTATCAGTTATAAGCAGGATTTATCTTGTTTAGCTACTTGTTTTAAATTAAAACAGGAAAGTTTCTCGTTTTAGTTTTGTACGATAAAACGGGAAAAATCTAAGTTGTTTTAGAGCTAAAACGGGCAAAGTTACTAAAACGCGAATAAAATGGCATATGTAAACGGCCTATAAGTTGAGAAAAAGGAGTTTTCTTCTCCATCTTTAAATTAGATTATATACTAGCCTAGTCCAAGGATAAATTATTATCGATAAATCTACCTCCGTTTCACTTAGGGACACTGCTGCTTAGGTCTTCTTTTATAGTAAGCATGATACAAGAAAACAAGATAGCGCCACTTGAGAGAGGAAACGTCACAAACTCAAAATCGCGATTCGTTGTTGTTGTTTCCCATGTTAAACCGGCTTTTTACTTTTTTGAATAGCATGGGAAACAACAACAATTTCTCGCTCAGTGACGTCACAAACTCAATTTTCGGCTCTCAGAGAGAGCCTCAAAATAGCGGTTACTGAAGTGGCGCTATCTTGTTTTCTTGTATCATGATAGTAAGTATATTTGTAATCCTCTTTGTGGGTCTCCTTTGGGATGCTTACAAGTAGGTACTTCAGACTCGTAGAGTTGCCGATTATGTTTTCTTCTAGAATTTTCCTTGATTTTTTTTTTTTATCAATCTTATATTGTTTTTGTCTTTCAATTCCCTTTAAAAAACCTTCACGTCCTTCCGACAAGCTATTTACCAAACAGGACGATTGTTTCTAGCACATTTTGTTTCATTTATTTCTTTTTAGGAATGTTCAAGCTTCATCCATTCAAATTCATGCCAGAGAGAATATTCGAATTCTCTGATAATGATTTTTTTCCCTATAATTCCGTTGGATTATGTCCCATCGAGCATTGTCAACACATCAAATTCATGCGAATTTGGATCCAAACAACAGTAAAGGCCAGTACCGTAAAGAGCATAAGCGATACCATAATACCAAATGCATATGTATGTGTGAGTGTGTGAGTGTGTTTTTGCGTGTGTAGTCAGAGTGTGAGAGTGCAATAAAACAGCCAATTAAATCGGTCAAGTGGGCGGGCGGTCGTGGCGTGGCGTGCGAAATAACCACATACGGGACATAGGTACATTTAAATTTCAGCGCGACGACGACAACACCCAGGACACAATGAAATAAAGTGAGAACGCAAACAACAACAACAGCAATAGACACCCAATGATTTGGTTGCATGAAGAGATAAAAGCGATGACCCGAAAAGTGGCAGGGGTGTTTTGTATGTGGTCAACTTCATTCGATCCCACCCGATAGTGTAAGCAAGCACCATATGCAAGTCAAAATCAAGCCACAAGTGGGCATTGGGCTTTATCATGGTGAGAAAGGCGTGAGGCAGTCAGAGTGGACTGCGACAGAGTGAATGAAAGCGTGATAGAGAGTCTGATGAGAGAGGGAGGGGAAGCGGATGAGGAGAGTGGCAGTGGGAGTTGGAGGGGGAGCGTGAAATGACGCAGTTTGTGGTAAGATTTCAGGTGGTCAATGTGTTTGACGTCAAGGCTATAGAGAGTGGCTCTACACTACACAACATGTGCGTTAGTGTATCTGTGGCTGTGTATCCGTGAAGTGGTATGACCGAACCCGTTACGGTCTGCAATGACATTAACCTGATTGTACGCTATTTTTGTTGTGTTTTTTCTTTTGTTTTTCGATGTTTCCGAAGTTGCTATGCTGTGCTATGTTGTGCTCCTTGGTGTCAATTCGGAGCCATCATCAAGTGAGGGATGAAATAGGAGCAAAAACAATGCTGTTTAAGTGGGATTTTGAGCATTTGAATGTGTTGGAATCTGTGTTTTCGACATCCATCCATACCATCACTGTGATTTAACCTGATGAGATTATCAAGCATTGATTATTTCGATACGAAGAAAGGAGTTGTTTATGGCAGCAGCAGGAATGCAACACGACAAAACTCCGATCTCAAGAATATTTCTTTAAAAATTTAAATTTTCTCTCCGATGGGTGTTTAAAATACTCCCCACATTCATGCATACATATATGTCGTATGGTAATCATATTCATATTTCCTCCACGCTGCAGGACATTCGATCAGATTCCATATGGTATCATATGCTTGAGTCTCGAATAATTCTCTGAAATAATTGAATTTTCAGATATTGCCAGAGGGTGATTGAATAAATGGAATAAATGAATGAATCTCTCTGTACTTTCTCTTGTCATATTTTTGTATACTTGTTGTCCGTGTCGCCTTAAAGTGGTCTTGTATGTAAAGTTTAGTCACTTCATGACCTTTCCTTCTTGGAAAGACTTCCAAAAAAAAGCAAAATTTATGCATCAAACTCAATAGATGAGTGCCTAAAAGGAGCAGTATTATGAGACCACAGCCAGAATGCCTTTTGAAGATTCTCAGTAATTTTTGACACGATTTCCTAAGTGCATGACGAAATAGTGAAAAAACACGTTCAAAAATGTTAATAACTCACTTTTTTTTTGAAGTGCCCTCACCGCTTAAGTAGCTAAAAGTGAATCATTTGAAACAAAGTTTTTCAACGCTTCCGAATATTTTATGAAAAATTTCCCTTCTTCGACGGATGAACAGTAGTGGCAGTGGGAGCTGTTTGACTCACTCATTGACTGACTGGCTCACTTTCTGACGAATGGACGCTGGTTAGTATTATGACACATAAAAAAAGAGTATCCTAAGGCATACGTGCTCCTCGTGCATGCAAGTCCCATCGTACGCGAAGGGAATGAAACAAATGCTCGCAGAACTTCACAGCCAAACTCCACGTACTCGTGAAAAGTCGCACTTACACAGACACACACACAGCCACATATATGTAATTGTACATTTATATATATATATGCACTTAATTCGTTGCTTCGCATAACATCACATAAAGCAATGAGGAGAAGTGGAGCGTGTGCAGTTATTTTGGAATGTACGAGCACCTACCCAGTAGGAAATATCAAACTAAATGAAATGTATAAAATATTTTGACCTAGAATTGTATTTTTTTCCTGTTTTAAGGACATTTAATCACGTGAAATTAATAATATTTTGGAATGTAGGATTACCCAGTAGGAAATATCAAGCTAAATGAAATGTATAAAATATTTTTTTACCTAGAATTGTATTTTTTTCCTGTTTTAAGGACATTTAATCACGTGAAACGCACAATATTTTGGAATGTAGGATTACCCAGTAGGAAATCTCATGCTAAATGAAATGTATAAAATAATTTTTTACCTAGAATTGTATTTTTTTTCCTGTTTTAAGGACATTTAATCACGTGAAATGCATAACATTTTGGAATGTAGGATTACCCAGTAGGAAATCTCATGCTAAATGAAATGTATAAAATATTTTTTTACCTAGAATTGTATTTTTTTTCCTGTTTTAAGGACATTTAATCACGTGAAATTAATCATATTTTCGAATGTTGGATTACCCAGTAGGAAATCTCATGCTAAATGAAATGTATAAAATATTTTGACCTATAATTGTAACTTTTTCCTGTTTTAAGGACATTAAATCACGTGAAATGCATAACATTTTAGAATGTAGGATTACCCAGTAGGAAATCTCATGCTAAATGTGGTCTTTTAAAATATTATCAGATGCAATTTGATATTTGTTCTGTTTCAAGGATGAGCTTTTAATCACATCAATTCAATCACAGTCATGGATAATAAATTTTCCTAATGGGATATACATCTGACGAAAGCATACATCAACTGAGGGCAGTGGAAATTCGGACAGAGTGACGAATGTATAAATAAGTGAGGAGCCAACGGGCCGTGATTTAGTTGCACAGATTTTTTCCCATTTAAAAAAAAATTTTTTTTTTCGCTTTGATTATTTTTTGCTTCTTTTTTCGTTTTGGAAAATCGCTCATAAAGTATGTCAGGTTGTCAGACGACGGTTGATGAGCTTGTTTGCTCGTTTGCTTGTTTAGTCGTCTGTCTGTTTATATTTTACGTCATTTGGTGCGCTTTGTCGGCAGTATGGCGTATGGCGCAATCATTACTTCACATTGCTCATACGACACGCTGAACGAATAAATAATGACATTTCTCGATAACTCATCAGCTAAATGCTTTGGCTGACTGTACCCAATTCGAACATTGCACTAAAAAAAAGAGGCAAGAATAAGGACAAAAAAATGAACTATTTCTATTCACATTAAAGCTTAAAGTTAAAGCTTCCTTTCTCTCATAATACAATCGATTATGTGAATCCCTTTATGAATGATAATTGCACATCCTTCAGGTTTTGATTCCAAAGGACAACATCATCATCAATTTTCCCTTGGTGGAATTTGCTCAATTCCAATTGTCTCGCTATTGTGTGTGATTTGCCAATATAGAATGTCCTTGAAAATGTCAAAAACATTTACGGCTACGATTTCAAGGACTGAACAAACCATGTACCTACATACCTACGACGACAACAATGTTGGAGAGTGACAAAACGCCTGAGAGCATGCCAAGCAATTTACAATCAACAATTTGCACACAGTTCGGAATTCTTCACATTCACATTAACATCCACGACGACGACGACGACGAGGACGACTTGAACCGACAACCGAAAGTCAAGCGCACTTGCCTCGGCGATGCATTTTCGGCAAATCGACATCTCTGCATACACAGTGTGCCCATATACAGCCAATATTCTCAGACAAATCTATGTGTTTCTGTGTGTGTGTGTGAATGGCCAAGTGTTGGTGTTAAGTGCAAAGCCGTGCGCATGTGTTTAAAATTAAATTTGCCTGTTCTTCGTGTCGTGTTTCGAGTTGTCGAGCATGTGTTTTTGAGGTTCTATGAAATTCAATTAAATCGCACGGGAAAAGTAATGAGGTGGGGTGAGAGGAAAATCAAAATTAAAAGCCATAATAAAGATTCATCAGGGAACTTTGAGTAAAATGCTTTTAGAAGTTCCTACGTACCTACAACGAAATGCGAGAATTTTTCGAAATGAATAAATAATTATTTGACACGTGTTTTTTTTTTGGGGCAAAGCCGTTCAAAAGTGGAAAGGACATTTGTAATATTTAATTGCGGTAAATCATACTAAGTTGAATTGAGCTCCAAAATTGTGTTAATATAACAAAAGAGACGCTTTTACGTAAAGACTCATATTAAATGAGAAAATTTTAAATTGTTTTATCCCTTTCGCTACCGCATTATTATCGGATGTGTGTTTGATGAAAGGTTTCAAGCACTTTTGGGTAGAGAAGTGATTAATTTTATGATTAAAAGTTAACCCTTTCACAACCAAAACAACTTTAGTTATGTACGCACGCACTTCGCACATAAGTAGGGTCTCTTATTAAAGATGAATCGTTTCAAAATTCTATTTAAAAGAGGATAATCAAAATTTCAAATTGCTTTAACCCTTTCATCTACCGCAATAATTCTCAGGTTCTCCCACAAATTGAACTGTTTTGTTAAAAATTTTGTTAATTTATACTTTTGGGTAAAACTAAAAAATTACTAAGTTTTTGACTACAGTTTAACCCTTTCACAACCAAAAGAACCTCAGATGTGCACGAAATCCTTACGTTTATGGAGCATCTATGCCATAATTCTTAAAAAAAGAAGATAATCAAAATTAAAATTGATTTAACCCTTTCATTACCGCATTCTAAAAACTTTCCCACTAATTAAACTGAAGATATTGTTCAAAAATACCTGCGGGTAGTGAAGTTATAAGTTTTTTCAATACATATCAACGCTTTGACAGCCAAACTAACCTGAAATGCATGATACAAGAAAACAAGATAGTGCCACTTCAGCCCGATGATGTCACTAATACGAAATGAGAGCTTCGTTGTTGTTGTTATACTTTAGCATGGGAAACAACAACAATGCGAATGCTACAAAATAGCGGTACCCGAAGTGGCGCTTATTTTGCTCTCTTTGTATCATGCTCAAATGTACATTTAATTGTATTTTTTCAATGTGAGTGAAAGGTCAAAAATTTTTTTTTAATGTTACACTGAGAAAAATTTTTGCACAAAAAATCAAACAAAAATTTAACTATTTTTTCAGTGTATTTCAGTTGTTGCAAAACCTTTTGAATGATTTAAAAGAATACCTTGTTTTATTAACAATAAGTCACCGTTTCTTTCATCTTTTTATCTTAACTATTTCTGGAGATATTAAATTTTTAAAAACATGTCGTATGAGTAATGTGTTTTGTATCATTTTCGCACATTTTACTGGATATTAGATGTGCACTTGAATTTTTTGAATATCTCACTGCATCCTTTAATTTGAATGAAATTTTTTTTTAATTAAAGCAAATACTTAAAGGTATATTATTTTTTTAAATTTGATAGAGCTGCAGTCAAACTTGTGAATACACATGAAAACAAATTGTTACAAATTGTCTTCTTTAGTTGTTGTGGAAAAAATTTCTGCAGTGCTATAAAATGTAAAGTAATAAATTTGTTTTATTTTCTTGTTATATGTAGCAATCGGCCAACGTTTGTTTAATCGTCTTATCTTAATTAGTTTTTGGGATATAAAATTTTGCAAAAAAGGCTTATTCAAAAAAAATTTGGTAGAGTTGCGCAAAACTGGGAAGTACACTGAAAAGAAATGTATTCGAAATACTTTCTTTTTAGTTTTGTGAAAATTTTCTTAGTGCGAAAATTTTAAAAACATGTCGTATCCGTAATGTTTTTAGTATCTATTCAGAATCTGTGTACTGATCGTACTTCTAGATCTCACTTATTGGTTGTTGAGATATTCACTGCTGCGCATTTAATTTTGAATGAAATTCTTTTTTAATAGCAAATACTTAAAGGTTTGTAGATTTAGCGGCGTCAAACTGGGAATACACTGAAAAAAATTGTTAAAATTGTCTTTTTAGTTTTGTGGAAAAATTTTTCTCAGTGTAAAAATTAAAAAAAAAATTTTTTTAATTTCCTATTATATTAGCAATCGGCCAACGTTTGTTTCATCTTCTTGTTTTTGAGATATAAAATTTTGAAAAAAGGTTTATTTAAAAAGGATTTTCAAGGATATTTCAGGACTGTTCAAAATAAAAATCTAAAAATAGTCTCCACAGTGTTTTTAGATGGCATCTATCGAAAAATCGACAAATTTAAAAATTCCTTTCATGATGCCGCAACCCGCCAGACCCTTTACCGCTTTAATCCCCATAATTAAGAATATCCTAGAATATTTCTTTGAATATGGTGGGAAAAAATATTGATTTTCCTCTTTAAAAAAAAAATGAAATGATTGGAAAAATGTTTTTCTTCCTCCTTTCGTGATTTTCATGAGAAACCAGAAGTTCTTGAAAAATTGAAAATAGTTGAAAGGAAAAAAAGAAATTGTTTGTGTAATCCCATGCAAGGTCGTCGAAATGGAGAATATATTGCACACAATCAACCGAAGCACACACAGCAATGTCCATGCGATGGCTGTATAAAAGCCTTTTAGCCTTTGGGCCTTCACGCATGATGCAACAGAAACAGCGCAGATCAGATCAGCGCCAGCCGCGTAGCAGCACAAAGCCGAACCGAACTGAGTCGACTGAGCTGAGCTGGGGCCGTTGCCATGCGGATGGTGTTTTCATAAAGACTTTTCGAAAATACGAATAGATTGAAATGGCAGAGATTGCTGCTGCTGCTGCTGCAAGGACATTCATTAAAGGCAAAATTTTGTATACCAAGTTGAATAGTGCATACGCTTACGACGAATCGCTCTGCAAGAGGGAAGTATTTGTTAGGGGCCTTCAGTCACATGTGTTTGTATGCGAAGTGGAGGAGAGCCCTGTGTTCTTGTGTGTGTGGCGAGTTTAATTTGCTTCCATCAAGGACACTCGGTTACGCACCATTTTGCAGCTTGCAAGCAGCAGCAGCAGCTCATTTCCAAGTGCAACGAAATTGTGAAATTAGGTCAATTCAAATGTCTTGAGTGTGTGCTCCATTGTGTGACTGTGTGTGTGGTGTGTGCGTTTGGAAAGTACAGTTTGTGCAAGCAGAATGGTGAGTTTTTAATAAAGCTCGCCGAAGAGTCCTTTTCTGTCAATTGAGTTAATTTGTTGCCACCTCCTTTCGACCTTGTTAAGTGAAAAGCGAATTTTCTTTCGTTCCCTCTTTCTGTTTTTTTGGTTGTTTTTCTTTTTTTTTTTGGCTCAAATTTCAATGTATTGATTTTTCCCACAGCCTTACGCACGCACCTGTTTGATTTGGAACCTTTTTCCTTTAAAATTTTCCATCGCACAGCAGTGCTTGAATTGCGCAATGTATTGATGGGTGGATGGTGCGTACGTTTTGAATGATTTTTATTAGCTTCGCTCTGGGTTTGAGACCCCATTTTTCCCAACGAATTTCAGTTAATTGCCTGCCTGGGATACTTTTATTATGGAAGTTTCTACTAAAAAAAAAAAGAGATTGTGTAATTGAAACGGAATTTTCTTCAGGGCATTTCCTTGAACTTTCATTCAAAATCAACGAAATGAGATAAATATTTAATGTTTTATGGCCTCTGTTAAAAGAAATATTTCGTTATTTCCCATAGCGGAAATATTCAACGAATGAAAACGTATGGAACCAGTCGCAATCGATTCCGCAGTTTACTAAAGTTGGTTCCGTATGTTGGCCTATGTTGAATTGGAGGAATTCCTTTCCTTCCAAAGAGACAAATAGCTGGCGGAAAACCTACCCTTGAAGTTTTCAATAGAAAAAGTTCCAAAAATTTGAAAAAAGTGACTCAATCAATGTGTCGAAAAAAGTCACTTTTTCATCCAAAATAATGTCGATGTTCTTCTTAATCCTTTAACACTTTAGTCCCCACATAAGTTTAATTACTCATAGACACTATGAGTCATAGCAATGTTTTAAATACAGTCTAAATTCTCTGTAAGGAAGTTCAAGGAAAAAAATTCCTTACACCGAGAGAAATAACAACAGTTAAATTAACTACTTAGAACAGTTAAAGTAAGAGTGGTCAAATGAACTGTATTCCGCGTTAAATGCACTGAAAAAGGCAGTCAAATGAACAGTTGAAAAACAGTTACTTTTTATGTTCCAATTCGCTTTCGTTCACTTAGACGTATAAGTTCGCATTCTGATCAACCGTCTCCGGAGTTTCGATAGCTCAGTTGTTTAAGCTGTGACTCGACAGTCGTGAGCTTCGGGGTTCTATCCCTGCTGGCGGCGGGAATTTTTCTGAATTTTTTTTTTAAATTACATGTTTTTTTTTTTGTTCAGAGTGTAGTTGTTTTGGAAGACAAAAATTTTCTCCTAAATTTTTAAGGTTTTAATTTATTTAAATTTTTTTTTAATGGTTCATTTTCAAGCAAAAAATTTTGGTAGTGAAACAATTCCTTAAGCACGTTCCCCAAAACTTGAGCAACCATAAGCTCAAGTGAGCATTTTGACCAACAAATTAAATTCGTTCGTTTAGCGTAATGGTTAAGACGTTCGCCCAGCGAAGTGGAGGTCAGCGGTTCAAGGCTCGGCCGAGGCGAGAAAATTTAAAAGAGATGAAAGAGAAAAAGAATTCAAATAGAATCAAATAAATAAAGAAAAAATATAATAATTTAATAAAAAAAAAAATATTAATAAAAGAAGATTAAAAAAAAGTCAAAGCAAAAAATAAATTATTTTTTCCCAGTCGCTGGTGACAGTTGATTTAACCGCGAGACAGTTATATCAAGCATCAGGTAGTTATATCCTTATTGACTGTGTTTGTACTGTTCAATTGACCGCTACTACACATAAGCTAACAATTAACGGTGAACTCGGTTATTTTAACCTGCTTTTTCAGTTAATATAACTACCTTTTTCTCTCGGTGTATAGAGAGAAATTGTTATATGGAGAAAAAAAGGCACTAAAAATGTAGGCAAAAAGCCTTCAGAAGATTCTCTATAGAGAGAAAATCGTTATAGAGAGTTTCGACTGAAGTAATTGCTATAGATCGTTGAAATTAAGTGGCGCTTATGCGTTAAATTGTTATTTTTTCTGCCGCCAATTCTCAGACTTTTTTTCACTACTGTTTTTTTGCAAATATTTGAGTTTAACCCAGTAAGAATAGCCAGCTTCACTTAATGCTAGCTAAGGCAGAAGAAATGTATGACTACACAAAAAAAAATTAGCATTAGTCTCTCGTCTAGGTCTCTCTCTAATTTCTAGCAGCAGAAAATACTTTGTGCAGATTGTGAGACCACAGTCTGGTCTCTTGTTAAACCTTAAATCAATGTCATCATTATGTTGAACCCCTTTTAAAATGTCTTCCCTTTCTAATTCCATTCAATCAGAGACAATAAAAAGAGTCATCATAAATAATGTCCCCAATTTCTTGACAATCTAAAGTCTTCATTAGACTCGAGTCAACTCCTCATTGAGCTCGTCATGCGTGTCGCATTTTAAAAAAATCACTTTCCTAAACTAAAAAGAGTGTTTGAGTGTGTGTGTGTGTGTGAAAAAAAGGCGTCCCATAATTGGACTTAACCATCCACATTGGGTAATTATAAATGCAGCTAATTGCCGACAAAACTGTGAACACGTTTTCCGAGAAGTATGGAGAGAGAAGGGTAGCGAGCGAGGCTTGAGGAGAGGAGTAGGAAATGTGATATGCGGACTGGAAATTAGTGTGAATTGCGCCTAAGCGCGTATCATTTACGATCGAGACGCGGCTAAAAAAGACCCATTTGGGGCCTGCTTAGAGCTTCGATGGGAGCGAGCGGACGCGATGGGCGACGCGACAGCGAAAATGGGTGCTTATGATTCTAGCATTGCGTGCACATAATGGTGATGATGGCGACCATCAACAAAACACTTCAATGCGTGTGTGTGTGTGTGCGTGGTTGTGTGCGTGTGTAATTATGATATTTACGAGGATTGCCTACTCCACAATGTGTCGACATCGGTTTATGTGAAAATAAAAGTCGCTAATTGTTGTGCTATTTCCTTCTGTAAAATGCTCATTTTTATCGTAGCATCGACAACAGGCAATGCGCAAAAATGTGCTAATGAGAGATTGAAACCATCGAGCGGGAAAAGGATTAAAAAGCGATTTACGAGGCAATGTAATTCGGTGGCGCTTATGTGAATGATATGATCTTTTTGGTTGCTGTCATTAAGTGCTCATTTAAAATGTACGATATCGCGTCAAAAATATTGATACGATAGCTTCAATTTAAGGAAGATACAGCGTCAGAGATAGGGAGAAATCGTCCAAGAGAGAAACAATGAGAGAGAGAGAAGAGAGAGAGAGAGAGAGAGAGAGAGAGAGAGAGAGAAGAGAGAGAGAGAGAATTAGAGTGAGAGAACCCAGGAGAGATAGATAAGAGAGCAAATCAGAGAGAGAATTAAAGAAAAGAGAGAGAGAATTAAAAGAGAGAGAGAGAGAATTAAAAGAGAGAGAGAGAGAATTAAAAGAGAGAATTAAAGAGAGAATTAAAAAGAGAAGAGAGAGAATTAAAAGACGAAAATTAAAAGAGAGAGAATTAAAAGAGAGAGAATTAAAGAGAGAATAAAAGAGAGAGAATTAAAAGAGAGAGAATTAAAAGAGAGAGAATTAAAAGAGAGATTAAGAGAGAGAATTAAAAGAGCGAGAATTAAAAGAGAGAGAATTAAAAGAGAGAGAATTAAAGAGAGAGAATTAAAAGAGAGAGAATTAAAGAGGGAATCAGAAAAAGAGGAGAATTAGAAAGAGAGAGAATTAAAGAGAGAGAATTAAAAGAGAGAGAATTAAAAGAAGAGAGAGAATTAAAAGAGGAAATAAGAGAGAGAGAATCAAAAGAGATAGAGAGAGTTAAAAGAGAGAATCAAGAGAGTGAGAGAATCAGAGAAGATAGAAGAAGAAGGGAATCGAGAGAGGAGAGAATCAGAGAGAGAGAATGAGACAGAATCAGAGACAGAGAAGCAGAGAGAATCAGAGAAGAGGAAATCATAAGAGAGAATCAGAGAGTGAGAGAGAATCAGAGAGTGAGAGAGAATCAGAGAGTGAGAGAGAGAGAGAGAAGCAAGAGAGAGAATCTAGAGAGATAAGAGAGAATCAGAGAGGAGAAAATTAGCTCGAGAGAGGAGAAGAGAGAGGTCCAGAGAGAGGTCCAGAGGGAGGTCCAGAGAGAGGTCCATAGAGAGGAGCAGAGACAGGAGCAGAGAGAGGAGCAGAGAGGGCCAGAGAGAGGTCCAGAAAGAGGTCCAGAGACAGAACAATCAGAAAGAGGGCCAGAAGAAAGGCTATAGAGAGCGAAAGAGACATTGATAGGAAGAGGATTAAAGGGCAAGCCCAAGTAGTGGTTTTCCCCGGCTAGTACTTATTAGTTTTTCTTTACATTACGAAACTTTTCAACGAACATTTTTCATTGTGTCGATCGTTCTTAGTTTTTTCTCGTTTTTTTTTTTTTTTTTTTTTAAACAAAACATTTTTGAATGAAATATCGCAATTGCTTTCATAGCCTCTTACTATACACCTTGAAAGCTCAACTATTCATTTCGAATTTGCATACAATAAGTTGAAAGCCATAAAACTCTGACAGTCGGAAACAAATTTTCCCAAATTTTAAGAGTTCAACACATGACAGCCGAAGCAAATGGCTCCGACAGTGGCAGCTCTCGGCTATGTAAAGCACGTTCGCATCGAATAAATCCTTTTAAAGCTCAACGCCGCCCACTCGTGCTCAATCAGGCGTGTGCACCTGAGAACAGATACAGATACAGATACAGTGGGACTATCTACTCAGCAACCTTGAGCTGATCTGTGTGAACCTGTCAGCGGTAACCCACTGCCAACGAGGAATTACGTATGCAGCTTTGTGGCACGAAAAAAGTACCTTCGAAAAAAAAAAAGGAATTCATACTCAAAAACGAAGAATTCCTTTCGAATGTTGAAACAATGGAATTTTTTGTTTTCGTTGTGGTTTTTTTTTTTTTTTGTAATTTTGTAACGCTGCCAAACAGGATTAATGTCAGCGAAGAAGAAGAAGAGGAGAAAGCTTTAAAAGAGTAAAATGTGCTCACCTTGAACTTAGTTCAGCAGAAGGCATAGCTAAGATGATAGATACAAAGGCCTTTTTTATTTGTTGAGGAAAAAGTGATTAATAGGCCGTTTACATATGCCGTTTTATTCGCGTTTTAGTAACTTTGCCCGTTTTAGCTTTAAAACAACTTAGATTTTTCCCGTTTTATCGTACAAAACTAAAATGAGAAACTTTCCTGTTTTAATTTAAAACAAGTAGCTAAACAAGATAAATCCTGTTTATAACTGATAAAAATATCGAAATTTGAGTGTCATCACTATAAAAATGCAAAACATATGGTCATTGAAATTTCTAATTTAAAAATTGTGAAGTTGTTTCCCCAACCAATGTAGAAAACGAACGCAATTTCAATAATTGCTTCTATTCTAAATTACAATATTCACTCATATTTCACGTGTTGAGCAAACAAAAGATAACCACAAAATTACAAAACGACAAGCGCATATGTAAACACCCCGTTTTGACTTAGTCGTTTTAGCTTAAACGAGTAGTGCTAAAACATATATGTAAATGCCCTATAAGTCGATTTGAAGTGAGATCTATGGTTGAAAAAAAATATTTATTTTCCTTCTCCGCTTAAGCACGAAAAAATCCCTCGACGAAATCGTTTTGAAACAAAGAAGGCTCTGCAGAAAACTTTTTTCACTCCAAAAAAAAAAAAAGTTCTTAGCTCTCGGCATTATCACTGCATTCGGTCGCATCCTTTTCCTTATGTAAGTTTCTTCTGAACTCCTAAAAGAACTTCTTTCCGCGCTTTTAAGTTTTTCGTTTTCATTTCCGATTCCGATTCCCAGGGCCTTAGCACTCACCCTCCAGATTTACTGTGTTCCTTCTCAGGTGCACTCTTAAAGCAGTCGTTGCACCTGTTCGCTTGAGCTACTATCGCACTATGTATCTCCATACGGGAGTGAATCGCCGCCTGTCTTCTTTTTGTGTCATTGTGCGTCGAGAAATAGTTATAAGAAAATCTGTTTCTTCTCACGCGCTTTGTCTATTGCATTAGTTGAAAATACGATGAAAACGATGAACTTTTCTCAAGTTCTTCGTTGAACTTCCTTCTGTAAATACAAACACAAACAAGGAGACAAAAACGAAATTGAATACGAATGCGAAGACCAAGACGAAGACGCAAGACAACGAGGACGATGACGATGACGAGGACGAAGAGATGAAGGAGCGAAAGAGTGCTTAAGTGCTAAAAAAAAGTTGAACAACTTTGAGAGCGGAAAGGGATACGAGGGCGAGGCGAGGGCGACGACGAAGTCAAAGTGCTACCAAGTCAAATTAAAACTCATATTGCCAGACTTTTGAAAAATTCCTGCACAAGAAAGTGCAGATAATTTACTTAACTCTTCTGGGACGTTGAGTCTCAATTTACACACATACGCTCACAGCTCACATTTCGCCGTTGAACATACGAGGAGTACTTGGGCGAAAGTACTCCATTTACGTCAATGGCTTTTATGCACTTTTCGAATTGGTTTCATTAGCTCCAAGTATCTTCATGTGTGAGCGTCAATTAAATTTTATGAAAAACCCCCTCCCCCCTTTAGGTTGTTAGGACGAAGGAATGTATCGTCTCGAAACGCGTATCGATTGCATGCAGCAAAGAATGAGAATAGAATTTAAGTCCTTCTGGGCAAGGTTCGAAGCAGCTGTACTTTATACATTTTTTAAAGCATATTTAAAGGGTTATATTTATTCAGTATTTTCTTCTGATTTAGGATAAACATTTTAACTTTGCAGTAGGTGTGCTCCAAGGAGCTCTCGAGTCTTATTTTTCCTTCATTTCAATTAAAATATTTTCATAAAGTTCAAACCGGTCGGGTCTATATGCCACAAATTTTAAAAGAGGTTAAAACAATTGTTTGAGATTTTTGCAATTTTTGACCGCAAGGTGGAATTTTATAAATACAGTTCTCTTCTCCATGTCAAAGGCTTAAAGTTTGCTCTTAACAGGAATATAAAATATTGAACAGTTTGCGAGATATAGCCATAAGTAAGTGTGCAACTTAATTCTCGGCCAAAATTTTTGAGATCGATTTCATATTTGCCTGTAGCCAATTTAGCAAAATCAAGTATGGGGATTTCCTAGATTTAATAAATTCTTTCAGGGAATACAGTCAAAACTTTTTCTTACATCGGATGGCGCCAAAATTGTAGCACATTTTACATTACACATGCACATTATTTCGAAACAATTTAATTTTTTTATTTTCTAAAAAACTCAAAAGCACTTTAAATTTTATGCATTCTCGAGTGGCTGATGAATGGTTGGGTATCCTTCTCGATGGTGTGTGATGGAAGAAAATTTGATAAATTCTCATTGAAATGAAAAGAACACTGAATGCACTAAATAAGTTCAGTCAGTTCAAAAGTGATTGATTTAGTGTGTGAATGATTGAATTGACTAATTGACATATTGCTGCGTGGCTAGCAGTAGCAGTCGCTCAGGAATGGGCCACTTGACGCTTGTTCGATATGGAATCCAATAAATCTACGACTGCCGTGCATTAGTATATACACAGAAAAAAATCAACCAGAAAACTGTTAACTCAAAAGGAAAAACATAGAAAACGGCTTCAACAAGGAATATTTTTAATTTTAACAATTTTTCAGTTGGAAAAATAAAGATTTTCCTTTTGAATCACCATATTTCAGGTTGAATTGACATGATAATTTTCAAACACATGGATTTAAATTTTAATTTTTGAACTAACCACGGACATATTGAAATATAGATATTTTTAATATAAAAAAAATATTTTAAAATACCTATTAAAACTAGAAATGTCAAAAGCAATTAATTAACGTTCAAAGCAAATGGCCAAAGTCTCTGCTGATACGAAAATTCCAAAAAAGCCATCGTAATGGACTTCATCCGATTTTGTCACTCCGTTGTCGTGCCAGTGCTTGGACTTCTACCACTTTAAGTGGTAGATCTACCACTATTTTCACTTTCTACCACTTGCTACCACGCTAGGTCCAAATCTACCACTTTTTTTTATTCTTTATGCCTTTGTTTTATTATTATGATCATTAAGAATAATTGAGAGCAAAAAATGGCTTCAAGTTATTGTTATTGAAAAATATGTTGAGCAGCATCCTATTATCAAGAACGGCATGCATTGGCATTAACGACATCCAAAAATATTGAAACATTTTTTAATAAGAGAAAATACCTAAAAACATGAAAGTTTCCCAATTTTCTACATTATGAGATGTGATAATTGTATTACTATTTTAAAACAATTTTAAATCTACCATTTTTATATAAATCTACCACTTCTTCTTAAAAATCTACCACCTTTAAAAATATTCAAGTCCGACTGGCGTGACTGCTTTCGCAATGCTTAAAAAGTTCTAAGATGAATAAATATCTTGTATGCCTATTTTATAAACCAAATGAGAATTTACCGAACGAAAAAATGTAATTAAACATATTAGGTTAGTAAAAAGAAATCCATTATTTTTGATAATTGAGGGCTTTATTTAATAGTTAAAGACCGATTTAGAATATGCGCCGTTTTTGATAACTTGTGCCATTTTAAAGGTAATTTATTATGCCCTCTCATAGAAGCCCTCTTCCTATTAGCAAAAAATTGAGACAGTCGAATTTCAGAAGCTCTCTTGAAGCGAATTTTCCCAGCAAAATTGTGCCATGGACAGGAACAGTGGTAATCATTGGTGCCAGGTCCGGAAATAAGGTGGATGCAAAGACTCCCAACCAAACTCCCGGAGCTTCTGGCGAGTCACTATCGATGTGTGTGGCCTGGCGTTGTCCTGATGGAAACACAATTCCTCTCCTATTGGCCAAAGCTGGCCGCTTATGGGCGATTGCTTCCTTCAGACGGTCCAATTTGTTGACAGTAGAGTTCCGATTAAGAGTTTTGCCGTATGGGAGCAGCTCATAGTAGATAATTCCCTGCCAATCCCACCAAACACACAGCAAAACCTTCAATCCTGGCTTGGCCACCGTTTCGACGGTTCACCGTGTTTCGAACCACGACCGTTTTCGCTTGACGTCGTAAGTGACCCCACTTTTCATCACCAGTCACCAACCGCTTCAGAAATGGGTCGATTTTGTTGCGGTTCAGCAGCGATTCGCAGATGGAAATTCGGTCTATGAGGTTTTTTTGCGTTAACTCGTGTGGCACCCATACATCGAGCTTCTTTGTGTATCCAGCCTTATTCAAATGGTTCCAAACGGTTTTTTGTGCAATCTTTAGCTCTTTTGCAATCGAAACAGTGCTAACATGACGGTCGGACTCGATAATTTCCATGATTTTATCGACATTTTCGACAATTGGCCTTCCAGTGCGTGGTGCATTCTTGACATCGAAGTTACCGGAACGGAATCGACGAAACCAAAATTGCGCATGATTGGCTGTTACAGTATCAGGTCCATAACGCTATTCACATTTTCAGCCGCCTGGCTTGCGTTTTCTCCCTTATCGAAGAAAAACTGTAAAATGTAGCGAATTTTTCTCTTTGCTGATGTCCATATTTGACAAGCTCTCATAACAAAACTGAATCAATCAATCAAAATAGTGTCAAAAAAGCTTTTTTAGTAGGAAACTGTCATCTTTCTAATGCCCCCTAGGGGAACACGATCGGACATTTAATACTAAACGAGATGCAAAGATAAAATTATATGCCATCTATTGGATAAAATAATGGATTTCTTGATTTACTACAGAACTTAATTATAATTCCTTTTAAATCAACCAAAAATGTTGTTGACTCAACAATTTTTCTTTTGAAATATTTGTTCCGCTCGAAAATCAAAAAGCAACTGTGAATAAGCAATGCGCCCTTTTAAAAATATCATGGTTACGTTCGCTCAGTGTATAAACACACACATGACAAACATTCGCATGTATTCATGAAGATGTAACCGTGTGAATTTCTGCCTTGAAAAGCCAGAGAACCCCCAAAACTTCCAATGGTTTGTCGTGCGTGTCCAAAAAAAACTTTTACAACGAAACTTTCAAGGTCGTTCAAAAAATACCCCCCAGTGTATTGACTTTGTTTTTTTTGAAATCAATTGATATAGTTACTTTTTTGAGGGGTAAAAATATATATTTTGACGATTATTCGATTAACACTCCTCAGAGCAGCAGGAGAGATTATTGCGTTCGGCACGAAAGTTTTGATTATTTCGATTAAAAAGAGCCGCGTTTATAGCTCACCATTTATGTCGCCGCATTACGTGAGCATTGAAGTTACGTTACAGCTATTGAATTAATGTGGCAACTCAGGAAACGATAACAACAACAATTGTTTAAGTAATTTGAAGAAATGAAAAAAGGCATAAATTGCACGACACGCACGCTCAGAGTCAGTCACGCATACAGACCTATTTTTGCTTTTCGTATTCAAGTCGATTCGATTCATAAAAAAAAAAAAAAAAAAAAATGGAGCACTGTGAAAAAAGTTACTTGGGAACTTCGGAAATGGACGCTTGGGATCGTTTAGTTTTGATTGTATAATTCGCTGTTTCTTTAACTCTTCAATTCGTATGATCACCTGCAGGTGATAAAGTTTTAAGGTTTTTGTTTATTTTCAAATTTCATCAAACTTTTATTATTTTAGCTTATTTGACGCAATGACACAACGAATGTAAACAAAATTTTTGACTGCAGTTTCTGAAAGTAATCGGTAAATGTAGTAAATCCTTATACTTGGTTTCGCAAAATTGGCTACAGGTCACCTGGAAGAGTGTGGCCGAGAATTAAGTTCCGCCTTTTTGGCTTTTACGTAAAACTAAAGTGGTCTAGAAGAAGTGTAGTTAAAAAAATCAGACCAATTGATACATACACTGAGCGAACTTAACCATGATTTTTTTAAAAGGCCGCATTGTTGTTCACACTCCTTTTGATTTTCGAGCAGAACAAAAATTTGAAAAAGAAATATGGTTGAGTCAACAACATTTTTGGTTGATTTGAAAGCTAATATGTTTAATTAAATTTCTTTTCGTTCGGTATAATTCTCATTTGGTTTATAAAATAGGACATATAAGGTATTCATTCATCTTAGAACTTTTTAAGGCATTGCGAAAGCAGTCACGACCAGTACTCGGACTTTAAAATTTTTAAAGGTGGTAGATTTTTAAGAAGAAGTGGTAAATTTATATAAAAAGTGGTAGATTTAAAATTGTTTAAAACATTAATACAATATATCACATCTGATCATGTAGAAAATTGTGAAACTTTCATGTTTTTAGGTATTTTCTCTTATTAAAAAAATGTGTCAATATTTATTGGATGTCGTTAAGTGCCAATGCTGCCATTCTTGACAATAAGGATCTGCCAAGCATATTTTTCAATAACATACTGAAGCAATTATTCTTAATGACTCATACAAATAAATAAAACAAAGGCATAAAGAAGTAAAAAAAAAAGTGGTAGATTTGGACCTAGCGTGGTAGAAGTGGTAGAAAGTGAAAATAGTGGTAGATCTACCACTAAAGTGGTAGAAGTCCAAGCACTGGTCACGACAAAGGAGGGACGAGATCGGATGAAGTCCATTCGATGGCTATTTTTGGGGTTATGTTCAACAGAGGACTCTGTGGCCATTTGCTTTGAACGTTGAGTAAATTTGTTTTGACATTTCTTCTTGTATAGGTATTTTAGAAAATTTTTTTTATATTAAAAATGATCTTGTCATTTCAATTATGTCCGTGGTTAGTTCAACAATTTAAATTCAAATCCATTTTTAAAAATTATCATTTCAATTCGACCTGAAATATGGTTGACTCAAAAGGAAAATCTTTATTTTTTCCAACAAGAAAAATTGTTAAAACTTAAAAATATTCCTTGTTGAAGCCGTTTTGTATGTTTTTCTTTTTTATTTAACCAGTTTTTTGGTTGATTTTTTTCTCTGTGTACCTGAAATCAAAATTTTACTCACTTCATTCCCAACGTTCTATCCTGGACAAATTGAAAAGGCCATCGGGCCGCTTTCTCCTCCTGTACACTTTCCCAATGTCGATATTTCAAAATTAATTCAGGTTTTTTCCACTACCTGATTTTACCGTGGGTTAAAAGTTAAAAGCCCTTACAAGCCTTCGGAAGCAAAATTAAAATCAATATTAAAAAACCCCCTTCCGACAACCTTTGTAATTAAAACGGTTAGCAGCAGCGCCTGAAAATGACTAGCTTCTATTGATCCACCCACCCAACAAATCGAGCATTCCAAGCAAAAAACATTAAGCTTCCTGAAGAGTAACTGGTTAAAAAGGACAACAGAATATTAAAAAGAAAACACAGAGCGTTAAACAATAAACCTTAATTGGAATTCAAAAAAAAAAATGGAAAAAAAGCAAAGAGGATAGTCAGGTGAGGGTGAACCCAGCATCAACGGAATTATCATAAGACGGGGCGAATGGCAAGATAAACGAATTCAAAGGTGAAAACTGTCGGACGGACATTGCGGTTCTCTCAGTTAACCCATTTGTTTTTTCTCCGATCTGACCTCCTCAAAATGAAAACCTTGACACTTTTCCGCAGTATTTACGCAGCAAAAGGCATTGAATAAAAATAATTCTACCTCCCCCTTCTTCTCCACCTTCTCCTGCCGCTCCTTGTTCTTGAGCATCGCTCTGACGTGATTCGTGATGATGCCTTAAGGCCTTAAAAGGGACTTAGCCGCATTTAACTGATTGAAGGAATTGCCGGCGGTGGGGGGGGGGGGGGGGGGGGGGAGAAACTCTGAATGACAACGAATTAGAGAAAAAGAAATGCTTGAATTTTTTTCTTTCTTTCTTTCACTTTCTGTGTACACGTTTCTTTGTTCGCGGTCTATAAAACGAATGAGGGCGCTGTAAAATATGAAAATGAAAACAAAAAGTAAATAAATGCTGAATAAAAATGAAATTTAAAACAAAGCAAAATAAAACAACAACAAAAAATAAATAAATAAATAGAAAGAAATAGAAGCGAGCAACCCCAGCAGATAAATAAATAGCGCCACAACAAATCCGTATCGTTTTCTTCCCTCTCTTCCCTTCCCCTTTCCATTTTCCACGTTACGTTTCTGCCTTCTGTTTCTGTTTGCTTTCGAGCTGTAAGCTTTCGTAAAGTGTTGGTTTTACGGATTTACTCACAAAGCACGCGGAGGATGACTGACATACAGCGGATAATGCGTTGGCGGATATCATCAAAAGCGTATAAAATAGAAAAAGTAAAAAAGTCTTTAGCCTAAAAACGCGAATAAGGAATTTAAAGATTTAAAGAATTGAAGAAAGAAATATTTTGATTAACCTACTCGAAAGCAGGTGATTTTTTTTTTTTTTTTTTGCTGTCCCTAATGTCAAATACCGCAACATCTTTGCGGTCTGATTGGCAGAATGTCCATCGATAGCATGAATTTTTAAACAATTCCAATGTTTATGTGGCGCCCGAGCATGGACTTGTTCGTGTGCATCGAAGTGTAATAAGAAATTCCCAACTTCGTTAGGCGCGCGCGTCGTCAGAGAAGCTTTAAAAGAAACCGCCACAAAAACACGTTGGAATGTCGCCGTTTAAGAAGCCATCAAGTCTCTATACAAATTGAGCCGAGTACAAAGTTATTAAGCGGATTACTGCTATTGACATTAGGTTCTTAAAGAAAATCGTGTTCTTGTTGTTGTTGCTTTTCTAATGCTTGTGTGTGTGTGTGTGTGTGTGCGGCTGATTTGTAGGCGGCTTTAATTTATTTAAGAAGATGTTGTTTTCCCTTTTTCTCGTCCTCCATCTTTTCCTCTGCCTTCTTCTATAATCTGTCGAATTAACTTTTCCGCAAATTAGTCTAATTAGTTTGATCTTAAAATCCTCAAAACGGAATAATAATTATAAAATAACAATCATCGAATCATTTCAATTAATTTATGTTTCGATAATATAATTTTTCTTTTGAATTAGTTTTCAATCGCTTGATAAGGTGATATAATTTATTGACTGTGGCAATTCGTCTTTGAGAGGACTCATTATTATTCGCAGTCCCCTTGATTCTGACCAATAGAAAGTCTTTTGACGTAACGATTATTCGTTGATTTAAAAGACTACTTATATGTTGAAATACTTCGCAGTGTATTCTAAATTTTTGTCTATAATTCTCACTTGCTTTATTGAAATTGTATATATGCATAAGAGCTAAATGCACTCTCAAAATTTTTTTCCTTTGATCTAGGGATGGGCAAATTCGGATATTATCGAAATCGATTATATCGATGAAACTCATCGATAATTAAATATAGCGACAATGTATCGATTAATCGATATTAATATCATTTTAACTCACAGGCAGTGATCCAAAAATATCGTTCTTCGATTTCGAGCTTATGTATCGAATTCCGATATATCGAAATTAAAAATATTACATTTAAATTTCGTATTGATGTTTAAAAAATATCGATATTTTGATGTATCGATATTTTCTAAAATTCAAAAAAATCCCCCATTGCAAAAAAAAATTTGAACATCACTACTGCCAGTATTATGGCTCAAAATTTTTCCTCGGATATCCTTAAAAAATCCCTGTTTACTCATTTTCTATAGAAAAATGGTTTTAAAAATCCTTTTCAAGCATTTTAATTGATTTTTTGATAAAAAAAATTAATCAAAAGAATCCCGCAAAAAGGGGAAAATCCCATAACATGACATCATCGAATCATAGTGCTCTTGCTTTTTGCATAAAGTGTTCAGGCTTTTAAACATTTTCCTAGTGAATTTTTTTGATTATTGATTAAAATTATTTTAAATGTGTCTTACTGCGAGCATAATGAAAAGAAACCATTTCCCTTGATATTAAAATATTTGATAAAAAATAGAAAGCAATCATAATTTTTTCAATCCGCGCAGGGGCGGCTTATAAAAATCCATAATTAAAAAAGAATTAAAAGAGGATAAGAGTATTTAAAAGTGTCTTAAGAGCGATTAAAAGTGACGTCAACAATTTAACAACTTCGCGGGAAATGCTAATATCCTTAATCCTGTTCGGATTGAAAGTGCAAAGTGAGCGAAATTAATCCAGCTTTAATTAATGGGCCTTTCATTTGTGGCTTTTGAAAACAATTTCAAGAGGAAAATTGGAATTTAATTGTGAAAAAATTTTAAAGCAAATCGAATCGTTTTGATTTCTTCATACAAGGATATTTTGATTATGCTGTTTACAACTTACATGACCATTGGTGAGTATATAAAGGACTTCTTTTATAGGGAAAGCATTAATTTAAGGGGACCTTCTGGTCTAGAATTTTTTGAAAATTGATTTTTTTTTTTTTATATATTTCGGAAGAATGACTTTTAAGAATATGCTGGCAAAGTTTCGTGAAGATATTGACAATATTTGTTTTGCTACAGCCTTTTTAGAAGGTGGAGACAGCAGGCAGCGCGCTTGATCAAAGCAACTTTGAACGCGTTTATCTCAAAACTACTTTTTTGACCTGGTGTGAAGGAAAACAAAAAAACCATTGAACCGATTTGTCTGGAATTTTTATATATTATTCATAACATCAATGGCTATGGCCCGAACTAGAATCGAATTTTTATTTCAAGAACTTCATATTTTTTCATAAAAAAAAAATGGTCAAAAAAAAGAGGAATTTTTGATGGTTGAAATAAAAAATTGCGCCATTTTGTCAATTAAAAAAAAAATTTTTTTATTCTAGTTCCTGCCATAGCCGCATTCATTCTGATTAATAACATATTTTTGTTTTTTTTTTCGATTACCAGAACTGCCAAAATCTTTCACACCACGGAGGTACTTTTTCAAAGAGGGTCCACTTCAACGCCATTTTTAAAATACCAAAAAAAAAAAAAAATTACAACATTTTTTTTTATTTTTTGTCAATAAAGAATATAATAAGCCTGCATACTTACACAGAGAAAAAAATAACTGTAAATTATACCAATTTCGCTCTTAACCCAACAATTTTCGCTCTTAAAATGATCTCAAGAGTTTTTAGCTTTTAAACCAACAATGTTATCACTGTTATTTTTTGTAAGAGCGAAATTGTTGCGTTAAGAAAGGTGGCTTTTAAAATTTCCGAACGCGAAAACGTTGGATTTGAAATTCACAGCTTTTAAAATCTCCAAAAGCGAAAATTTTGATTTAAAATTGAAAACTTTTAATAATTTCCCAAAGTGACACTGTTGATTAAAAATGCACAGCTGTAGCTAATTTTATTATCTATTCGCAAAAATAATTTCAGAAAAATTTGTTTCCTCCTCTTAACTTAACACCAAAAAATAGCCATCGGATGGACTTCATCCGATTTTGTCACTCCGTTGTCGTGACTGCTTTCTCAATACTTAAAAAGTTCTTAGAAGAATAAATGTCTTATATGGCCTATTTTATTAAACAAATGAGAATTATACCGAACGAAAAGAAATGTCTTTAAGTGGTCAGTGCTCTTAACTGAAATAGTTTCGCTCTTAACAAATTCAATAAAATGTAGTTGGAATAACAGTTTAGCTGTAAAAATCCGAACTTTAAATGCGAAAGTATTTAAATCTACGGATTCACTATTAAAGTTACTACTTTCACTCTTAAATGATAGCCAAGAGCGTTTTCATTGTTGGGTTAAAAGCTAAATCCTTTAGATTCAAGAGCGATTTCTCTAAGAGCGTCGCACTCTTGAATTTACTACGTGTTTTTTTCTCTGTGTAGAAAATCGTTTTTTATTTGGCTTAATACCAAAAAAAAATCATGAAAATACCCTAAATTTTCGTGCTCTAGACCAGAAGGTCCCCTTAATGTGGCCACTATATATTTTATAGATAGGTGTATACTTAAGTGAGAGAAAGATAATGTCATAATTTCCTCTAAAGATATTTTTTTGTCTTCTTAGATAACATTTTTGAATAACATTTTAATTTAAAAAAAAATTCTCCAGCCGGACATCGAAGAAGAAATGCAAAGAATGTTCGTTAAGAATGTTTTCTTTTTTTTTTTAAATATTTTTACGTAATCTTTTTTACTTTTTATTTGTATCTCTAGTCGACTTCTTTCCCACTTGTGCAATTTCCTTTCCAATTATCGCAATTTTCTCAATTTCATGCCGAAGCCCAGTAGCCAAATTTTGTTTGCTTTGCTGACTTTTTTTTTGGTCTGCTTCAATTGCGCTTCTTCTCTGCTCCTCTGTGATTCCTGGATTACTCGAGGCGATGGAATTTTCTTTTCCTTCTTCACACCCTATATTTCTGCGGTATCTCCGCCATTGCTCCGCATTGCCCGGTGAGGAGCAAAACAGCTTAGCAGATATTAAAATTAAACCACTCAATTTGTACAAAGCGCATATCGCAAGTCGCAAATCGCGCAGTTTTGCTTCTGATGTCGTCGTCTTCGTTTGTCCTTACTGTCCTTGTTGGTGTCCTTGTTATCCCGTGCATCGACGCCCGACTTATATTGCAGAGCGCGCCTTTCTACCTTTCATGGTATTCAATGCATTGGCAGCTTCAGTGTTGCATTGAAATTTCTTTTTTCCCCGCCTTGCCGCCAGGGTGACCGAAGTGGTTGTTGTTTTTCTTCTTGGTCTTTTTTTTATTTTTTATCGTGTTGATGCCAATTATTCCATGCCTTGGTATGCTGCGGCAATCTCTCAGTGAAGGCGACGGCATGCCTTTGGGGTAATTAATTTATTTATGCGTTGCCAACTTTTAATTTTTTATTTAACACCATCCGTCTGTCGTCGTTAATGGAAGCAGCGAGCGACCGACCGAGCGCAGCTGTGATCAAATCAGATTGCGTTTTCTTTGTCTGGGTAGCTTTTCAACAAATAGCCCAATAGGAAATTTCACATTTTGAAGCGAATAATACGTTGATCTATACGTCATATCTACATATATACGTCATCTACGATATTCCTGGGAGGGCACTGTCCTCCTCAGATGGCTACGGGTATGGCTTATCCGAGGTCCATAGCCGAATTTTCACCATTAGATTGATTGGGCATTGAATCGAACTGACAATGAATTGAGTAACATCGGGGTTGGTAAGGTCTTGTCTGATCTTTGCGAGGCCCCTTTATGTGTGTCTCGCTGGGGCTGTGGATATTATGATGAGAGAAGGATGGTCTCTAATCTTGACTTGAGGGCTTCTACAATGTCAAATCAAATGAATACTCTGAGCAGTCAGCGGCTCCCCCTCCCTACTCTCTATTTTTTGCGAACTGAGTTCGATGGAGTTGTGGGAGCAGATATCTATATAAATCAACACAACCAAAAATGATGTACCTACAATATTGGAGCGCAAATTTCGCACTGGGGATTTTCGCTGGAATGTTGGCATGTGCCTCCGTCTAAACGTTTCCTTTTTCAATTTTGCACTCGACTTACTGCAAATGAGCCCACGGATTTGACGAGCTCTTCTTATGGCTAATTTATTGAAAATTATGTTTTCCATTTTGCCGTTATAATTGATTCCTTGGGGTATGCATTTTTCAGTGTTTTTCTTTTTGTTTTTTTAATGAATTCCTCATTTTTGTGCTCTCCTTTTTAAAAGGTATTTTTTGATACATTGAAGTGTAGCTAATGGGAAATGCAAATGTAGTGTCGAAAGGAACCCTTTGGTGATGAGGGGCCCGGAATCCATGAAGCGGTGGGCAAGACCCCAGTAATTAATTTCAAGGAAGGAAGGAAGGCAGACTGGACTTTTCTTGGTCGTACTTTCGGGCTCAAATGTCAACTTCGAATTCACCCCGATTCTGAATATTCGCGAGGAATTTACTTTTCTCGAGAGTAAAATTCTTCTTTTTTAAATGTTTGGGGGAAGAAATTTGATGGGAAATGGGTATTTGACCCATTCCCATAATTTTCCTTACCTTATCTATTTGAAAAAGGGAGAATTTTAGTCTCGAGAAAAGTAAATTCTCCGGGAATTCGTTCCCCGAGAATATTCAGAATCGGGCTGATTATCTTCCAGAGTTGCGAATATTCTGTATACAGTAAAACTGGCTACGAAAAATTCCAATTAATGGCGTTTGTTAAACTCGATTTATCGGTTTTTTAATTGTCCCAATTAAAAATTTCAAACAAATCACGAAATTCAAGAAAAGTTCGTAATATTAAATTTTGAAAAAAATTTTTGTTGATTATTTGTTGTATTAAATACCAAAAATATTAACACTTGACAAAACTTTTGTTTGAAATTTTTGAAAATCATATAAATATTTTTCTACAATTCTCATTAGCTTTATGCGGACTTACATACAAGAAGAGACAAAATAATCAAAAATTAGCTCACATATGTTTATGATGTTATAATCAGTGCTCGGACTTGAAAATTTTTAAAGGCGGTAGATTTTTAAAGAATAAGTGGTAGATTTTTATAAAAAGTGGTAGATTTAAAATTTCTTCAAAATCGGAATACTTACAATATATCACATCTGATCATGTAGAAAATTGGGAAACTTAATTGTTTTTAGGTATTTTCTCTTTTTATAAAAAAAATGTGTCAATATTTATTATGTCGTTAAATGCCAATACTGCCATTCTTGACAATAGGATGCTGCCAACATATTTTTCAATAACACATAACATTGAACCACATTTTTTATGTTCTCAATTATTCTTAATGATCATAAAATAAATAAAAAAATGCATAAATAAGTAAAAAAAAAAGTGGTAGATTTGGACCTAGCGTGGTAGAAGTGGTAGAAAGTGAAAATAGTGGTAGATCGACCACTAAAGTGGTAGAAGTCCGAGCACTGTTTATGTATAATTATCTTCGTAAATACTTGAGACTCAAATTTATTATGGAATATGTAGATGAGCATTTTCCATTTTTATTTATTTAAAATATTGCTGATTTTTATTAATCCTTGGTTGCTGATATTAAAGCGTATTTAAAATGTTTATTGAGTGTTAATACTTGAGAATATGTCCAATTAAACGATTTGTTAATATAACAAAAAGTGTGATAGGCTGAGTTTTAACAACAAATTTGTTGTATTGATTAAAAAATTGATTGTATTTACGCACAAAAATCTTTCTGTGTAGATAGGGGCCGCTGGTCGAACACAGTTCCCTTCGTAGTTGTGTAGTCGCAGAAAGAAGTCATAAGCTTTAGGGTCTACGAAATTTAGTAATGACTTACTTTTTTGATATGTACTAAAAATATCGATTTTTAATTTTCATTGAAATTGAGGGTTGCCGGTATTTTTTTTTGGCGCCACATTTTCATCAGATATTCAAAAATAATATCTTTTGTTCTGTTTCCCATAAAAAAAATTGATGGCAATAATACCTTTTAAGTATTTGAAGTGGTTTTAGGTTAGGAATTAAATCGAAAATCTCCCTAAAAATCAAGAAAATCCCTTAATCTGGCATCTCTGTAATAAGTACCACATTAAATATCGCCAGTAAAAACATCATTGGTTGCCAGATATATTACCCATTGAGGATCTTCATCGATTTCCATATCAGAGCTTCGGAGGCCCCATTGAAGCATAGTCAGGTTAAAGAAACAATTATCAGAAGCAATCAAAATTTTTATTTTAAATTGATAATTGGAATGATTTTCGTTTCGCTTTTCTTTCAGGGCATTTTCATTTTCACATGAACCGTGTGAATTGCTTTTTCAATTTCCTTTGGCAAAGTGGAAAACACTTTCCATTTTCCTCCTCCTCCTCCTCCCTCCTCCTCCTCCTCTCCACAGTTGTTGACGGTGCCGCCAACTTGTCGACATTATTTTCCATTTTTCGGCATAATTTTCCGCCACACCAATCATCATCGTCGTCGTCTTCATCGTCGTCGTCGTTGCCTGTGTGCGCCATGTCACTTCTATTTCCATGCAACGAAATTCCAATGTTGAAGTGGAAAAGCTATTAGCAGCAGAGCAGGAAAAGCAAGGAAAAGCACGAGGCCAAAGGAAGACAATCTTGTCGTTTGTGCGTACCTTAAAATGCCGTTTAATTTAATGCTGAAAAATGGAATGAAATGAAGCTGAAATTCGCCTCAAAGGCAACGACGACGATGACGAGTAAAGTGAAAAGCCAGCAGCAACGCACCGTGCCTGTATCGCAGTCGGCGGCTGGTAAGGTGGGCGGTCGGATGATGGTTGCTGGTTGCTGGTGAGGGATGAGACTGAGACCTAAGCATGTTGGAATTTATGTTGGCATTATGTGCGAATGTGCTGTCAAGCTTCTTTATGTTGTTTTTGTTGTCGCAACCTTCTGCGTAGTATTGGGCCCGGGGGCGCAGCAGCGGGGAATCATGATTTTGGGACTTGAAGACAGCGAAATTCGCACTTGCGAGAGGCGATGAAAATTTTGCAGACCGTCTCTCTTGCGTTTCGTGTGAGTCGATTCGGTTCGATTCGGTTCAGTTCGATTCCATTCGCATTCCATTCGACTCGATTCGATACATATCGCAGAGCACTCAAACAAATGAAAATGGGATTTTTCATGAAAAAGGCATATTTTGGGAGGTAAATTTTTTGTTGTTGTTGTTGCCCTTTTTTTTTTTAGTTTTTCGGTTCGTTGCGTTTAAGATTGAAATGTGTTTATTTTGTGCCATCGGGCAATGCTGCCTTTTGGCGGCCCGGCCCTTCAGGAATAAATCAATTGAAAATATGACCTACACGTGGCTATAAAGTAAACAAACAGGGGATTTCACTCGAATAATAATATTGATAAGCCTATGCCCTTATGATGCTACACTGAGAAGAATTTGTTATTTAGTCAGAATTTCTCAGATTATGAGTACAATCAAATATACAAGCAACCCAATGATGGAATGAAAACATCGATGAATTGAAATATCGATGCTTTTAAACACTGATACGAAAATTTTGAGTGTCATTTCTTATCTCGATATGTATGTCGAAGATTGATCAATATGATGCATTTTAATCGATTAAAAAAATCCTCATATATTAGAATCTCTTCCATTGCCTTTGGTATAAAAAGCCCCCTACGGTAAAATTTAGGTTTTTTTGTAAATTCGATTTTTTTGTTCTAGATTCGAATTTTTTGTTCTAGATAATTTTTATAAAGTTCAGATGATATATTCAAAAAAATCTTAAAATATTAATTCCTTAAATGGTTGATACATTATCGTATTCGCTTCTGTTTTTCTTGATATATCGAAGTCGAGACTTGTTTCAAACACAGCTGCATCCTATAAGTCATAAACTCTTTTTATAAGCATACATCGTGAATGCAGCAGATTAAAGTATGAAAAAGGCAAAATTTTCAGTTGCGTTTAAGCGGGAATTGACTTTATCTAGCGAGCATATATCCGAGAAATGCTGTACTGTCTTTTTTCAGACGAAATATTTTTGAATATCCCTGCTTTTTTCAATTTTGCCTACAATTTTCACTTTGTTTATAAAATTGGACATGTAAAAGGCAGTCATATTCTAAAAGGAAAATTTTAAGTGGCCTAAGCAGGGATCGATTTTTAAACTTTATCCGAATATTCATCTTTTTTCAGACGAAATATTTTTGAATATCCCTGCTTTTTTCAATTTTGCCTACAATTCTCACTTTGTTTATAAAATTGGACATGTAAAAGGCAGTCATATTTCTTAGGAAAAAAAAAGTTGGCCCAAGCAGGGACAGTTTTAAACCTGTTATCCGCCAATTTTATTGCGGATGAGTATATTCAGATGTTATTCGGCTTCCAGGTGAATGGAAAAATTAATTTATCATTAAGTATTTTTTCCCCAATTTATTTTTGTTATAAGTATCTAATTTTTAGAAAAAAAAGTCTTCCAAAGTGACAAAATTTTTTTCAGTGCCATCAAATTGACGGAATTTCCCATTTTGAGGGATTTTATCGATATAATTTTTAAATTAAAACCACTTCAAATGCATTGTTGTCAATTTTTTAGGGGAATATACACCTGAGTTTCTTAAAGAAGGCCTAAATTCCTTAAAATTTAATTTTGAAATCTCAAAACCTGGTACCATAAAAATCTCCTCTACCTCTTTTCTGCCCAAAAATCTGCAGCTAAAGATCTTAAATGTCTTAAATGTCCCCAAAACTAGCAACAGTGTTCCAATGCTTAAAAGGGAATTTTCGAAAACCGAGGGAAATGCGTCGGTAAACACTAACAACATTGATTTCATGTTGCGGCTCATACTTTTTTTTTTTTAAGAAAACGTTTCCCATTTTCTTTTTTCTCAGTGTAACAGAAAAATTTGTCAATGGGGTCAAATATGTATGAGCTATAAATTTCTTGCTTGTTTTGTTGTTGTTGTTTTAAATTGACAGAAAGCAGAAGAAGTTTTCCAAAAAAAAAAAAAAAAAAAAAATCGGAATAAGGATTTAATGTCCGTCAGAGAAGGAAGATGCAAAATGGGCAATTATCAAGAAATATGGAAATAATGATGGGAGGTTGGCTTGACTTTTTATAGCCAAACTAGAAGAATTTTCGTAAGAAATCCATATTCATAGATACCTATCCTCCCATCCATTTGAAAGATGGCCTTTTCTGTCGCCAGTGGCGTAGGCAGGAGTTAGTTTAGGGATTCTAAACATTTTTCCCTGGGGAAAAATGGTTGTTTCGTTTTTACGCGCCTGTATTTTGCTCAAAATATGCCGAAAATAGAGAGCAACTGGAGCATCTTTGTGTGGAATATCATCAAAGGCGATTTATAGTGCAGCTATAAATAAAAAAACAAAGATAAAAACTGACCACACTGAACATATGTATAGCATAACCTCTAAGCCCCCCTCCCCCTATAATATGGCAAACAATATTGCTTCATGAACTTTGGAATGGGAAACATAATTTTTGATTTTCCCCGAAATAAATTTCCATTCTCTGCGCACGTTCATAAATTTAATGCGAAAATAAATTTAATGAAAAATATTTATCATAATCACTCCACTCCTCGGCGGAGGGGCAGGACAACCGCCCATCATCAGCACATGTGAACGAGGGGCAACCTGCACCATTAGCGCGTATCTCGCACTATTAATCCGAGTACACCTAATTTCTGTGTACACATCCAGTCAAGCAGTTAGCCGCGCCGTCAGTCAGGCAGTCGTGCAGCCGTTGAGCAGGCGTTTTTCAAATTTTTCGCACATTTTCGCAATTCGCAGCTCGTAATTTCATTCCATTCCATGTGCTTTTCTGTCGTCTCCCGCTCTGTCCGTCCGTCCGTGCGTCCGTCTGTCGGTCTGGCCGCTCGTTCGTTCTCATGAATGGAACGACACAGATCTCTCGCTAACTACATCGCTTCGGCAACATTTCTTTTTAGTTCATTATTCGAATAGATTTTCGGGCTTAGGGTGGCAGTATGGTGATGGAGGTGGTTGGTGGGGGAATCGGGGGGATACCCTGTGCACGCGAATTGTTTGAAATTAATTTACGTCTCCTCGTGTTGGAAAATTTGAATTGCGCGGGGCAATGATGCTACCGAGAATGAAATTCATTTTTCTGACATTAATTTGTAGTTTTATTGGGTCGGTCGGAGGAGGAGTGCGCTTTTGTGGATTGGCTGATTTATGTGCTCCTATGCGAGGAGGTGTTGTACAAAGTCATATTTCGGAGGCAAATTTTTGAAAATTTTATTGGGTTGATTTTGAATTTTTTTTTTGCTGATTTATTATTTCATTTCGCTATCAAGAATTCTTGAACTCGTTCATCCGAATTCTTCCCGATTGTCCATTTTAAGACTTACAGATGTCACATTGACATTTGTTAGTGTCTTGTCACCTATTGACGGTTTAAACGGTTTGACAGAATGTGTTGACAGTCGGACAAAAAATGAATTGATTGACGTGTTACCATGTTAGGGTTATGTTCAGCGTCAATGAATGAGAATGCGTTGACGTTGAGACAACAAGTGTTAAGATTTTATCTAAACAGAATGAAATTATTTATATAAGACTTTGTAAATATCATAGCTTATTGGTCTAGATTTTCGGAGTGAGATTAAAATTAGATAAAAATTATGGCATTTTATGGTAATTCAGTCATTTTGGGCAGAACTTGAAAATAGTTTCGAAAAGTTTTCGAGACGGCATCAAACTCACGAGCAAGTCCTTCATAATTGTTAATAAAATTTTATAAAACAATTTTTTCCGTGGATTCAAAGATCTTGATAACACGACTTTACAGGTAAAATATTTTTATCCTTTTATACACGGTCAAACCTCCATAATACGAATCATCGCTGTTCAAAGTTATTTTTGTTCTAAATTTCCTTTATCATTTTTAAACTCTCTCTCCGTTTATCTCTTTTATACCTCTCTTTCTCCCTTTCTTTCTCTCTCTTTTCTTTCTCTCTTTTCTCTGCTCTCTCTTTTCTCTCTCTTCTTTTCTCTTTTCTATCTCTCTTTCTTTCTCTCTCTTTCTCTCTCTCTTTTCTCTCTTTCTCTCTCTCTTCTCTTTTTTCTCTCTCTTTCTCTTTTCTTTATCTCTCTCTCTTCTTTTCTCTCTCTCTCTTTTCTCTCTCTCTCTCTTTCTTCTCTCTCTTTTCTTTCTCTCTCTCTTTTCTCTTTCTCTCTCTCTTCTCTTTTTCTCTCTCTCTTTCTCTCTCTTCTTTCTCCTCTCTCTCTCTCTCTCCTTTTCTCTTTCTCTTTCTCTTCTTCTCTCTCTCTTTTCTCTCTCTCTCTCTCTCTTTCTCTTATTTTATCCTCTTCTCTATTCTTTTCTCTCTTCTCTCTCTTCTCTCTCTCCTTTCTCTCTCTATCTCTCTTTCTCTCTCTATCTCTCTTTCTCTCTCTCTCTCTCTCTCTCCGTCTTCCTCTCTTTCTCTCTCTCTCTCTTTCTCTCTCTCTCTCTCTCTCTCTCTTCTCTCTCTTCTCTCTCCTCTCCCTTTCTCTCTCTTTCTCTCTCTTCCTCTCTTTTCCTTTTATCTCTTCCTTTCTCTTTCCCTTTCTCTTATTCTCTCACTTTCATGCTCTTACTTTCTTTTACCATCCGAATGCTTTTGCCACCTCACTTTGTTTGATTTAAAGAAATGGATGTTCCAGTTATGCATCTTTGACTGTATTAGATTGTTAAAAAACAAACAAACAAAAAATCGGTATAATGGGAAATTAATTGAAATAGAAATTTTCTTCTCGTTCTTCCTCCAACAATGACTTGAAGAAAAAACGTGCTCTAATTTCATATCGCGACGTAATATCGCAAGCAGAGAAAAGGAATATGTCGCACAATAGAAACGTGCAAAATTTTAAATCGAAAAAAAAAAATTAAAAAAACATTAAAATAAAAATAATGAAGCATAATTAAGGCGAAATTACCAAAAGGAGAAAGAAACACAATCACCAAACAAGCACAAGACGAAGAAGAAGACAATGCGAAACGTGACGAAAATCGCATGTCAAAGTGAAATTGTTGTAATTTAAGTACAATTATCAAAAGAGCGTCGTCGTCGTGGACCCGCAAAGAGGCTTGAGAACGAGCACAAAAATCACTGCGAAAAAGAAAAATTTAATTTACAATAGAATCTCAAAATAAATGAGAAAAAAATATGCGAAAATAGAAATGGAAAATAATTAATTTTTTTTTTTTTTTTTTCGTTTTGTGGCAATTTCTGCGTGCATTGACCAAATCTCAAACACGAAGACGACTATGAGCTCAAGAAAGAAAAAAAAAAAAATGGAGCAGTCGAGCGGAAATCATGAAGCGAATCTTGAATTCTGGCTTTTGTCTCTCTGGGGCCTACCAAATGCCAAACAATACGAAATAAACAGGTTCGAACAGGTCAACCGTGTATTGAAGCCGATGCGCCGTTGTTTTGCTTGTGGTTACGCTTCTCTGCGCATGCGCAAATTTCGCTCTTTCGCATCCCAATTTAATGTTGCCAAAAAAAAAAGAAATTAAATCGTCAAAAGGAAGATTGATCCATGATGTGCGAAGAGTAGTTTTTCGTGTCAATAGAACGATCTTCTTCGGTAGAAAATAAAAATTATTTAAATCCAATTTATTTTGATTTCTCATGAAGAGTCTTTTTTGTCAAAGCATGAGTCAAATTAAATGTGTTAACTTATCTTATCCACTGATATTTCCATTAGGAGGAATTCTTCAGTGGTTATCGCTCATAAGTGCTTTCGCACGTGCCAATGCTCCCGTCTCTTTCTCTCTCGCCCTCATTTATTCCTCACATCTTTTAAATTCCTTAATGATTATTTCCATATTTCGAATTACTTACTTCAAATAATGTCATTTCGGGCTTTTCATTACCTTAATTTGCAGCTTTAGATGAAAAAAAATGTACTCTGCTGCACGCTATATGACAACGTCTCGACATCTCGAAAATATCATAATATTCGTGGGGCACACCTTACAACATGCTCTCCGACGTAAAGTCGTCCGTCCGTCTTTGCGTGTAACAATCCAAGCGACCTGGAGCCAAGTTTGTACGTACACAAGCGTTACAATATCGAAATTGCAATTGCTTTTGCGTTTCATTTTACTAATTTGCATTAACAAAAAACAACAAAACAACAGGCACTACAACAACAAGTACAACGACAGCGCACTCACCGCAAAAACAAATGTAAAAATAACTCAGAAAGTTAGAGCTAGGCAAAAAGACGCAGTCGTATTTTCGAAAGATTGTGCAAATAAATCGTCTCTTTCAAAATAATCCCAATAGGAAATGTCATTGTCATAATTATAGAGGTGTTAACCTCACATTGAAGTTGGGAAGCCCACCATTTACCCCATTGAGGGTAATTATTTATTAATATTAATAAGATTAACCCGTCCATTAATTCCGTAAGAATAAAGGGAAGCAAAGGGGCTCGGAATATCTTATGATCACTTACATCGGAGTCTGATTTATGCTTAAATATTCTTACGAGGAGGTCAAAATCTCCATTACGTAATTAATGGACAGCCCCTTAAGCTTAAGGGGGTCTTCTCATTGAGCAACTTTTTTTTTCGACTTTTTTTTTTTTTTGCATTTATTTATAGCTTGGGTAGTTGTGAATATGCCCCAAAAAGGATTTTTGAAATTCGAAATAGTTTAGAGGATATAGCCTCTTTGTCGAGCAAGATCTGCGCTAAAACGAGTAATTTTTGCGTTGCTTCAAACTTTAAACGCGTTTATCTCGAAACCACGTTTTTCGAACTGGCGGCCATGATATCTCCAGTTCAACTGAACCGATTTTCATGAAACAAAGTGGACATCGACGCAGAATTGTCACCATTCTCGTGAACCTCGACCATAATTTTAAAAAATTTTTTATTATTTTTTTTTACACTAAACTACAAAAAAAAAAGCCCGAAATTGAAATTTTTTTTTGAATGGCCGCCATTTTGTCAAAAAAGATCACAAAATTAAGCTTGAGGTTCACCCGAGAATTACATCTATACTGATTATAACCCCGTTTTTTTTTCCATTTCGGACGCTCCGGAGACCCGGAATCGTGGCCCGCCGTGACGGCACCTTTTTTTTCACCACCAACTTTGAAGTCTCATTACTTTTTGAACAGCCCACGTATCGAGGCAAAAAAAAATTTTTTTTATTTACTTTGAACCTTTTGTAATACAATAAATAAAAAAAGTTTTCAATTATTCTTTGCGTTTTCAAATAAGAATTTTTTTAAAAAGGGTCCAAAAAACGGGTTTTCAATGAGAAGACCCCCTTAAACAAAAACAAAAAAAAAAATTCTTCCGAGCGTTTGTAATGGTAAAACTCAGGTCCAAGAACAAAGTCAAACTGTGAAGAGGTGATTTTAGGGGCTCAAACCCCCCTTGAAATGCGAGGAATAACACAAGAACACGTAAAATGTCACAACGATATGTTGTATACCTACAACTTCCCTAATGAAAAACAAATTAACCCATTTGTGCCCAAATAAATATTATAAAAAAATTGTTTTCACAATTTCAGCAATTCGGGTGATAAAACCAGGTCCCACCAATGTCCAAATGCGAACAAACTGTGTTTTCTATTTATTTAACCCTTTCACTACCAAACTATTCTCGAAAATCCATTCGAATGTTAAAAAGTCGCTTGCGATGTATTATCCCAATGGCGATGAAAGGGTTAATGGGTTAAAGGGCATAATGTTCAGAATTTTTCTATTCAATTTGAATTCGAATGATCGATTGAAGTAATAATATCGCCTTTTTTTTTTGCAATAATTTCTTAAATTCGTGATGACATTTCCTGTAGGGCATGTTGGCTTTGTTGTGCGAACTGCAATCGGCGATCACAATCGCACAGCCAGCCATAGCGAGTCTGAAAATCTCCAATGGATCGATTCGGGCAGTGATCTCTCCTTGCTTGCAAGTCAATAGAGTAGAACAAAAACAAAAACAAAAACAGAAACAACAACAAAAATACAAACAAAATTTGTTAAAAAAAAGAGAATTTTTCAGAAATCAAGGAAAATCAAGTTTTTCACTACGAAAAGCGACAGACGACGCGACACAACAAACCAGAGACGACGAGAAAAAAGGCGACTGCGACCGTCTAGTGATACGCTGTGAAAAATCAATCAATTAATGTCGCCCCATTGGCTCGAGGCCTTCTACAATGAGACTGAATGAGTAGAGCGTGTTTTATTTTTTGTACTCCAAACTCGCACTCGAGCTTATGGCTCTAATAGTCCTTCCCTCTGAGCGGGGTTTGTTAACAAGATTGCGGATCGCGGATCGGCGGTAGTGAGGCATTTTGTAATAATTTCTAATTTATTTGGTCATAAATTAGCTTAGCTGCTGCTGCTGCTGCTGCTGCTCACTGCTTATGACCCGACATGATTCCGTGGGCGATTGCCCATTTCCTTCGAACTCGTGATCTTCGCATTTCCAGCAAGATAGATCCCCAATTAAAGGTATTTACCGCCTTAAGTGTAATTAAGGCGATTATGACCGCACGCCAGGTGGGCGCTGATTATGCGAGTGCTGCTTGAATTTTGTTCTCAAAACTATCGGACGTATAGGAATTTGTAAGGGATGGAAGATGATGATCTTTGGATGGTAATAGAGCTGGTGAAACAATCGATACCTATCAATGGTTTCAAACTATCGATAGCACATCGATACTATCAATGGTTTCAAACTATCGATAGTTTCGATTGATTGAACATTTAGTTTAACAATTTTTGATTGTGCTGGCGGTGACAAAGAGGGCTTTTTTTGAAATGGAAAAAATCCTAAAAATTTCCTTATTTAGATTAAGACGACAGTCATTTGAAAATGCATTTTTCTATTATCAAAAAAAAATCGATTACCGAAATATTGATCAAAGAAGTTATCGATTACAAAAAATCGATTCTTAAAGTTATCGATTACCTAAGGATTTAAAACAAAGTTATCGATTAGTAGAATTATCGATTATCACAATGATAAATTATAAAATATCAATTATCAAAATTATCGAAAAAAATCGGTTATCGATTGCCGAAACTATCGATAGCTCTCCTGTCCTAACAATAAAATCCAACAAAAAAGGCAAATAAACGCACGTTTTCGCTTCGTCAGGTCGTGGAAAATCTTCAGAAAGTCTGCGAGTATTGTGTCCCATTTTATAAACCAAATGAGAATTATAGGCGTCATGCTTAATTTCGTATACTACGATATACACTTTTTCACAATATTTTATAAAATGATCGCAACTATCGATAGTTCTCCACCTCTAGAAGGTTGTTTTTTTTTTTTTACAATCTTGTACAATTTTTTGTGATCTTTCAAGTTGAGACAGAATCAAGTAAATAACAACTAATACCAAGTACCAAAAATTGTTTCTAAAAACCCTTTAACCCTTTGCACAATCTTAACCGATTATATATGCTGATTCAATATAAGACGGTATGGAATAATGAATAACGAATGCCGAGGACCAAGTACCGATTACCCAGTGACGAGTAAATTCTACTAAATTTCGAAAGTAGTTTCTAACAAACTAAATTGAAACCCTTTGAATTGAGACGGCTTCGAAAATAGTTTCTAGAAAAGCCCTTAACGCCTTTGTAAAAACTTTTACGACTATTAAATGAAGATTCAAGTTAAGGCGGTGTCGAATAACGAACAACAAATAACGAGTATCGAGTGGCGAACATCGAAAGTAGTTTAAAAAAAAATTTAATATGTTTCTACAATCTTCCACGACTATTTATTGTGATTGAAGTCGTGAGGGTATTGAATAATGACCAAAAATATCGAATAACGAGTTCTTCAGTACCGGGTACTAACCCTTAAAAACCCTTAAAATCGTTTGAGATTTCAACATAAAATAAACATTTTCCCTTTCCATTACTTTTGCAACTGCTTCTGAACCCAATAAAAAAGAAAACAAAAACAAAAAACGAAACTCCCGTTCTTCCTTGAGGTAAGCTCTCTAAAGTTTTTAATGTAACGAGTTTCTTAACTTGACTCAACTGACTTGACTTGGTGGGAAGTCTATTAAAGTGTCTTTTGGCAAATTGTTATAACGAAGTCGTAAAACAACGAGACCGACCACGAGTCTATTTAGCATGCAACTCATGCTTATGAATGTGCGTGTAGCGTGTACGTAGTTACCTACTCCTGTGGAAGCGAAAGGACTTTCGGAAGGAACTTACAGTCATTAATTTTTATTATTTAAAGTGGCATCGCGTTCAGCTAACTAACTGACTTAGTTAGCCAAACGAACAGCCAAAGGTAACTTACAATTGTTTGCCCCAGTACGTACATACATACATATATGTACTTAACATAACTAGACATAACCTATGAGTGCCGTCGTTAACGTAGACAATTCCCAACATTGCGATGCAAAAGGCGCAAGGCACAACGCCCCCAAAGGCGCACTGGGGTAGAGGAATGTGATGGGGAAGAAATTTGTTGCAGGAGAGGAGAAGAGAGAGAGAGAGAGAGAGATGAAAAAACGAAGAGGTTGGACCACAATTGTGGCTCTTTAATGCAAATAAAATGCTTTTCTAGATGGAAGCGAAAGATTGAGAAATGAATTTTAAGGCATTTTTTTTTTCATTGCCTTCCTTTTTTATGTTTTCCTCAAAAGTTTTTTGTGAGTTTTTTTCTGTTTTTTCTTTTCCTTGTATGACTTTCGGATTGTAGGGGTTTGTTTGCTCGGGTTGCCAGAAATCGAACGTATTCCTGTGGGCTTTAAATTCTTAATGCTGAAGCTTAAATTTACAAGAACGTTGCTGCATAAGGTGATGGGGGTTTTTTTAAGTCCTCAATCCCCTTTATAGGGATTCTCTTAGGTTTTTTTCTTTTTAAAGTGGCTATTTATTTCTTTTTTTTTTCAATAAAAACATACATATAAATACGGTCCTAGCGGAGAATTTGTTGCAAACAGAATATTTTGTTATTGGCTTCTATTCGCATTCCCGAAAGATTATGAAGGATTTTATCAGAGGGCCTCCGCATTCCTCACATGCACTGATATCTGAGCGTTGCCAGATTAATTTCCTTGGAAAGCGGAACTTCTTCAAAATTTAACGAAAAAATTCGGACCACCATTTTCGGACTTTCCACGAAATCTCCCTTTCCATTACCAAAAATAGTCATAACCACTTCTGCTTTTTATGACTTTATTGCCCGCTTTCCGATATTTCTATCCAGGGGCGGACTGGGCCTACGGGCAACCGGGAAAATGCCCGGTGGTCCCCAAAAAAAAAAAATTTTTTTTTCTTAGGTAACGCCCGGTGGGCCCTTTGATCCCCAGTCCGCCCCTGTTTCTATCACATTAACTCTCTTTATGATAATAAAATAAAAATGCTAAAATATATTTCACACCAGGGTTGCATTTGATTTTCTTTTAAAAATTTTTGAAAAAAGTTGCTCAAAAATTGATTTTAATGTTGGGGGAAAATTACACAGAGAAAAAAATCAACCAGAAAACTGGTTAAATCAAAAGGAAAAACATACAAAACGGCTTCAACAAGGAATATTTTTATTTTTAAAATTTTTCTTATTTTTCCCTTTGAATCAACCATATTTCCGGTTGAATTGACATGATAATTTTCAAAAATGGATTTAAATTTAAATTTTTGAACTAACCTACGGACGTAATTGAAATGACAAGATAATTTTTAAAATAAAAAAAACTCTAAAACAACTACCTATAAAAGAAGAAATGTCAAAACAAATTTATTGAACGTTCAAAGCAAATGGCCATAGAGCCCTCTGCTGAACATAATCCCAAAAATAGCCATCGAATGGACTTCATCCGGTTTTGTCACTCCGTTGTCGTGACCAGTGCTCGGACTTCTACCACTTCTGTGGTAGATCTACCACTATTTTCACTTTCTACCACATTCTACCACGCTAGGTCCAAATCTACCACTTTTTTTTTTTTACTTCTTTATACCTTTGTTTTATTTATTTTATGATCATTAAGAACAATTGAGAGCATAAAAAATGTGCTTCAATGTTATGTGTTATTGAAAAATATGTTGGCAGCATCCTATTGTCAAGAATGGCAGCATTGGCACTTAACGACATCCAATAAATATTGACACATTTTTTTAATAAGAGAAAATACCTAAAAACATGAAAGTTTCCCAATTTTCTACATGATCAGATGTGATATATTGTATTACTATTTTAAACAATTTTAAATCTACCACTTTTTATATAAATCTACCACTTCTTCTTTAAAAATCTACCACCTGTAAAAATTTTCAAGTCCGAGTACTGGTCGTGACTGCTTTCGCAATGCTTAAAAAGTTCTAAGATGAATAAATATCTTATATGTCCTATTTTATAAACCAAATGAGAATTATACCAAACGGAAAAAAATGTAATTAAACATATTACCTTTCAAATCAACCAAAAATGTTGTTGACTCAACCATTTTTCTTTTGAAATTTTTGTTCTGCTCGAAAATCAAAAGGACTGTGAATAATAATGCGCCCTTTTAAAAAATATCATGGTTAAGTTCGCTCAGTGTAGACTCGCGATAGTCCACTGTGTTTGTAAAAAAAAACGGGGTTTTCTATGTGCCGGGGAATCTGGCAGCGCTAATCGATATTTTCTGCAACAAAAAATGTTCAAAATTTTACACTGAATCCTGTATGTATGTTGTAAGAGTTGCAAAGCGAAGGATGAAGAGCTTAAGAGTGTAATAAAATAAAAAAATAGTTCAGAGAAATCTAATAATTGAACTTTTACGTAGAGACTTCGACTGAAAGTGTGGGTTTTTGTCTAATATTGATAAGACAAAACAAAATGTTGAAGAATTTTTATGTCTTCAATGGAAATTGTTTACATTCCCTACAATTCCGGCCTCGCTGCTAGCCGATTATCTGGTATCTCGACCGGATACACTATCCGTTGCAACACTAGTTCAACCCCACTAGGGAATCACAAAGAAATAGATACGACAAAATAGTCTTGGTATAAAGTTTTATTATGCTTAAAACCCCTTCCGAAAAAATTAGCTTCTTACGCTGCTGCCTCTAAAGCCGCGAATCATTGCTCCTCTTCCTATTGTCGAGATTTTTCCATGAAATTATTTCCTTCTGGAGTTAAATATTTTTAAACAGAAGAATTTTTTTTTTTTTCAATCGTGATAAATTCTTCGAAACACTTGGAAGGAATATTTTCAAAAGCATCTCGCCCGAAAGGCAAGGAAAGTTTAAACTAAATTATGACTCTCAAAAGCTTCTCACTTGGTTATCAACTGATCTGATTGGGCATTTTTTGAATTAGGCAAGCATGAAATTGAACTTCTATAGAATTTATAAAGTCGAAGGAAACTTTCAGAAATCCTTCTACGACTGTGTGCCCAAAAGGAAGATAATAGACCTTAGGCACTTCAATTGACTTGACTTACTTAAGGAATTTAAACAAAAATCGAAGAAAATTTCCTTTAAGCAGTTTTATGGGAAGAACTTCATTACAAAGACAGATATATAAGTTCCTCAGCTGCCTTCGCCTTTGGAAAAGTAGATAAATATGCTGGAGAAAAAAAGGGGGAAAAATATAAATTAAAAAGAAAATAAAATAAAATAAAAATTCGAACAATGCACAACCGAAACTCAGCATAATACCCCAACACGCTCCGGTCGGCCCGCATCGCATCGCCTCGCCTCGCCTCGCTTTTATATTCAATGGCATGTTTCACGCTTCATTGAAGTTGTCGAGTTTGCAGCTTCCAAGCTCCCGAAAATTTCGGTGCTGCTGATGCAGCAGCCGCAGCACCAGCAATGAGCAATGCTGTCGTCAAGTGATAATCTGTGAAATCTTTATATGCCCAGGGTGCGCAGACACAAGCACAAACACGCACACACAGACACACCACAGCAGCATCAGCGGCGATGGGCAGGCCAACAACACTGCTGCTGCACACACAGCAGCACCGGGAAAATTGTAATCGCTAACAGCTTTCTTACAAATTCAGTTGATGACATTGTTTTCCCACCAATACCCTCCGAGCACACTCCCCATTATCAATGGCTGACTCCTAAGAAAGGCAAAACAAAGAAAATCGAAGGGATGGCAATGGGAAAGCAGGGAAGTGAAGGGAAGGTGAAGTGAAGTGAAGACGAGTGAAGTGAGGGGGATAAAAGTGAAGTAAGGACATGGTGGGATACTTTGTGGCGGTTGGGGGGGAAATCGGGTGGAAATGAAGCAAGAAAACTTTTTGGGGAAAGTGTAAAAGCTGTGCGCGTCTCTTTCTTCAGCCACAGGCCATCGTCGGCTCCGGGCAATACGCTTCGACTTGAAGTTCGGGTCCGCGTCATCTGGTGTTGTTAGCCGACTTAACGAGAGCCCGATTTGCATGCGGAGCAAATTTGAATTTGACATACTTGACCTCCTCCAAGCAGCTACAAAGACAACAAAAACAACAACAACGAAAATAAATACAAAAATAAATGCAAAAACAACATCAGCGGGGCAGCGGCAACGGCAGCGGCACCAAACAAATTGCGCTTTGTCTACTTTGTTGTATTTTTGTTGTTGTTGGCGAAAAGTCGATGATGTCGTTGACGTCGTAACAGTTTAGTGGCAATATGTATTTTAAGAAATCTTTTCATGTCGCATTTTGAAGCTGGCAATGAGCTTCGTCGCTCTCGCTCCAGCTTCACTTCGTCGGTCTCGCTCTTGCTCTTGCTTAACTTCGTCGGTCTCGCTCTGCTCTTGCTTAACTTCGTCGACAACAATAAACAATCAATTGGGGACAAAGGAGAGCACTTTAAGCGTTATATTGCTTAAATGCTTTACCAGTACTTATTGCCCATAGAAAGTTTTGCTCCATTGTATAGCCAATTTCTATTATCTTATGCGTATAAGTACACTTTTCTTACCTTAAATCCGGGAGAAAACCCCATGAAATGAGGTCTCTCTCTACGCATATTCGCGGATGATGGTCTTCATGTGTGTTCTGAAGTAGAAAATTTCAAAGATATAAGTTCTTAAGTTTCTTTTCTAAATATTCCCGTTAGACTTGCGTGGAGTTTGGCTTGTGCCATTAAGAGTTTTTGGGTAAAGGTGCCTCCTCCACTTGGAAAGTAAAGCGCTTTTACTTCCTGACGAAGCAAGTTTTGTCGCTCTGAAACTTTCTTTCAAGAACAATTTTACTTGCTGAAAATGCTTTTTGATCATTCACACTTGGCAAGCGAAAGCAAAATCCTTGTGAAAAGCGTTTTACTTGCCAAGTGGGGAAGCACCTTTACACTAGTCTACAAAAAATTAATGGAGATAGACGAGACCAATCAATTTAAATTCTCCAGATATTTTCTTTTTTTCTTAACCAAAGGAAAATTTCAAACAGTGCTGCCAGATGTTAATTTACACTGGTTTACGAAAAAAAAAAAAATAGCCATCGGATGGACTTCATCCGATTTTGTCACTCCGTTGTCGTGACCAGTGCTTGGACTTCTACCACTTTGTGGTAGATCTACCACTATTTCACTTTTACTTCCTACAGCTAGGTCCAAAACTACCGACAATTTTCTTTAAGACATATTTATGCCTTTGTTTAATATTTACTTTTATGATCATTAAGATAATTGAGAGCATAAAAAATGTGCTTCATGTATGTGTATTGAAAAGTTGTTGGCAGCATCTATTGTCAAGAATGGCAGCATTGGCACTTAACGACTATCCAATAAATATTGACAACATTTTTTGTAATAAGAGAACAATACATTTAAATTCCATGAAATGTTTCCCATTTTCTACATGATCAGATGTGATAATATTGTAAATTATGTGCCAGATGTTAAATCTACCACTGGCTTTTATATAAATCTACCACTTCTCTAAAAAATCTAGCCATCTGATGGAAATGTCAAGTCCGAACTCGTCACTCCTTTGTCGTGTGACTGCTTTCGCAATGCCTAAAAAAGTTATAAAATGAATGAATATCTTATATGTCCTGTTTTATAAACCAAATGAGAATTATACGGAACGAAAAGAAATGTAATTAAACATATTTCCTTTCAAATCAACCAAAAATGTTGTTGACTCAACCATTTTTCTTTTGAAATTTTCGTTCTGCTCGAAAATCAAAAGGACTGTGAATAACAATGCGCCCTTTTAAAAAAATCACGGTTAAATTCGCTCAGTGTATATTATGTAAATTATGTATGCGTAAATGAAAACTAAAACATCTCACCTTTTAAACGATTTATCAGTTGTTCTAGTCGATGCCTAAATTTTTGATCTACCGATAATTTAAAAAAGTGCCGAAAAAGTGCCTTTTTAAAAAGATTTTTCCCCATTTAAAAAATTTCATCGTAGCTTTTTTGTGGTAAATTTTTTTTATAGTTTTTTTTATTTATATATTTCATATGAAGCCCTGTTGTTTAAAGTACTTATATAGAAAATAAAGTTTTTTCAGAATCTCTTTAGAATTAGGAACATATAGCGAGTCACGCTAACCAATCATAATTTCGAATCAGCCCACCCGAAAATACAAAATTTTGTAGACTAGTGTTATTTCTTGACAAGGAAACTATTATTTCTGTGTTTAAATTCCTGGTTTAACCTTGATGTTCCCTCGCTCGAATAGAGGTTATTATAAAATCACATTAATTTTTGCCCTTTGAACTCAGCAAGAACTTTCCTTTTGACTTCCGGAAAAATAAGAAATCACACAGGATGCTTAAATATGGTGTGAGAATGGCTCACGAAAGTGTCCTTTATCCTTTTCCTTCTCCTTTTCGCTTACGATTTTATCACTCAAACTCATCATGCTACAATCTCACCACATCAGCACATTTCCATTCGGCTCTACCGCATCATTTCCACCGAAAATCCGTATTGTCCCACATTGGGCGCCACTTTGACATTCAACAAATCTATTTCTTTGTTTAAATGCATTTCAGTTGTACACGATTGCGCTGCTTGAATTGTTAGTGCTTTCTTAGCTACCGGCTATAAACTGTTCACTTCATCTATCTGGGGTCATATATCTCTCTTCCATTATTTGCCGAGTCACTCTCACAGTCGTCTCTCACCAACACTCACACTCCCTATCATACTCACACATCCGTCTTCGCTGGGATAGCCGTAACCATAAGCAGCTTTTTCATTACATCCAAGATGCTCCTTCGATGATAAACATGAATGGGCTAGGAAACAAAAAAAAAAAATGAAATGGCTTAACCCCTCATCAACCACCTTCGTCGCATTTACCTGGAATTTCCCAACTTCCAAGTTTTGTCGTTTCCACGTTTCCATTTGGGCTCAGATTTGTTCAATTCAATTCAGTTCGGTTCGGTTCGCTTGAGTTCGGTTCGGTTAAGGAAATGACATGGCACATTTTGCGGGATCGTTACGAGAAACATTTTGTCATGAGAACCATGAAAATGGGCAATTTAAAAACCTTTCAAAAACAAATTCTTTCCCAGTTTTCTTGTCGCTATTCATTGTGATATTAATTAGGGTATTCACACAAATCGAAATGCCTATTTGAATGATAAAGTCATTTATCAAACTGTTGCAGTGATTCTTAGAAGTAGAAGGGTTGCCATTGTTGCCATCTTTCGCATGGACGGGGAAGTCCAGAAATGTAATTGTTGCTTAATGTAATTGTTTCCCCCAATCAGAGAGATGACAATTAAAAATTCTTAAAACATTCGATTTTCTCTACACTGAGCGAATTTAACCATGATTTTTTTTAAAGGGCGCATTTTTATTCACAGTCCTTTTGATTTTCGAGCAGAACGAAAATTTCAAAAGAAAAATGGTTGGGTTAACAACATTTTTTGGTTGATTTGAAAGGAAATATGTTTAATTACATTTCTTTTCGTTCGGTATAGTTCTCATTTGGTTTATAAAATAGGACATATAAGATATTCATTCATCTTAGAACTTTTTAAGGCATTGCGAACGCAGTCACGACCAGTGCTCGGACTTGAAAATTTTTACAGGTGGTAGATTTTTAAAGAAGTGGTAGATTTTTATAAAAAGTGGTAGATTTAATATTGTTTAAAACATTAATACAATATATCACATCTGATCATGTAGAAAATTGGGAAAATTTCATGTTTTTAGGTATTTTCTCTTATTAAAAAAATGTGTCAATATTTATTGGATGTCGTTAAGTGCCAATGCTGCCATTCTTGACAATAGGATGCTGCCAACATATTTTTCAATAACACATAACATTGAAGCACATTTTTTATGCTCTCAATTATTCTTAATGATCATAAAATAAATAAAACAAAGGCATAAATAAGTAAAAAAAAAAAAGTGGTAGATTTGGACTTAGCGTGGTAGAAAGTGAAAATAGTGGTAGATCTACCACTAAAGTGGTAGAAGTCCAAGCACTGGTCACCACAACGGAGTGACCAAAATCGGATGAAGTCCATCCGATGGCTATTTTTGGGGCTTCGTTCGGCAGAAGACTCTGTTGCCATTTGCTTTGAACGTTAAGTAAATTTGTTTTGACATTTCTTCTTGTATAGGTATTTTAGAAAATTTGTTTTTATTTTAAAAAATATCTAGTCATTTCAATTATGTCCATGGTTAGTTCAAATATTTAATCTTAAATTTTTGAATATTATTCGACCGGAAATATGGTTGATTCAAAAGGAAAATCTTTATTTTTTCCAACAAGAAAAATTGTTAAATTAAAAATATTCCTTGTTGAAGCCGTTTTGTATGTTTTTCCTTTTGATTTAACCACTTTTCTGGTTGATTTTTTTCTCTGTGTACAACAAAAAATATTTTTAAAAAAATACAAGCTGTGCTGCCATGTGTTAAATAACACTGGCTTACAAAATTTTTGATTTTCGCTGTTCAATTTTTTTTCTTATAAAAATTTTTGTAATTTAATAATTCACGAAAATGGAGAGTTTTGGAATTATAGGCTACCTTCTTTTTGTAAGCCACTGTGACTTGATATCCTTCATTTTTATCATCAATATTTTCAAACATAAGATTTTCCAATTTAAATCCCAACTGTATGCTTGAAAAAAAAAAATCTCTCAAGTGCACTCTCTAGAGAAGGGGCTGCCAATTAGAAGATTGTGGCAAATTGCTCTACCAGTTTACGAGTCTCATCAGCCGGGAAAACCGGTTCAACCCAAACGGGCTTAACGAAACTAATCTTCAATACGCATAGCAACTGAGCTAAGAAGAAGAGAGAAAGAAGAAGAAAATGCGCGATCGTTTGCAGAGATAAAGCCCAACTTAAGCCAAGAATGTATATTAATTTTTTTTTTTTTTTCGCTAAAAGAGATTCGCACTTGCTGCCAGAAGGAGGAAGTCAGTAAAAGCGGCTGTCACAGTAGCTTCTGCAGCACGCGCCACGAAGCTGAGCCGTGTGGACTAACTGAACTGGCTTTTTTTTCCCTTATGCTTTTCAACTGTTCTATTCGGGTTACCAAAACACGTACTAAGAGCTGAAGTAGAGTTACTCGGCAGTGCCCAGTAGGAAATGGCATCGACAGTGACAAAATTGTTAGCCTCTTCTCCGCCAGCGATGATACTCATAGGGGGAATGTCGATTGATGGAAGAGTTACTCTCCTCCGTATTTTAGTTGAATTCCTATACAGTGTATTCTCTCTTAAGGGACACCTACGGGACCGAAAAATACGTCCGCTTAAGAGGGGTGTCTGCTTAAGAGGATTTCCCGAAAGGAGAGAGTTCACTTTATATATAAAGGCTATTAAAATTTCGGTCTCTGGCAACTCCACGGAAAGTTTTGTATGGACCATTGTTGCCAGATTTTTTTTTTTTTTTTTTTTTTTGTGGATATATATTGTTTATCACAAATATTTTGTCTCATAAAAAGAGTCTTAACTTCTCCGAATCCTCCCTTAAGTCCACAAAAAAAACCTTAATTTTGGGGAGATTCCCCTAAACTGGTAAAAATAGAATGGATTAATTTGGATCAGTCAGGAACCAAGGTATTTTCAGCGATGACATTTCTTCCAGGGAAATTCTTCTATTGTCCATCTCTCATACAAGTACATACCGAACAAACACACATGCATGTTCTCCATAACCATCTCGCAGTAACTACATCATTCGGGAGTGACATCGTTGGACTACTTTTTGGAGCTTCACCGTTCAACGTACTCGAGGCTATCGGCTTACTAAGTGCAGTCGCCACAACGACTCCGAAATTGCGGTCTCGTAGTCTTCACTTCTATACCATTTCTACCCGCCCCTCCGTCCGTCTGTCGCTCGTCTGTCCATCCACCCGTCTGTTTCATACATCTCTCGTTGCTCTTGCCTGACATTGTTCTGACTGAACTGGACTGAACTGAACTGGTCTGGCCTGGTCGCGTCGGTCTATGGACTTGCTCGCTCGCTGCTGCTTAACTCCTCTTTCTCTTCCTTTCTTACACCTTGTTCGTTCCTGTTACTCGTGGTGAGAGATTGCGGCTCCCGTTTCATCCCATCGCCTCCCCAATCTGGTTGCGAAAATGTGTCGTTTCGGTTCGGCGGAGGTTCGTACGTTCGTTGAGAAGCGCTGAAATTTTGCGGTTGCCTTTCGCCAGTCGTCGGAAAGTGCTTTACTACAATTTTATCTTAATGCATCTTTTAAATAGAATTTTCCTTGGTTCGTTTTTTCTTCTTCTTTTTTTCTTATCATTTTTATTGTTTTCTCTGTTAAACTCCCGCGATTTGCAGAGAGAAAGAGAGAGAGAGAGATTTTCTTTGTTCCGTCCTGTCAGTTACTTCCCGTCAATCTTCGTCTTCATCTTCGGGCGCCGCTAAGAAGTGTCAAAATCAATTATACTTTCGTCATCTGTAAGTACTGCTGAGAGCAAAGTGAGCAAAACTATGGATACGGGCTGTGTTCAAAATCAGTGATTTTTTCTCCTGTGATTATTGAGAAATCAACTAAGTTGAAGGATAAATTTGCTAATGGCAGTTTATCAGGATATCTTTGTATCCATCGCTGACAAAAGACATTCTCGAAAGATCATCTCAATAAGACAGCATATATGCCAACAAATACTGACGCTTAAAATACCTTCGATTTTCTGTGGTGGACACTTTCTGGGGGAAAAATTCGATTAGAATCATCAGGCTGATAGAAAAGAAGGCATTCTTGGAGCCTTTTCTACTCAAGTAGAGTACTCTCTCCTTTCGGGCACTCCTTTTAAGCTAACACGGTTTAAGAGAGAGTACACAAACTTTGTCTCCGGCATGACCCCAAAAATTAATATTTTAACCCTTTAACTAACATTGGGACATTACATAAGGTTAGTGTGACTGCTACCATGAATGGTGACCCACTTGGGCCTCACATGGGCCCGTTGTGATAACGAGACATACATCGCAAAATGACTATTTGGATCAATTTTTTATAAGTATATATTGATTCTAGCTCAAAAACATCATAGGTGATTTCTCAATTCTCACATGGCCTTTGATAGAATTTAGTATAGAGATGCCGCGGATAGTGATTTTGCCGGATACCGGATATCCGGCAAGCTGCGAGGCCGGATAGCCGGATATCCGGCAACCGGATAGTTGAATTTTTTCCCAAATTCAAAAGTAGCTTTATTCAGGCATGCTCTAGAATCCGAATCTGCATAAAAAACTCGAAATTTATGCATTCCTTTTCATTCACACACTCAAATACTGAATTATTATTTTTCAAATGAATTTCGACTTGACATGGCAGCCACACGTTCAAGTTTTCATTCAAGACTGGAAAGAAATAAATGACACAAGCCGAAGTTATTGCATCTCCGTCATTCTCACTTGTTTCGCTCCAGTATCTAAGGATTTTGTACGTTTTTTTTTTGATTTTTTGAAATACATAAACACATAAAAGTCGTCATCATTACAAATCGTTTTGTTCTACTTAATTATTTCATAAATTGCTTCCTTCAAGGAGATTTATATGAAAAACTGTGAAATTTTTTAATATCCGGTATCCGGCCGGATAATGAGTTAGTATCCGGCATCCGGCCGAATAGTTCATTTTATGCCGGATATGCCGGATACCGGATAGTAACCGGATATCCGCGGCATCTCTAATTTAGTACAAATGTAATAGATTCCCTTTGAAGAATTGCAAAATCCACGGGAAATTTGGTGTTAAAAATTTTTTTTTAGGCGTTATAACCGAGAATAGTTTGGCCGTTAAAGGGTTAAAGATCCTTGAAAGTAGAAAAAATGTTGATCTCGCTTTAACTTTAAGTGAAAGCTTTTAACAAGTAGTTACATTATATACGAGAATAGTTTGGCAGTAAAGGGTTAAAGATCCTCGAAAGTAGAAAAAATGTTGATCTCGCTTTAACTTTAAGTGAAAGCTTTTAACAAAGTAGTTAAATTATATACGAGAATAGTTTGGCAGTTAAAGGGTTAAAGATCCTTGAAAGTAGAAAAAATTTTGATATCTCTTTAACTTTAAGTGAAAGCTTTTAACAAAGTAGTTACATTATATACGAGAATAGTTTGGCAGTTAAAGGGTTAAAGATCCTTGAAAGTAGAAAAATTGTTGATCTCTCTTTAACTTTAAGAGAAAGCTTTTAACAAAGTAGTTACATTATATACGAGAATAGTATGGTAGTTAAAGGGTTAAAGATCCTTAAAAGTAGAAAAATTGTTGATCTCTCTTTAACTTTAAGTGAAAGCTTTTAACAAAGTTGGTACATTATATACGAGAATAGTATGGCAGTTAAAGGGTTAAAGATCCTTGAAAGTAGAAAAATTGTTGATCTCTCTTTAACTTTAAGAGAAAGCTTTTAACAAAGTAGTTACATTATATACGAGAATAGTATGGCAGTTAAAGGGTTAAAGATCCTTGAAAGTAGAAAAATTTTGATCTCTCTTTAACTTTAAGTGAAAGCTTTTAACAAAGTAGTTACATTATATACGAGAATAGTTTGGCAGTTAAAGGGTTAAAGATCCTTGAAAGTAGAAAAATTGTTGATCTATCTTTAACTTTAAGTGAAAGCTTTTAACAAAGTACTTAAAGTCCTTTAAACACCAGAAAATAAAAGTGAATAGTTTGGTATTGAAAGGGTTAAAAATTAGAAAACAGCATGTGACCTTCATTATGACGACTTCCACACTTTGTTAAGCGCTTTCGCTAATCATAATTAATGCGATTTTTCACACACGATTTTCTGACAAAAATTTATCATTCAAAATGCCATTTCCTAGTGGGAAAGATATCTTAAAGTCTCTTCAGTACTATTTTGGGATGCTCTGCTTTTCAATTAATAGTCGTTCAATGCTTTTAACTTCTCAAAAAATTTTTTAATTTCATAGAATTCCATTCAATATTTTCACTTGCAACTCTCTCTCTCTCTCTCCCTTTCTCTCTCTCTCACTCACTCTCTCTCTATTGGTCCCAACATGTATGGAACTATTAATAAGCTCCTACAAAATCAGTTCATAACTTATTGACTTTATCGAAATTCCGCACAAAAGACGACCAAACCCTCCTCATTCTCTTGCTCTTCCATACCGATTGGTGGAAAACCCCATCGAATGCTGAATGCATCGCTGATATATGATCCCGTATTGGTGCCCAATATGCTTGTGACACGTGTTCCATAGCCATGTCAACGGATATTCAATATCCTTGTCGTCCGTCCTTGTATGTAAGCTCTAAGTATGTACGTTGATAGTCCATAGTCTACTTTTTGTCATCGATATATGGGTTTCTCTAGGCTTCCCAGAACGTTATGAAAACAACAACAACAACAACAAATCGCCAACTATTATCCTATTATTGCATCACTATGTACCTACAACGATATGATAGAGTACGACGAAGCCGTCGACGTGGAGCTACAGAGCTTGAGGTAGTAGAGAGCACATCGCAAAGACAGACATCATAATTACATTAAGCTTGCTACATCCGCTGAACACACACACACACACACACACACACACACGCACACCCAACACATCCGGCAATAACGCAGGGCGGTCCATCCTGGAATGAATTCCAATAAAAGCTGACCTGTTGGGAAGATGGGGCAAAAGTGATTGCTGCTTGCTACTTGCATTGAGAGCTTCGGTAATTGAATTGTGTGGATCCTCCATCCATATGCCAAATTTATTTTCAGTAGATTAAAATGTCAAATTTAAATTTAAATAAATTAAGAAATCTCATATCTCTATAGAGAAGAGAAAATCACTCAGGAGTTAAAGCTTTCAAGAAAAGCAGAGGACTGTCCAAAAGAGTCAGGTTGACCTTAAATTGGGGGTGTACAATAAACAAGAAGTTTTGTTGCTTTTGTTCATTATTATTTTATACCAAATAATTTTTATATTATTTTTTTCAATTTTTATAATTCACTCAATAAAATAATTTTTTTCTCTTTTCCAGGTAAGTCAATTGAAATCTTTGAAGCTAATATTTTCGTGAGTAACCATTTTAACCATTTAAATTATTTTCTTTGTAATGCTTACGTATTAGTACTTAGTATGTACTTAGTTTAAAACGTATCCGGATATCGATTATTTAAACATCAATTACACTGCTCAACACTAAATTTTCCTTTGACTTGAAACCAACTTTTTATACCCGACACACTCTGTGTCGAGGGTATATTGCGTTTGTGTGGTTGTGTGTAACACCCAGAACCAGTCGAGCTAGACCATACAAAATATATATAGAAATGAGCAGCGTCACCAGGAGATTCGATTTAGCCATGCCCGTCTGTCTGTCCGTCCGTCTGTCTGACTGTCTGCATACAGTTATCTTATCGAAAGAGTTGAGCTATTTCGACAAAATTTGGTATGCGTGCTCACGGGGACATGAGCAAGAATAATTTCGAGAATGGACCCGATCGGACCATTTTTAGGGGTACCTTCAGTACTAGGGTCTATTACAAAAATCACAAAAACAGCTCTAAACCCGATGTTTTACAAAATATTTTGATGAAATTTGATATTTGATCATATTTAAAGGCCATTAATATGATTTTCAAAAATTGGAAAAGTGGGCGTGGCAGAAGGGCGTTTTTCGAAAATTGTCTCCTACACCCGAAATTCAAATGGGACTTGAACGAAATTTGGCACTTATGCTTCCTTTGTAGCCTTAAACATCCTTCAAAAAAATGGTCCTTCATCGGTCCATTGTTAAGGGTACCTCCAGTACTAAGGTCTGTCACAATAATCCCAAAACTGCCTTAAAATCGGACTTTTTCGAAATATTTCAAAGAAACTTAAAATTTGAGCGTATATTTAAGCCTCCGATTATAGTTCAACAAAAATTGTAAAAGTGGGCGTGGCAATGGGGCAGTTTTCATAAAGAAATTTATCAAAAGTCGGTATATGGGGCCCCTTATGGTCTTAAACACCTCTTGATATTAAAAATTATTTGAACATATGTGTCTGTGTCGGGTATTCTATTGTCAGGCTCGCCTGACTATAACACCCTTACTTGTTTTTGTCGTATTTGTTTCGCTGAATCTAAATATATGCTTAAAATTTGAAAGTTAGCTCGCGTTCTTTAAATATTCGCTAGGAAAGGATGTGCGATTTTTTGTCAATATTTTTTTAGTCGTAGCCCAATTATCGTTCGAACGTTTCAAAAAATCTTTAATTTAAATGAAATGAGAATAAAAATACAACATATTCCTCATACATATAGATGAAATCGGTTCAACAGTTTAGGCGCTAAAGGTCGATAAAGGCAAAAATTTTATGAAATTTTTCACAATTTTGTACAAAAAACTGGATTTCAAACCCATATAATTTCCGAAATAGATCCGGTATTCAAGTTCAGGCTATCTTAAGTAAAAAAGGGGATGTCTAAGAGCATTTCAAGAACAAGAAAAAAAAAATCTGATGAGTGGTTCATATTTTAATTGAGATTTTAGAAAAAATGAGACGACTTTTTTTCGCCAGAAAATATGCCACCATTTTTTTTTATTTCTGTTTTTAAGTTATATTTATATACTACAACAAAAAATTGGTTGCAAGCCAAAGGCACGCAAAAAGTTAGATTTTGTTGTGTAGTGTTATCCGAACATTTATTATCCGAACATCGATTGTTCGAACATCTACATATTATACTAATATTAATTATCCGGGTGTCCGATTATCCGGACCTATTCTTCACATCTGTAATTAATTTGATTTTGAAATCGATTATCTGGATTTTCGATTTCACGCAATATTCCTGGGTTTTTTCGATCCGGATAATCGGAATTCTACTGAAGAATGTCAGTGGGGGAATTTTAACAAATTAGTATTATAAAAAATGGGGATAACCATAATTAATATTTTCTAAACGACGCTATTTTGACCGATAAATGCAGCATAAGATTTTAAACCTTTAATACATAAAGGAAATATTTATTCCCACATAATTTTAACGGCTTATAATTGCTATAATAAATTCTGTAAATCGTCAAAATTATGTGGCGAATTATTTGTCCTTTGTGCGTCAAAAGCTTACAGGCTTCAATATTCTCAATATTAAATTGACACTTTCGAATTGTGTTTAGTGCATGCCGGTCTTTACATGCTAATCCCGCAATGACAGTTCGGGTTAAATAACTTGTTTGTCACCGGTTTAAGATGGCGTCGTCGTCCAAATCAGTTTGAATGAATGTTTGAGTCGAAACAAGGGGGATTATAAACTGTCTTCCATTGAATATGTGATTGAATAATTGCTTAGTTTTTAGAAGAATCTGTTCAAATATTTTGAGCTCTCGAACGAAGCATGACTAATCGATTTAGGATGAATGTTGCTTAAATCCACTGTGAATGAAATTCCGTTAGAAAAATAGGAATAAATTAAAATAAAAGGTAATCGCGTTACCAATGGCATTAAGTCACTTCCTTCCTTTCCAAAATCAAAAAATTATTTAACGTCTAAATATCAATATTGACCCTTTCATACCTGGCGTTCTCAATTGCGGACATTAATTTTATTTTATTCTATGAACTTCTCTATTCAATTAGAATTTTATGTATTTCGAATATATTCTTATGGCTTATGGACATATGGAGCTACTAAATTCTATGTTACTGACGCTACTACTTGCCACAGGTTGGGCCTATTTTTACAGTTTTGTCTAATAATCGAGAGAAAAAAATCAACTGTTACACGATTAAAAACAAAAAATGAGGTCTTAAAGGATTTAGAATATCCCGCTTTATTACAAGGGCATCATCATGCCTCGATTAACCCGTAAGCGCCTAGCGATGCCATATGGCATCACTAAAAGGATTCGTTTCCTGTCATTTCTGCCATTTCTGAACCGATTTATATTATATTTAATTTTTAAAGATTTATTTTTTTTTTGATTCAGGCGCTACCGGGTTAAAGATTACGGATAGAAAAATTATTTTTCTTTAAAATCTTAATGAAATTCTTCTGTAATAGCACCTAACGAAGTGAAGTCGTGTTAAAAATTTGCTTTTTTTGGACCATTTTAACCCCTTAATGCTCATGGGACAAAATTTTTCCCATGTAATTTTATCGATTTATAGATATGTTATAAATTGTAAAAGCTATAAACCTTTTAAAATGATTTAGAGACAAATTTTTCCCTTGAGCGTTAAAGGGTTAATGGTGATAAGCCATGCAAATACCCACAGCGGCACTGTGAGGGCCGGCAATTTCACATAAATATGCAAAATGGTTTTTTTTTTTTTTGTCCAAAGTGGCAATTAACTGGATCGGGCCCTGTAACGCTTGTGGTTGAGTTGAGGCAGCTCTTAAATAATCAATTTTTTGATCTATCGGGAACCTCCGGCGTCCTCGGAAGCGTTCTAAATTGTCCCTGTCCCCACAAAAAACTTCATCGATTCCTAAACAGTCTTCCTTCGCTCCTAGAAGTTTTGACTTTTGTCACCCTGTGTGCTTCCGAATTTGTGAGACATCTCACCATTTTTATTCTCCTAGACCGATCTTTTATTTCTCTTTAATTCTTCGCGATGAAATGTTAAAAGATTTTTCCTTGATTAATTGTCTGATTAAATGATGAGAAAAGCTAAAAACATATTCCGAAGAAATCAGCGAAAACCCAAGTCCATTTCTTGTTAAAAAAAAAAGCATTGATAGCAGAATTAAGATACTGTTGGGAATGCCCGGCCGTCATTATCGTATGTATGAGGGCACGTGTCATAATTATTTGCATTATCAAAACAAATACTTATAATTTATGAACTCTGAACAAATAAATAAAAACAGAAGCAGGGAAAATTTCAGCCTACCGGATGCGTACCCTTCTTCTTCTTCCTCTTCATCTCTCCTTATGTTGATTGATAAGCTATCGAAACGCCTCTCAAATAACAAAACGAATTCGTCAATCTAACGAGAATCGATTTCGAGTGGCTTGACTTTTAAAATTCCTAGAAGCCAAGTGTTTTTTTTTTTTTTGTTATCATATCTGAAGGAGATTTCGAGTATTTTGGTAAACAAATACATAAAAACATTTAAGGCTTCAGAAAAAAAAAAAAAAACTTTAAAAAAGCCAATGCAAAAGAAGAAAGTACACAGCCGACAGAGAATTCGTGGCAACGACGCAATTTGCAAGTCGTCGTCGCAAGTCGATTCGAGTCAGATGTTGTGATATGTTTCGATGTTCGGTGTGATAAATCGACTGGCTTCAGCTTGGCGCGTAAATATGTATGCATGCATGCCGAGTGTGTACACATCGAGCGACATGCTGTCGATGGAATTTTCTCGTCTCCTTCTATTCACCACGTTCGCTCGCACACTCTCGTCGATGGAAAGAGTTGTGAGCGAAAGAAAATTTCTCAGAATAACGAAGTCGCGTTCGGCAATCAAAAATCACCTTCGTGCGCCAATCAAAATGAAGCATGAACTTCGTATGGCTGTCGTGTGTGCACACGAATGAATCCATTCGAACAGAGTCGAGGAAATTCGCTCGTGTGCATTGCTGTTCGTTCGTTCGTTCATTTTTTTTTTTCGTCAATTTCCATAAAAGAGGGCGAGAGAAGCGCACTTGAGCGTGGTGAATTTCTGTATGCCCGTTTGAATGTGTTTGCGTTCGCTTCTGCATGCGATAAATTTCGATTTCCATTTCATTCGCTCTTTAACTGGCGTTGAGTTAAGAACGTTTGTAGCGGAGAAATAACGTCGCGTCAAAGTTTCTCTTGAAATTCTTAGCATTTTTACTACCCTTCTTTTTTATTATCGTTTTTTTTTTTTTTGGTGTGCAAATTCTTCTTGTTACTACGTCGTGTTTATGCATACATACATATGTTTGTAGTTGCAGTGACGTAGGTAAGATAAAGAGACAGTGCAAAAAATAAATAAATAACAGAGTGAAAAAGAAATTGGAAAAGTGCAACCGAAAGCAAGAAGAGTAAGTTGGAAGAGGAAAATTCAATGAAGAAAATAACGACGAAGAAGAAGGAGGAAAAAATTAAAGAAGAAAACCGAAATTTCTCAGTGCTGCGAGAAAGCAAGCAAGAAAGAAGGCACGAAAGATAGAAAGAAAGAAAGAAAGTAGTGACGGGCGAGATAGAAAAAGAAACTCGCGCTAAAACGTGTGACGTGACGTGAGCGCGCGGATAAATATGTAAATAAAATTTCGAATCTCCCCCTCCCGATTTTTTTTTTTTTGGACGTCGCGTTTCGTCGCTGTCATCGCCGTCATAGAAGTGCTTGTTTTTGTTTGTTTTCCTTCTTCTTTTTTTCGCAGTTGCTTTTATTGTTATAATTATTATTATTATGTATTTTTATCGGCTCTGATGGCAATGAGTTGTGCCGCGCCGCCTTTGCCGCCATATTGGGCCGACGAATGACAATTATTCTGGCATTTCAAGTTCCGTTGTCCGCTCGTACAATTAGTTATGTGGAAAACTTAATTGCGAAAACCGCGAAAAACAAAACCAAAAAAAAAGAAAGAAAATAAAAGAAAAGAAAAGCAAATAGCAACTAAGTAATCTAATGATTGTTTACTCTACTCCACCGGCGCAAGTGCCATAAAGGCAAAAATTCAAAAAAAAAGAAATAAATTGAATAAAAAACAAAAAAGGAAAAAGAAAAAAGAAAAAATCCAACGATCGACGACAAAAAACAAAACAAAACAAACAATACGAAATTTTGCAAACGACGCATTTTCGTGCTCGTGAATGGAAAATGATAATTTTGCCAAGTCAATGGGCAATTTCAATTTCGTACGTTCGCCTTTAGAGGCCAGGCACTAGTTGCGTCGTACGAAGTCTGATTGAAGTTGCGCTAAATTTTGGACTGGCGAGAAAACTATTCGGAACATAAAGAGCCGAAAGAAGGCTCTCGATGTGTGCAGTGGAGGCATTTTGAATGGGAGCTTACTTTTTTTGTCAATATCTCAAAAAGTATACTTCCGAGTTTGATGAATTTTCTTTTGGTAAAAGATAATTCCTTGAGGAATTTTCGAAACATATTTAAAAAGTGGTTTAGCGACCGAAATACACTGAAAAAAAACTTTTAAAATTTCCTTTTTAGTTTTGTGAAAAAAATTTTCTCAGTGTAAAAATTAAAAAAAATATTTTTGCATTTCCTGATATTTTAAGAATCAGCCAACGTTTGTTTCGTCTTCCTACCTTAATTAGTTTTTGAGATATTTAGAAAAATGTAAGTGCTAATTTTTTGTTATTTGTGCTAGCGGCAGGAGTTTAAAAAATCATGTTTCTGAACTTTGACCTCGTTGAGCACCCCCTAAATGACGTCCGATCGATCTAAATCTTTTCATTTCCCTTTGTTTGTTGCCCTCTACTATATTTTGAGGGGGCGGATCGCAAAATCCGACACAAAATAATTTTCCCATACAATTTTGGACCACACTAGTGCGCATGTAAAAAGAGTACAACAAATTGTGTAAAATTTTAACCAAAATTAATATGAAAAATATAGGAATTTATAATATCCTTTTGTGGCTCTGCGATAGCGTAGGGGATACGTCATATGCTCTAGATCTCAGGGTCTGGGGTTCGATTCCCTGGCACAGGCGAAACGGAGTGTAATGTTCCAAGCGTAGCACTGGCTTTTCAAAAAATCGCATATTAGGGGCACACTTCATAAAAAGGCACTGCCTCGATTCCCGGCACAGACGAAACGGAGTGTAATGTTCCAAGCCTAGCACTGGCTTTTCAAAAAATCGCATGTTAGAGGCACACTTCATAAAAAGACACTGCCTCGATGTATTGCAATGGGTCGGTATACGGCCTAAGTGGCGGCCACTCCAACATACATGCATACATAATATCCTTTAAGACCTTTAACTAGGAGTCCTTCTCTTTTGGACTGGAAAACTTCTCAAAAATTTCCTATACAGTAGAATCTGGATATAACGAATCCTCAAAATAATGAACAGTTGGAAATAGTGAATGCTTTTTTGTTACAAGGACTTTTCTAAGTCATCAGGCCTTAAGAGATGGGGCTGCAAAAGGGGGATTTTCCTCCGGGACCGAACGTTCCCACAATTGCCATGGGACCCAAATTTCTCTCTACAGGCCTTTAAATAATGAACAAAACATTCAATCTCGCTAATACGAACAATCTGGATACAATGAACAGGAAGTGCAAAAATTAATTCGATTGTAAAATATTTTCGAAATATAAAAAAATACCTACCTATCTACAATTAAGACAAATCGATAGAAAATTAGAAGAATTTTATGTGGAAATGTTCGCCTTTGTCTTCTTAATAAATACTCTTAAAGCAGCTGTTTTCAATGGCTTCGAAGAAATCAGCTGTTGAGTAGAAAACATATTCCGATTGGATAGTCTGTTATTCAATAACTTGTACTTTCATGTACAGCATTCCTTCTGCTATCCGCCCGCACAACAAATTCAGTGCTTTTCTATAGCAAAAAGTTGCATTCAATCAAAGATTATTTGTCGATTATCATTTTCCGAAAGTCTGGCAACATCAATATTGGAGGAAAATATCATTGGTGACACATACATTGTATGTTTATATATGTCTGGCAGCCATTTATGTTTTACTGTCGCTATCATAAACAAGCCACCATATTTTAAAGTAATTAACCGGATAAAATAAATCTCTTAAAAAAGCAAAATTAATATTTTAAAATTTTTTTTCGATTTTTTAACCCAATTTTCAAATCACGTTTTATCCAAAAAGTTTATTAGTTGGTTCATATAATGTTGAATTTTTGTAAGCAGACATCCCTCTTAAACGGCGATATTTTGGGAGTGCTCTTGTGTTCCTGATCCTCAAATAGTTTCCTCTTAAGCGGACACTTTTTAGGAATGCTCTAGTAATTCGTGCTTCTCTAATAGTTTCTTCTTTAAAGACACCTCGGACATATTTTTCGGTTCAGAGAGTACACTGTAATGTGGTCCTAGACCCGATATATATATATATTTTTAGAACAATGAATCGATAGACTTGATCTCGTACTCCTGTTGATCCACAATTTTCGCCCCTTTGGCATTGACAGTTCAGAAAATTCTCTCACGTATGTTTAACATCTGGTCCTTATGTCTTGATTGACAAATCTCTCAAGGGAAAACACTTTCGAAAACATGAAAACATTTTTCATTTAATTATAGAAGAAAAAATCTCGAAAAATACATAAATCCATCAGAAAACTTTGAGTTTCCATGGAAATTTTCGCTAATATTATTCCACTGCCAATTCTTAGCCTGCCTCCTCCTCTACCTCCTCACATGGTATTAACTTTTCTCCATACTGCTTGTCGGTATTTTTCCCCTACTTTGTTGTTGGTTGCTTATGAAGTCTAAAGAGCGAAAAAAGAAACCAAAGCAAAAATGCGAAAATTTTGTTTACAAAATCTTTCCATTTTTTCCATAATATTTTTTTTTCTTCATATTTAAATTATTTTTTTTTTTATTTGTTCTAAAGTCACGCCGCCGACCGCTTTGAAGTGCGATTTTCGTGGTGCGCAATGAGCCGATGAAACGACTCGCAGCGTGAAATCGTCAGATCATCATCGTTGTGCCTCTCTAATTATATCCGACTGGCCGTCGCGGCGGTGGCGGCGGTGGACTTCGGCTGGCTGCCCATCAATTCGATCTTAGGAAAGTTTATTAACTATTCGCATTTATCGCTGTTGGTCGGTCGGTTGGTTGGTTGGAAAAATTATGGCACAGGAAATCGTAGAATGATTGTTAGAAAAATAAATAATTCCATTCCGATTTCAATGAGATTATTATTTGCCCCGCCAGCAACAAGAATGCGATCATTTGGGGCACTTGATAAATGGAAAGAATTGTTTATGGATACTTTTATTGAATAATATGGTTTTTTGTTTAAAAATTAATCTCATGAATTTATCGTGTCTGAGTAATGAGTGTCGAAAAATTTATCGAAATGCGCCGATAATGACCTTCATGCTGAAAAGTCCAAAATGTTATTGAGCGCTGCTCGTTGTCGTCGTCGTGGGGAACTGTGGAACTTTTGCGTTCTAAGCTGAAAGTTTGTTGAATTTCATAATTTTTTTTTTTTTTAATTTCTTTTTCTTTATTGTTTGGCACTTGAATATCGACCTTCGAATTCCTATGATTTGCTTTATTTTCCTCCCATGTCACTAGTCTAATCTTATCAGTCAATATTTGTTTCCTTGTGTTTTGCACTTTCACTGCGCAGTATTTGCGCAAATACCTATTCTCAAAACATCTGTCGCGGAGACAATTGAACTGGAAGCTTTTGTGGCAAGAGGATGAAGAAACGTTATAGTAGAGTGTAGCTCATTTCGTTTATAAAGCTCATAAAATTGGAGAAAAAAAACTCCAACAATATGAAATAGAAGAGCATGATTGTCTATGTTTGGACTACGTTTGAATGTCGGGAAAACAGAATACATGACAACAGACAATTGCGAAGCAGGGACCATAAAAATAAATAACACTGACTTACCAAGGACGGAAAAATTTAAATATCTTGGGTCGACACTTTCTGCTGACGGGACGATCACTCGCGAAGTTACTGAGAGAGTTAACGCCGCTTGGCTTAAGTGGCGTTCAACGACTCTGGTGTTATGTGCGATAAAAAGATAAGCGACCGCTTAAAATCCAAAATTTACCGCACAGTCATCAGGCCAGTCAGGCCTCTTTATAGTACCGAATGTCTACCAGCAACGAAAGTAGCAGAAAGAAAGGTTAGTGTTATGGAAACAAAGATGCTTCGCTGGATATCCGGACTCAATCGTCTTTATCATGTTCCAAACGTAGACATCCTTAGACGCTATGGAGTTGCGCCAATTATTGGGAAAATGCGAGAAGCAAGGCTACGCTGGTATGGACACGTCCTGAGAGCAAATGAGGAGACTTTGGCAAAGAAAGGCTACTCACTGGAAATTCAAAGTTACAGAAAACGGGGGCGTCCGAAACAACGCTGGATGGACACAATAAAATGGGCCCTAGAGGCTGTAGGACTTACCTCGGATGATGCAACCGACAGAACCAAATGGAGGAACTGGTCGCGTTTTGCGGACCCCGGGATAGACCGGGATTAGTTAAACACGCAAGAAGAAGAAGAAGAATATGAAGTGGAAGAATTGGCTATTAAAATGAGTTGTTTGGTTAGTGGGTTAGTGTGACTACACAGAAAAACTGGCTACGAAAAATTCCAATTAATGGAGTTTGTTAAACTCGATTCATCGGTTTTTGAATTGTCCCATCACAAATCACGAAATTCGGGAAAAGTTCGTAATATTAAATTTTGAACAAAAATTTCGTTGATTAATTTGTTGTATTAAATACCAAAAGTATTAACAATTGACAAAACTTTTGTTTGAAATTTTTTAAAGTGCATATAAATATTTTTCTAAAATTCTCATTAGCTTTATGCGGACTTACATACAAGTAGAGACAAAATAATCTAAAATTAGCTCACATATGTTTATGATATTATAATGTATAATTATATTCCGTAAACTGACTTTGCAGATCCAAATTTTTATTATGGAACATGTAGATGAGTCATTTTTTTCCTTTTTTATTTATTTAAAATAATTTGTTGATTTTTATTAATACCTTTGGTTGTTGATATTACAAATCGTTGTTTGAAAATGTTTATTGAGTGTTAATACTTTGAGTAAATTTTCCCAATTAAACGATTTGTTAATATAACAAAAATTGTGATAAGCTGAGTTTTAACAACGAATTTGTTATATTGATTAAAAAATTGGTTGTATTTACGCACAAAAATCTTTCTGTGTACCACCAAGGGTGATACAATTAGGCCTCACATGGACCCGTTGTAATACCACAATAAATGGGAAAACAAAGAAGAACAGAAACAGAAAAAAGAACACAGCTTACATCAACGCCCGAGCTGGGAGTTGAACCCTCTCAGAGCGTCGCGCATTGTAACTTGGGATCTCAACCAATGACACCAAGGTGGCGGACATTTAGATAAGTAAGAAGAGGAAAATTCTTCTGTAAGTCCCCGTTTAAAGTCCCCGTTTAAACAGGGAGACAAAACGCGAGATACTGGAAGGAAGCACATGAGAAAGACAGAGATGGATTGTCTTTCGTCTCTGTTACTCTCATGTGTTTCCTTCGAGTGTCTCTCTTAATCTAAATACGGACTAAGAACATTTTAAAATTAGAGGATAAAGAATTTAGTAGAATTGAAATGAAACAGAGATGGGTTTTAAATACTTTTTTTTTGTAACTTTTTGTACCCTGTTTCCGGCCTTTTTCACTCCTTAGGGATCTAAGGTGTTGCCAAGACATTTGAGGTACAATTTCATTGAATTTTCCACATATATTTTCGTGCTCTATCTCAAATCCGGCATCACAAATTGTTCCAATATTTTGATACGTTTCGGGTCAATAGAATCGAGAATTTGAAAAAGGTTTATAGAGCGCAAGTCCTTCGATCCTATTCCCTAATCTCTATTAGAACAATATTTGAAATTCAATGGATTTCATCGCATTTTCAATCCTCGCGCGATATCCTCCTTTAATCCCTTTCAATTGAGCCATCCATCGGCCTTTGATGATTTGTTTTTCCAGATGCGATTTTTATTTAAAAATTTTTTCAAATTTTTCAATTTTTTTTTTTTTTACTTTCCTTCAATTCTTGTTTTTTTTTTTTCTTCTTTTTTTGCACAATTTTGAAGCGCACTCGACGAGCGATCTGCGACGCTGATGTGTTGTGGACGCTGAGGTCTATTATGGTGACTCGATTTCTTGATATTTAACAGCTGCGCCGGGTGTTTCGTGCCAAAAAAGGAAGAGACCGAAACGAGTGAAGCGAATAAATACGTACAAAAGCGATAACAAAAACATCATAAAAACAGAGAGAAAAAAATTACTAAATAAAAACCAAAACCAAATTGTTGAACACAACAAACAACAGCAATAACAACAACAAATTGGGCCTATAAAAGGTGCGTTCTGTGTGAGTGAGAGAGAGAGATAAAAAAAAAATTACGACACACACAACATCCAACGTTGACGGACGGGGACGGACAGCCACGGGAGCGGCAGTGGCAGCGGCAGCCTTCCCGATTTCAATGGTTTTTTTTGAGCAGCTTGCCTTGCCGCTCGTGTTGGGTCCATATTGACATCATTATTTGGGTTTTTTTTTTTGCTTCCCTCTTTTGTTGTTGTTTTTGTTTTCGATGTTGCCAAGACGGCTCTCGGCTCCTTTTGCGCCTGAAGTTCGCAAAGACCGAAAGATCGAAAGATCGAGCAGTTTCGTCTTTGCTTCGGCCTTTGATGGGGGGAGCACGCACGCATGCGCGTAGTGCGCCACAGTGATTGCCAGAACGAGAACAGGCCGCTTCCTTCCTACCTACCTACACCTACCTTGTCGAAAAAAACGATGTGTGTAGGCGATTAAATCTCGGTATATAAGTGGATCCGGTTACGGTTACGCTGCGTCCTCCTTAGAGCTTTCGCACAAAACTCTCGCTGGTCTTCTGAACTGAGCCCTTCGAATGGAGCCGTGGGACCTCTTGGAACCACATGCACATGGGATCGTGATTGGCGATTATCCATTTTAATTGATTCATTGCAATTTTAAGCGTTTCCTTGACTTAACCGGCAGATGTTTTTTCTCACCGATTCTCACTCCTCTTCAAAGTACCTACATACGTCAATAAGAGCTTTCACTTGCAGTTGGAGAACATTTTTTTCTGCTTTCAATGTCGTTTTTAAAATAGTGCCGCATATTTTTCTTGTCTGGATGTTAAATATTTTTTAATCTTGAAATAAAAATCTCAGTTGTGCGAAGACTATAAGCCTCTCTATAAGCCCGATTCTAAATGAATAATTTCCCCACAATTTTTTCAAAGTCAAAAAGGGGGAAAATGGTGACATTTGTTTAGAAATAATAACATACCTGTTCGAAATTCTCGGTCCTTTTATATTCTTTACTTCCCCAGGTAGTTAGAATGGTCGAAATTGTTAACTGCTGACAGCTTTTTGTTAGCGAATATATCCCTTGAATGCTTTAAAATAATGTCTAAATTTCTTTGAATTTGATTTGGCTTCTTTCTGTGAAATTCTCCTAAAGAGTTTTCTCCTCCAAGTCTTCCCTAAAGACTTAAAATTCTCCTTAAATTCAGGGGGACTATCCTCAAAAAAAACATTGTTTTTTTTCTTTCTTGAAATAAAGAAAACCGCCAAGAAAATCCCCGGGAATATTTAGAATCGGACTGCAATTTTAAACCTTAACCCTCCAATGCCAATTTTTAAAAATTAAAAGTCAGATGAGACTAATTTCGGGTAGATAACAGCGAATCTGAAGCAATTTTTAAAATTAAATCTTTTAATATTTAAAATTTTTGTTTATTTATTTTTTTTTTTTAATATTTTAAAAATTTTTTTAATTCATTTATTATTATTTTAATATTTAAAAAAATTTTTTTTATTTATTTATTTTTTTTAATATTTTTAAAAAATTTTTTTATTTATTTTTTTAATACATATTAAAAAAATTTTTTTTATTTATTTTTTTAATATTAAAACAAAATTTTTTTTTTTAAATATTTTAAAAATATTTTGAATTAATTTATTTTTTTAATATTTAAAAATATTTTTTTTATTTATTTATTTTTTAATATTCTTAAAATTTTTTAAATTTATATTTTTAATATTTTTAAGAATTTTTTTATTTATTTATGAAATTTTTATGAAAATTATTTATGAAAATTAAATTTTTTCAATTGCCAAAATAATAAATTTTTCACTAAAAAGTGGAAAATGAGGGACCAAAAGCCCAAAATAATAATTAATGAAATATAAAGATGGTCAAAAATAACAATTATTTTTTTAATATTTAAAAAAATTTTTTTTATTTATTTATTTTTTTAATATTTTAAAAATATTTTCATTTATTTATTTTTGTAATATTTTAAAAATTTTTTTATTTATTTATTTTTTAATATTTTTAAAAAATTATTTATTTATTTTTTTAATATTTTAAAAAAATTTTATTTTTTTTTTTTTTAATAAGTATTTTTTTAAATTTATTTATTTATTTATTTTTTTAATATTTTAAAAATTTTTTGTATTTATTTATTTATTTTTTTTCATTTAAATAAACTCCGTCTAGAGATGGAGCCAGGAATTAGAGTGTTAATATTTTTTTTTTGTTTCGCTGTGAAAGCTCCTCTACTAAGGATCACACTCACATGAAGGTAACACTCAGGTGATTTTTTCACTGAAAGAAAAAAAAAACAAATTCTTGCTCAAAAGAGAATCGAAATCGGTACAACCTCTCGGGGAGTTTCACATGACGTGCACACATGAAAGACTTAAATGCTGCAATTATTTCATTAATGTGTATTTCAACAACGCAGTTATTCGGTTTTTGCAATCAATTTCGAGAAAAATACCCACTTCCATATCGGCTATGGCGCAGTAAAATCATTAACAGGCAGTTTATAAAGCTATTTCCACCACAAATCCATCAACCGAACGTATGAATGAATTTAACATGAACCATTTGCGCGCTTTGCTGCCTCACCCTTCTCTTTATGGCCTACTAGTTCTGGTCCTTGTTCGCGACTACCTACCCTCTCTTCAGTATTTTTGTGTGTGTGACTCTTTGTTCTTCCTCTACTCCTATGAATCCACCACTTTCTGTTCTGTTCTGTTATGTTCCGTTTTGTTTTGTTTTGTTTTGTTTTCTCGTATGGCAGGCACTCGGCGGCTTTGGTGCGTTCCTTTAGGCTCTGGGTCTAAAGGATAATGCGCAGTTATTTGGTAGAACGTATTCGCTTCCGATAGTGTCCTTCAAAGCTTCTACTTCCCCTCGTCAGTCAGTCGCTCTTCCATTCTTTCCACACCCTTGTCATTTCATTTTCGTAGGTGCTGTGTGAAATTGCGTTTTATTCGTCGATGTGTTTTTATCGATTCGCACTGATGTGAATCGCATTAAATTGAACCATAAAAGTCAAGCCACTCGTGTTCGGAGTGAGCTTCGAAGCCCGATTTGCATGTCTCGCTCTTTTTCGCTAATGACAAAAAAAAAAAAAAAATTAAGTAAAATAAAAAAATACACTCATCTGTTGACTTTTTGCTTTTGAATAATTCATGTGCAGCGTGGCAGTGTGGAATAAGGAGGAGAGGAGGGGGTATCATTGAATAATAATTATTTAAAATTTTTTATTTTAGTAATTTAGCAGATTAAAAGCAATTTCGTCGATATATCAATGGCAATGCAATTAATTGTGACTGCAATGAATGACTCATCAATTTGAGTGAGAAAAATCACATAAAATAAAATAATTAAATAAATTAAATTTAAATTTAATAATTAATTAAAAAGTAAAATTTAACTTAAATAATTAATTGAATAAAAATGAAACGAAATAGAATAAATGAATTAAATAAAAAAATTAAATAAAATAATTAAATGAAAACAAATTAAAATAATCAAATATCTCAAAATTAAAAATTTCAAAAAACTAATTTTTTTTTAAATGCTCAAAATGTAGAATTTTTTTTTTAAACTTTAAAGTTTAAGAAAAAATTTTTTTAAATGGCAGAAAATTATTAAAAAAAAATATTTTAAAAAATTTTTAAAATTTAAAATTTGAAAAAAATTAAAAATTTGTTAAATTACAAAAAATTAAAATTAGTTTTAAAAATTACAAAAAATGAAAAACAAATTTCTAAAATTCAAAAAGTTTGAAAAAAAAACAACAGAAAATTAAAAATTCTCTCTCTACGTGACAGGAAAGGTGGGCCGGTTTCAGTTTCGGTAGCTCGGCAGCGTTTTGTATTATTCAATTCAGGAAAATTCTCGAAATAGACTCAAACGAAATAAGTCAAGATTCCGGGAAATTTTAAAAAAAATTTAAAAAATTTTTAAAATTTTAAAAATTTTAAAATTTTAAAAATTTTAAATTTAAAAATTTTAAAAAATTTAAATTTTAAAATTTAAAAATTAAAAAAATTTTTAAAATTTAAAAAATTATTTATAAAATAAAATTTTTGAACGATTTAAAAAAAACTTATTTATAATAAAAAATTGTGTTTAAAAAAAATCTTATAAGTAATTTAAAAAATTGAAAAAATATTGAAAATTTAAAATTTAAAAATTAGAAAATGTAAAATTAATTTAAATTAAAAATAAACGCTCTCAATTAAGAAAGAATCTTCATAACTCAAAGTGATACAAGTTCATTCATACAGTGTTCTCTCTCTTAAGCGGACAGCTGCAGGACAGAAAAATATGTCCGCTTAAGAGGAAACTATTTGAGAACCAGGAATATAAGAGCATTCCCATAAAGTGTCCGATTATAAGGAGTATCTGCAAGAAGGGAGTACACTTTATTTGTGATTTTATGAAACTTCTATTTTAATTTATCCCCTCGTTATCCGTTTAACCCTTAGCCATACATACATGCATTGTGTTGTGTTGTGTTCCTTTTGCAACCTATTTTTCTACTCATTATGAAAGTGCAAAGAAAATTGATTTTTACACCGAATCCATGCGGAATTTATCGCATTTGCATATCCACATATGTTCGTGATTGTGTTCGGGTGTTCGTGTGTGAAAATATATGTTCGGATTAAGTCCCGTCCCTCGGGCGGTATCGATGCCGATATGATGATGATTATTATGATAATCGCATTGGCGACGTGTAAAAAGCAAATAAGCGCAGCACATTCGCCGAAGAATAATTATTTTGTTTCGTGCTTTAATGACGCGATTTAATGAAATATGGAAATGGATCCCAATGTGGGTCACTTTTTACACACCAGTTTTTTTTTATTTGTTTGTTTGTTTGTTTTTGTTTTTAATGATTTAAACCATTTTTAATGAACTCGAATTATTCTTTCATGAAATTAATACAGTATTTAATATAATTATAAATGCTTGATTAATTCAATGAGAGAAAAATTTACGAATTTTATGACTTCTGAGTGAATGAATTGGTGTTAATGGGGGCTTGAAGGGTTAATTACTTGAGAGTAAATTGATATGAGAGAAGTAAATTTGCCTTTCAATAGTAAGGGATGAATAGAAGAAAAGATTTCGATTTTGAGTGGAAATTCATTAAGTGATTGAGATTTTTTTCTTAATTTAATATTTTAGTTTTTTTTCATCAGGACTTCTAAGATGATAATAAATTTTCGGCTATGATGGAAATCGATCGATCGACTTGGGCTCTAGAATGCCGACGTATCGGGTTTTTATTTAAAAAAAAAAAACTCTTTTGAATAAAAACATTGAGCACTATTTTTGAGTGTAATTATTTTTACTTAAAGAGTGAAATTTGCAATCATTTTGACATACTTCAAAAGCCTCCCTCCTCTTGAGAGTGAAACACACTGAGAATCCACTCAATATTCCCATCAATCGCTCACAGTCCATTTGCTCGCTTGTCATGAGACACCATTTTTTCTTCCGTTTTGATGTTGGCTTAAGTGGCAAAAACAAAAAAAAAAAAAAAACAAAAAAAAATTGTGAAGAAAAAATCATAAATAAATCAAATTAAGCTGTCAATAATCACACAACCGTCAAACGACACTTAAAGGCACTCTACGGATTCCATTTGCTGCTGCGAGACTCTGCGACTCGGTGTGAGTAAACACATTTGGCCTCTAACGAATTCGTGGGGACCTGCATCTAAAGCACTCCGCGGCGGAGCGGATAACTTCATTAAAATTTTTTTTGGGGGAGCGCGACCGAGAAGCTGTCAAGCGACGCGGCGGCTGCCTTTATGCCGAAAAGAGAAGGTGACACCGAAGCTGAAACTGAAATCAAAGCTGAAGATGGTTGATTATGAAGAATAAGATTCCATAATTGATGAGCCTCTTTGGTGATACATATGTCATCTCTTATGGTGGTGGAAGAGCGTTTTGTGAGGCGGTCTCTCTCAATGACAGGGAGGGGGAGTGCCGGTAACTCGGAAGCGTTTTGTGTTATTCAATTAAGGAAAATGCTCAAAATAGATTTTCAAACGAAATACATAAGTCAAGAGTGTGGGAGAATAGGTTCGTGGGATTTTCACCCAATTGGAATTTTCACCCAATTGGAATTTTTATCCCTTTCTAAAAATAATATAACAATAAAAATGAGATCGTGTTTCATAAATCGCAATTGCAAGGGGTAATAATATCTCTCGAAGATTATGGAGAAATAGTGATGACATTGTCATAACCCAAGTCATTTCCGAGTGGGCATTTCGCTACATCATTTTCTATCATCTTTCATATAGTTCAATGACTCACTCATTGAGAGCTCAAAAATGCATAGCAAACAACCTTTTTCCCCAATGTCAAATGTCATTTCTGATAAAATTTCCGATAGGGTTAGGCAGTTCTTGTGCAAAGATCATAGCTACCTGAATTTGTTTCGCTTCAAAACTGAGCAGATGTTCGAAAAATGCTAACATACGCCGCCGCCACATCAATGCGAGGGAATGCGCGTAGGGTTAGGAAAAGAGATTATCGAGAGAGCAGCACAGAAGCATGTAGAACAATTAGAATGAGCTGGCTTATCCCGAAGGCACATTTACCGAGTTGAATGAAGCTCGGATGGAAGATGTGAAAATAATCATTCTAATCAGCATTGGTATTTGTTGTTGTTGTTGACATCGTGGCGCTGATTGCAACTGTGACGGGTTCCAGCACAACTTCAGCACCACGTGCGCTCAATAAATCAAGCAGTCAGGCAGGCAGCCAGCAGCCACTCAGCGAGTCATTCAGTCAATAATGGCATATAATGCATTGTAGGTACTCTCGGCTCAGTCCCGGGCTCCAATTGTTAGCGGACTGTAGAGCGAGAGATGTTTTGCGTTGGCGGGATAGGAATTTATCGCCGGCCAGTAGAGCTGATTGCTGCATTATATGCCATCCACTCGAGACCGACCGACCGACCGACCCTTTGTGTTGTGTTTTTTTTTTTTTTTTTTTTTTTTTTAGGGTTGGGTCGTCGTAAATGAAAACTCTCCTCGAACAATTCTCGCCTTGAGTTGTCATTATTACTGTCAAATGGTTAATATTTTATCACGCTTTTAAGTCACTTTAACGGCGTTACTTTGCCTCTCTGCCGTTTCCTTCTCGCGGCGATCTCCAAAATATGGAAGAAAAATTCATTAAAATTTCGTTGGCGAATCGTCTTTAGCGTCTATTTCATACCATAAACCACGAAAATAGTCAAAAAAAAGAAGAAGAAGGAGAAGAAGAAAGCGTTCAGAGCGTATTAGCGGACTGGACTGGTGCTGGTGGAGTGTGGAATTGACTTTTATTGGAAACACTTGCTTTGATTCGTTCACGAATCCATCGAATTTGATTCTCTTTGACGCAGTGGCACGTTCGGCGGTTTAATGACTTCGTTTCCTATCCTCGACTTGTTTCATTATTATTGTTTTTTTTTTTACTTCTTGCTGACATAATTATTTATGGCTATGTTAAAAACTTTGCGTCGAAGGAATATTAATTTTAAAACTCAGTCTTCGCTTTGGACGATTTAACGATTCGCCGCGACGTTTGATCAGAAGAAAAACTGAGAAAATTTGGAATTAAGTACTATATTTCGTTTGTCACATTAAAATTTAATGGTCGAGAGTATAAAATTGTCGAAAATTTGTCCTTGACAGCAATGAGTATAATTTAGGTAGGGATCATTTGTGACTTGCATGAAGGCAGCAATAAGCTCATCACGTTCCTTTTAAGTAAGGACATCACACTAAGGCTTTGAAATTTGTTTGCACTGAACATCGTTCGGATAGGCTTAACCATTCGGTGGCTGATTTGACTTTAAACAACAGATTGGACGTGCTCAATTTTTACACATATTTTGATCCTGTTCAATTTGACATAAAAATGGCTTCAATATTTATTTGGTGTCGTGAGTCTCGGAGTGAGGCATCGTACTTAGTTTTTTTTTTATTTTTATTTTTTTTCATTTCATTGAGCAACAGTAATGGTACTCATGCAGCTTCGCAAATGCCTTCGCAACTTTTCCCCATCGTAAATTTTCATATAAATTTCGACAGTTGTGTGACAAATTTCTCATTTCCCAAAATTTGCGAAGCTACATGAGTCCCACTAGTGGTACTTATGCAGCTTCGCAAATGTCTTCGCAACTTTTCCCATTGTAAATTTTCATATAAATTTTGACAGTTGTGTGACAAATTTCTCATTTCCCACAATTTGCGAAGCTACATGAGTCCCACTAGTGGTACTTATGCGGCTTCGTAAATGCCTTCGCAACTTTTCCCCATCGTAAAGTTTCATATAAATTTTGACAGTTGTGTGACCAATTTCTCATTTCCTACAATTTGCGAAGCTGCATGAGTCCCACTAGTGGTACTTATGCAGCTTCGCAAATGCCTTCGCAACTTTTCCCCATGGTAAATTTTCATATAAATTTCGACAGTTGTGTGACAAATTTCTCATTTCCCACAATTTGCGAAGCTACATGAGTCCCACTAGTGGTACTTATGCAGCTTCGTAAATGCCTTCGCAACTTTTCCCCATCGTAAATTTTCATATAAATTTCGACAGTTGTGTGACAAATTTCTCATTTCTCACAATTTGCGAAGCTGCATGAGTCCCACTAGTGGTACTCATGCAGCTTCGCAAATGCCTTCGCAACTTTTCCCATCGTAAAAATTTCATATAAATTTCGACAGTTGTGTGACAAATTTCTCATTTCCCACAATTTGCGAAGCTACATGAGTCCCACTAGTGGTACTTATGCAGCTTCGCAAAATCGTAGCCCCATTCGCAACTTTTCCCTCTATGAGTAAATTTTCTCATATGAAATATTCGCAGTTGATAGTGACATAGATTTCTCATTTCCACAATTTGCGAAGCTGCATGAGTCCAACTAGTGTCTTCCAGAGTTTTTTTTTTCCATTAAGTTTTTAGCTATCTCATATGAAGAAATTAGTTCCATAGCACAGGGCGGGGCAAGTTGAGCAATATAGACTCTCAAGCCGTGGGAATTAATTCTGAATAGGGTGTGGGTCTAATAGAAACAAAATTTCTAGTTCAAATCCGAGAAAGCTTATTCGTTAAAAATAATTGGGCTATCAACCTTGAAATTAAGCTATGATTCGAAAAAGGAAAGCACATAAATTTTGCGAAGTGCTTGCTAAGGTTCATTCATTGAAGGTCGGAAAATTTGCGATCGCAAAATTTTCGATGACATTTTGCGCGCCATCATAAATCGTACCAATATTTGACAAAATTTTTACTTTTCGATCAAAAAATTCTCAACCACACAGAAAGACTTTTGTGCGTAAATACAACCAATTTTTTAATCAATAGGGGTATTCACAATTAAAACCGAAGTTTTTTATTTTATTCAAAATTCTGGATCGATTACCTTTAATTTGGTACCCCATATGTCAACGGAACACCCTGTATACGTAAATCTAGCTAAAACTTTCTATTAAGCAGAGTTTACCTTTTGGAGCTTTTCGGTTTTGTTGACGTTTTAGAATAGTCAATGTAAAAAAAATTTGTTGACGTTTTGGGGGATGTTGACGGAATAGGGGGTTGACGTTATCCCGAGTGTACTGTATTGCCATTGCTCAACTAGCCCCTCCTTACTCTACTGAAAAATACTTTACTGCAAAATACTGAATACATAACTTTTTGTATTCCTTCTTTTTGGCAATAGCTTATCTATAAATTATTGTTATTATATTTATTTGTAAATATAGAAAATTCCCTCCGAAATTCAACTAACATCCCCAATCTTTTGACAAAAAAAAAAAAATACATTCTTCAAATAAATGACTTAAAAAATTCAAAGTTCTGTGAATATATTGCTCAAAGAATTCAGCACTAAAATAAATTCAAATTCAATGAATCGAGAATAAATTTTTCATTTGGACTTTTATCGTTTTTTTGCACGAATAACGAAGAATAAGAGAATCGATACACTGAGGCAGCGCTCTTTCGATGCCTTTCGATTTATCGCACACAAATCGAATTAAAAGACGAAATGGCGAAAAAAAGAATGAAAAAATGAAAAAATGAATATTTCAAGGAAAAAGACATAAATTCTGTATTAAATATAAATTTCAAAAGTACTTTTCTCTCTCATTCTTCTTAATATTTTGCGATTTTCCTGAACGAATTTATTTGTTTGCTTTGTCCTCCTCTCCTTTTCGGTCCCCCCCCTTTTTTGTTGCCTTGGCTCGAGATTGTAACTCGAAAACTATAATAAAGCCTATTTGGCAACTGAAATGGCAAAGCCCAAGTAAGTCATCTCATCGTCATCATCGCAGTCATCGTCCAACGGCATCGTCTCTGTCGCCTTGGACTGCATCGGCTTCATTCATTGCCATATTTCAGCTTGCGGCATTTGGCTACTTGGCTCGGCCGGCCGGCCCGTGTCGGAACGGTATGCGATGCAATGGGATGCTTTGCGATGCGATGTGTGCGATTGGGTGTCGCAGTCCATAGGAAATAATGCGGACTGCAGTCCGTGATCGGTGCCAAATTGCTCTTGTTTTTCTACACGGCCGTCTGTCCGTCTCTCTATCAGTTTGTCTTGCCTTCGCGAAGCCAAGCATCTTCTTCTTTATAGATTCATGTGCACCCTTCTCTATCAATATTCAAAGTCATATCGTCATCATACATAGTCTGAATGCGATTTATAGGCTGCGTACGCCTTGAGTTCTTTCGTTTCGTTTCGTTTTCTTTGTCGTTCCTTTCATTTTTCTCTCTCCTCCTATATCCGGAAAATGATTTGTTGTGCGCTGGGCCGTTGAGTGCAATGAAATGCTGCATTTATGTCATATATTTCCCGTTTAAATATCTCATTAAATTAACACTCGAAAATATAAATTTCAAGAGTCAATTTACATGAAATTTTCTTCTTAATGCCTTAATATTCAACAGATGCAAATATATGGAACCAGTTACAATCTAATTTCAATGAAAGTGCTTCTATATCTTTGGAGTATTATTGTGTTGTTGACTATTTGTAGGAATTCTCGCACTATTGGAAACCAGGCATAAGTGCTTCCCTCCGATCTCGTTCGAGTGCATAAATTTTCGTTCGATTCGAGCGAGAATTGACTTGACTTTGAGGAGATCATAAATTTTATTGAACAAATTGAAAATCGTTTTTACAACTCCGAAGTAGATTCGATTTCGATTTTTTTTTTTAAATTAATTCGATAAAGTTTTTTGTGCACTCATTTTATGACAAGAAGCTTTTGATTTTATTGCTTGAAATATCGATTAAAAGATAATTTTTGAGAAAAAAAAAAATGGAGGCAAGTCCATTCGATTCAAGTTTCTCAAGGAAAGACGGCTCTCAAAATGTCGCAGACAATTAATAATTAAATTAAACTTTTTGAAAGTTTAACCATTTCACTACCGAATGATTCTCAAATGTTCACGCAAAAAAAAATAATTTTTTTTTTGTTCAAAATTTCGCTTTATATTTGAAATCATTTTTTGGCAAAGAAATTATTAGTTTTTGCATACGATTTAACCCTTTCGTTGCCAAACTAACCTTAAATGTACACGAAAATCTCAGTTTTTTTATAAAATTTCCGTTGAAATGTAGCAATTAAAGGGTTAAACTTTCAAATTGAAGTCCTTATGAAAGTTTTTTAAGTCAAATTTATGACAGCTGTCAAGCAGTGAAAAAAATTTATATGAAAAATTTTGAAAAAAATCGAAAAGAACGTCTTAAACTGGACAGATGGTATGCATAGGGTAATTTTGGGGGTTCAAACCTCTTCAGAAATTCGAGGAATCAAAAAGAGTCACATTAAATTCGAACCATATACAGTTTTAATATAAAATAATATAAAGTAAAAAAAAAACAATCCCCTTCGCGAAATAATTTGATGAACGTCTCTGCATAAAAAATATTTTGAAATTCTTCAAAGGAAAAATTTTTAGAAATTTTAGAACAAAGTAGAAAAATTGGAACAGAAACAAGTCGAATCGAACCTATATGAAGTAATAAATGAAATTGACCTTCTCTTGAGATAATTCCATGTTTAACCCTTTAACACTTAAGATATAAATTTCTCACCACATAACTTTAATGATTTATATCTTTTACTATTTATAACATCGCTTTAAATCGTAACCCATATTGATGCAAAAATGTCTCCCTTAGTCGTGAAAGGGTTAAAAGGAGAAAATATAAACGTTTCAATGACTTGATTCGAATTTTAAACTCTTTTCCTTTCAATTTTCTTGAAAATTCATTGAAAAATGCTTCCCAGAAGAGTGACTTTTAACCCTCTAATTCCCGGCTCCGTCTCTAGACGGACTTTTTTCAAACAAATTACAAAAAAAAAAAAAACTAATAATAATTATTTCAGCGTCATGCTTTTCTACCCAAAATTAGAGGGTTAATCCCGTTGATCGGCATATCAGATGAGAAATTGAAGCTTTTCAAAAAGCGTTGTTCAATATGCTAATCTTGAATTCATTAGAAGCAGTTAATAATGCATTTTTGCATTTCCATATTTCCATATTTCCTTTTTCCGTTTCGAAGCTGGTCGTGTTCGATAAGCACAGTTATGCATGAATACTGGGAATCGATGGGTTGTCAACATTTCGTCGCCATAAAATCAGTTTCATTTCAAATAAATCCGCTTTCGTAATGCCAAACAAAGACTGTGTGTGTGTGTGTGTGTGGCGGAAGGTTTGATTTTTCTTGTTCAATTCATTGTCTCCAGTCATAACAAAAGAACAGATATACAGTTAAGGTCAGAAAAATAGCGGATCGTAGAAAGATAGACTATTCATGCGTATGATCTCGTTTCAGTTATTCGTCTGCGCCCTGGGCATCGATATCTTTTAAGTGAACTCATCAATCAGGGGTGTGTCACAGAATCCGATAGGGCCGAATCGGAATTAAAACACGAATTAAAAAATTACAGTTAAGGTCAGAAAAATAGCGGATCGTAGAAAGATAGACTATTCATGCGTATGATCTCGTTTCAGTTCTCATTCGTCCGCGCCCTGGGCATCGATATCTTTTAAGTGAACTCATCAATCAGGGGTGTGTCACAGAATCCGATAGGGGCCGGAATCGGAATTAAAATCTATCGAAATTTAAAAAAATTTTGTCGTTTTTGGTGTTGAATCGGAACCATTATCGGTTCTTAATTGCACACAACCTTATTTTATCCGGCTCTCTATCAGATATACATATATATGAAAATTCAGTCGACTAAAATTCCAATTCCGACAGCTATCGGATTCTATGACAATCGTGAATAATTTGTGTCAATTCAGTGTTGCCACCTTTTTTATTTAATTGTAATTTTTTCTCTCTGTATTATAATGATTAATTTCAAACCGATTTTCATTATTTTTCGCACCAAAGCTTTAAATTTGCAAAGAAAAAAAAGATTAACCCTTTCACTGCCATTGGAAGTGCTGCCACTTTTTTTTACAATTGACACTTTTTTCACTTTGTTTTAAAAAATATTTCAGATTCTGAGTATTTTTCGCAAAGGAAATTCAAGCTTACGAAAAAGTTTAACCCTTTAACTCCCATTGGGGAAAAAAACATCTCAAAGAAATATCAAAAATTCTTCAAAAATTCGATTTCTCATCTAATTTGATAGATCCCTCCTTGAACTTTATTAAAGAATTTTTTCGTATATTTGAACCCAGAAAAAGTGTGAAAAGGTTAAATATATTTTTTTTTATCTCTGATTTGTATTGAGTGCAAATTTATAGTTGCTTATAAGTAGGTATAAAAAATATTTTGCCAAAATGATATTGTCGTTCGGTTGGTCACGATTCGAATTTTAAAATTTTTGCATTTAATTATTTCACTTGATTTTTTGTGTTTTATTTTTTTATGATTTCATTTCATCTGGCATTGAGTCGTCGTGTACAATGAAATTAGCTTTAAAAAAAAAAAAAAAAAATGTTCGAGTGCTGCCAACTACTAAAATTGTATGCAAATTTGCACAAGTTTCCGTGGCCTGTGATGCCTTTCCTCTTCCTCATCGGAAAGGTCGCAAAAAAATATTGAAAAAAAAACCAAATAAATAAATTTATGCTAATTTTCTTAAAGAAAAATATGTATGTTTTGTTTTTTTTTTCTTTCTTTGGTTCTCTTTGCGTTTTTATTTTACACATAATCAATGCGCGAAATCCAGTCAACGACTTTGGCAACACGTTCTTTTTTTTAATTTTTTTATTTTGTGTTTATTTTTTTTTTTCGGCATAGTAGAAGGCGATGACACTGGCTTTTTGAGATTTGTCTTTGAGAGTCGAACGAAACGAGTTGGAAGATTCAATTTGAAGGTAAATCAGTCAATCATAGGCGGCGGATTATTTCGCCAAAGAATTCTCAATCGCTATGAGCCATGAAGTTTTTGTTTTTTTTTCGGAAGAAAAGGTAGAAGAATCAAAAAAAAAAAAGGAAACGAAACGAAACGAAAAATGAAAAATTTGTTTTATTAAATAACGAATTCCAATACGAATGACTGACAAATAAAAATATGTATTTAAAAAAAAAAACATCCATTTTAGACCTTTCGATTCATGGCATGTTTTTACTTGTAGCAACAAACTGTCGCCTTATCTGATTCGAGTGTGAATTCATGAATTTTTTATTTACGAATAAAATGAAAAAGAGAAACCGAAATTCAATGAATAATTTTTTTTTTTTTTAGCATATTTCGTTGGTGAATGTTTTCTTCAAAAATAATGTAGCTACCTTTATTTTGTTTTGGGTGAGCGCCGAGTAAGAGTGCCAAAAAAAAAAATGATTTAAAAATGATGGTGTGAAAGGTCATGTTCGAAACGAATATAAATGTATTATTTTTTTTTTTTTTGCTTTTATATACAGTACACTCGGGATAACGTCAACCCCCTATTCCGTCAACACCCCAAAACGTCAAAACAATTTTATTTACATTGACTATTCTAAAACGTCAACAAAACCGAAAAGCTCCAAAAGGTAAACTCTGCTTAATAGAAAATTTTAGCTGGAATTACGTATACAGGGTGTTCCCGTTGACATATGGGGTACCAAATTAAAGGTAATCGATCCAGAATTTTGAATAAAATAAAAAATTTGGGTGTTAATTGGACACTTTTCATACCAAAATGGCTTCCAAAGTAAAAAAAAAAAAATTGAAAATTTTTTTCCGAATTTTTTCACTTTGACCGTTTATTTTTCCCTCAATGGGTCAAATTTTTACCATTAATTTAATTTTGCCTAAAAGCACATACAATCGGGTTTCAAACTACATTAAAATTGTTTTTTCTTCAGTTCAGCATTGGTGTGGGAGAATTGTTTTTCTGGACTTAGTGTCAACTTCAACTTTAAAGCCACATAACTTCAATAATCTGGTTGGTTTTAGTTTGGATACTAAAATAACGTTTAAAACTATAATTCCAACTTTATTTTGGTCTAAAATGAGGGCAATCATAAACGTCAACAATCTGGTAAACGTCAACACTCGCGGTTTTAATTAGTTGACGTTATCCCGAGTGTACTGTATTTCTATAATTTTTTTTTAAATTCTAATTTATTAAGTTCTCGTGTCGGAGTGTTTGTTACCAATCTCCTCTGAAACGGCTAGACTGATTCTAATGAAATTTATTGTCCATACCCGGTAGGTCTGACAATCGGCAAACATTTATTTTTCAATAACCATGGCCCTCAGAATTCGTTTAGGTACCCGACGTATGAGTGATATTTTTCAAAAATTAATAAGCACTTTCATTACGTATACGTCGGTTGGTTCCTAGAGGCACCAGTGGGATTTTAAGGATTATGATATGAAAGTAATGTGACTTGTTTGATTTTTTTTATTCGATATCTCTTTTCGAAGTCCTCGAGTTGAGACACTCTTGTTAATATTATTTTGACTTTCCTCAAACCTGAAAGACCCCCAACGGACCATTTTCTCTTTCAACACATTTTTCAGCACATAATCAAAAATTCTTCCGAATTTTCAACAATAACTCCAAATCGCAGACTTGATTTCCAAATAAAAACCGCAATTTCGTGGTAATATTTAATGGCACATGTGCTGCTCTTAATGTTAGTCGGGAGCCGCAAGACATGAAGGCGCTAATTACCTGTTATGGCAGGCGAAAATATTAAACGAGCGCGCGCTCTCCCCTCGTCTCTGGCACTCCTCTGAGTTAGTTGTCTACTCGAGTGCAATTTGTAAACAAATAAATAAAAAATTTAACTAAATTAAGAAAATAATAATGAAGAAAATTACAATCCGAAGCATAAACAATAAAAATTTGTTGATAAACAATTTAAGGTAATTACAATAAATATCGTATAAATAAATAAAAAGCAATCAAAAGCTCAATAACGAGAAAATGGATTGTTTGGACAAGCGCGAACGAGAATCGAAAACAGTCAGAACAGTAGCGGCATGGAAAAAGGAAATGACTCAATTTGAAATTCAATATTTTTTCTCTAAAGAAAACAAAAAAAAAGAAGAATTTTTTTCAATTAAAACTGGGTCAGCAATCAGTAGACACTCACAGGCAGAAATTTATATGTAAAGCTGCGGAAATTGAGATGAAAAGAAAAATTTACTCAAAATTTTTAATAAAAAATTCTTGGATTTTTTGAAAGGAGTGTGGGTAAATCGGATAGTCTCGATTGAATTTTTATGGCTTAAGTTTGAATTTGAGCACTGAATTCTTTTGAGTGAAATTGAATGCATTTAATTGGCTTTTCATTTTTGAGTCTTTTCATATTTGAGTGAAATGCAATCGCAATGATTGAGCTGAGCCTTTAGTGCTTAGACCTTTGAAGAGAACAAAGCACTAATCCGTGACTGATGAGACCCATTTTTTTTTTTTAATGGAAAATTCGTCTTGAAAGCTATAAAAAAAAAAAATGAAATTAAAATTTCACCACTTTTTGTTTAGATTTTTACCTCAAGCTGTGTACCAAAATCGGATGCCGATTTCTAAAAAAAATTGAAAATAAAAAAAATGAAGCAATTAAAAGTTTCCAGTGAAAAAATTGATTTTTTAACCCAAACTTAATATGAAAATAAATTTAAAAAAAAAATGCTGTGCTGTGAAAATGCCCTCAAATCGTAGCTGTACCTGAGGCGAAAATCGAAAAAATGTTTACTCGTCTCGAAAATCATCCGTCGATTTCAATCCGTCAGAAATAACTCAAAAAGGAAATTACTCCCAATTATAAAAATAATTAAAAATTCCGGTTAATAATTGTCTCACCATATGTGCCTAAACGATATTAATTTATTCATTATAAATGCAACATTATCATTACCACCAACGGCGAGACTCTCATCATTTCCACTGTCAAGAACGACGTTGCTTTTGTGACTATCATCACTCGGAGGAGCAACATTTTACTACTATGTGGATTAAATTCGGACTGCCATATTTTAAATGTTTGTACCTAATTTTTGTTTTTTTTTTCTTCTTTCATTTCTTTTATTTCTATAATTTAAAATCTATTTCTTTTTTCATTTAATTGTTTAAGATAACTAGTACTTTTAATTGAGTAGTTATGCCTGGTTCCCAATAGAGCAGGAATGCCGGAAAATATCAAGCCAGTGAAACATTCACCAGAATTTCTCAAAACATGGCAAAAATGATCTAAAATGATATTTTGAAATCTTCTAGAACAAAAAACTTGGTCTCATAAAAATTTCCCTGACCTATTTTCTGCCCTAAAACTGCACTAAAAATCATGAATGTCTATTAATTTTGGGGGAGATTTCACTAAACTGGCACTAGAGATTTAATTGTAACTGATGCCATACGTTTGTACACCGAGAGAAAAAGGTAGTTATATTAACTGAAAAAACAGGTTAAAATAACCGAGTTCACCGTTAATTGTTAGCTTATGTGTAGTAGCGGTCAATTCAACAGTACAAACACAGTCTATAAGGATATAACTACCTGATGGTTGATATAACTGTCTCGCGGTTAAATCAACTGTCACCAGCGACTGGGAAAAAAATTTATTTTTTGCTTTGAATTTTTTTTAATCTTCTTTTTATTAAATTATTACATTTTTTCTTTATTTATTTGTTTCTATTTAAATCTTTTTCTCTTTCATCTCTTTAAATTTTCTCACCTCGGCCGAGCCTTGAACCGCTGACCTCCACTTCGCTGGGCGAACGTCTTAACCATTACGCTTAACGAACGAATTTAATTTTTTTGTCAAAATGCTCACTTGAGCTTATGGTTGCTCAAGTTTTGGGGAACGTGCTTAAGGAATTGTTTCACTCCCAAAATTTTTTGCTTGAAAATGAACCATTAAAAAAAAAATTAAATAAATTAAAACCTTAAAAATTTAGGAGAAAATTTTTGTCTTTCAAAACAAAATAAAAAAAAAACTGTAACTTAAAAAAAATTCAGAAAACTTCCCGCCGCCAGCAGGGATAGAACCCCGAAGCTCACGACTGTCGAGTCACAGCTTAAACAACTGAGCTATCGAAAACTCCGGAGACGGTTGATCAGAATGCGAACTTATACGTCTAAGTGAACGAAAGCGAATTTGAACATAAAAAGTAACTGTTTTTCAACTGTTCATTTGACTGCCTTTTTCAGTGCATTTAACGCGAATTACAGTTTATTTGACCACTCTTACTTTAACTGTTCCAAGTAGTTGATTTAACTGTTGTTATTTCTCTCGGTGTATTTATGCAATATTTGCAGGAATTCATGCGATATTGAAAACCAGGCTTAATTAAGGGAGTTCGAGAAGAAACTTGAGTGATTTTATTGAATGAGGGAGCTCGCTCGTTTTGTTTGAGCTTTTCTTCCATTGATCTTCAGTCGAAAGAGGAAGGACAAAACATCCCACTGTATTCCTTTCGTGAAAACAAGAATGCGGTTCTTTTAAACCTGCCTTATAGTTTAACATCTTAATGGATATTTTTAATTCCCGAAAATTGCTTGGAAACAATATTCTCATATAACTTTATCAATTGTTTTAATTTTTTATTTATTTATTTATTTTTTTTTTGTCAATATTTATTTCGTATTTTTTATAAAAAAGCGATCGTAAATATTTGCTTAATTCATTTGAAAGCCTTTTGATGATGATAAGCAGTTGAGGGTCTGGATTTTTGAAGCGAACGCACGCTCGCATATGTATGTATGTATGTATGTTTGTATGTGTGTGCGTGCAAGAATGTGCAAGATTGTGGCCTATACAAACAGACACTTGTGCGATAATAATATTTATTTATATTCATAAGCAGGGCGATTAAAAAATTTCTTATGAAAATGGGCAACACTTGTCTTAATTGCCACTTTGGTGAGAGTGTCTGTCTGTCTGTCTATCTGTCTGTCTATTTGCTTTGCAGGTTGAGTGAAATGTGAAAATGCAGAAAATGCTCTCAAGGTCATGGGAATCGAAGGAATAGATGATCGAGAAGAGTACCCACATAATAATAATGATGCATTTTATCGATATTTGGAGCGAGTGAAAGAATTTAACCCTTTCACTGCCAAGCCTTTGTTGCCTTTGACTTGCTGCTTTTCAAAGAACGTCATTAAAAGCATTTAATTGGATTTGAAGAAATCATATTTTTTGTGCTTTAAAGGATCTTTAACCCTTTCATCACCTAACTATTTTTGTATATAATGCCTGAAATTGTCTTCTTAGCATCAAATTTCTCGGTGGCTTTGTATTTTTTTTTTTTTTTTTTTTTTTTTTGAAAGGTATTTTTTCACATTGGCACTGATTTTCACCAATGATTTATTTCTTCTATCAACCAATATTTAAGGAATAACAAAAATGGATTTTTGAAATTTTTTGTAAAAGTTTTTGTCCCAATGGAAGAGTCTTTATGCTCCACTGTGAAAAAAGGATGATGGAATTATTGTCCCAAAAGTAGTGAAAGGGTTAAACCTGTTGTGAACAAAAATTTTTTTTCTAGTAAAATCGGAAAATAAGTTGGAGAAGAGGAACTTGTCTCTTGACCTCACTTACACACGTTATGATTTCACTGCAGTGTTGCCACATTATTTGTTCATTCTCGAACGTTAAACTTTTGAACAGAAAAATTCTCATTTAATTTATTTTGATTGACTTTCCAAAATTGCCTTTAAAAAAAAAAACAACAGCAAAACTCAATAAAATCCGCTGAGGAACCTAACCTTTCCGTTGCGAAAACACAATCTTTGGTCGATTTTATTGACACCCTCAAAAGGCCTGTCAGTAGTAGTAGTGACCACAATGGTCAACAAATCAAATGAACAATTGAGAAACTAGCACAGTTTAAGTCCTTCCAAGGAAAAAAAAAAAAGGAAAATGGCAAAATCACATCTTTTATTTAAGTGAAATGGCCCAAAATGCCCTTTAACCCTAAAGAGCTACAGGGTTGCTTCGGTCCTTTTGGGGGATTTTTTCTTTTTTGTTGCTTTTGTTTGCTGTTTTTCTTTCTCTTTCTCGTTATTAAAAGTTGTAAAAGCCAAGTAAATTATCGTTGTTGTTGTTGTTCTCCATTTTATTTTATTTTTATTGTTGTTGTTTTTGTTGTGTTGTGACATGTTCAAATACAGCACTCTCGAGACTTGTTCTTGTATGTGCACAGCTCAGACACGAGTACATATGTACTTAGGCTCAACGCCAAAACAGCACCACGCCACGACGGTCACGGCAACGGGGAACGAAGGCAAGAACGAAGACGAAACGATATCGTCATAGGCAGAGCGCATAGATATGTATGTGTTTTTGTTGTTGTTGGCGTCATTTCCTTTTCTCACCATGCTTTCATCCGGCATTTTCTCGGCCGGATTCATTCCACAGTTTATTTATTTCGATTCAAAAACATTGAAAAAAATATACAAATAAGTATAAAAAAAATTTAAGAATTTAATTTAAAAAAAAAAATAGAACAAAAATAAAAAGGGACTCGAGAGAAAAAAATTGGGAAAATAAATTGCTCCGATGGCACCTGCCAGTGTCAGTTGCTCGATGACGATAGGGACGATTCCGACTGCTGCTGCCGTTTGCGGTTGCCTTCGCCTTTGAACGAACAAGGCACAAAAGGAATTGCCAGACGTGGCTCTCGCTCGCTCGCTCTCTCTCTATCCCGCTCTCTGTGTGCCTCTACATTTCTTGCTTTTTATCGTTTTATTTTCCCTAAAAGACAAAGGATCCCAATTCGGCATGACAACTATAATTAGTCGAAGAAGAAACTCATAAGAGATGACGATGATGATGATGATGATGATGGCATAAGAGAAGTGAAGAAACCATTTGAGCAGGATGTAAATGCATAAACATTCGTTATAAAACTGTAAACCACATTTTTAGGGGGGGTCATTAAAAAGAATATTGGAAGAAAATAGATGCCACGTGCCATGGACAATTTCGTACGTGACAAAAACCACATTTCACTCCGATTGTTAATGACTCTGGTCGCTGGTGACGTATTGATGGCGTGCTGAGAAAAACTCTCTTGAAAGGAAATGGTTGGCGTGAAAAGGGAATACCTATTTGGAAAACGAAAGGACAGATCGATAGGATCGAGTTTCTGTCAAGAGGAATTTGAAAGGCAGAACATATTCATTTCGCTTCATATCCTTTGGAGAAATGACTTCAATTTTTTTTTTTTTTTTTTTTTTAAAGTGAAAGAACATAACAATAAGAATTCAAGACATTTGCTAAAATATTTTTCACTGGTCAACTTAATCACTTTTTGCAGTTAACGCGGCGGCACTCTTCATGAGGATTTCTTCACCTAAAAACTTTCCTAAGATTGAAAGACTTCGAGAGTTTGTGAAAGTGCATTTGCGCATGCGCAGTCAATTGGAACAAATTTCGAGCCATTCGAAGAGCATATAAAAATTGTGGATACCCATAGTTTACTTAAACGTGTCTAGACTTTAAAAAAAAAAAAAAAAAAAAAAAAAAAAAAAAAAATGTACAATACATTTCATTTGCCTCGTTTTTATTGTTTTGTTGAGAGAGCATCGATTGAATGGGAATCGAAGCTTTGAAAGCGCAGACACAGCCAGCCAGCCAACCCACGGCCACGGCGCTAGCTCTGGACCATTGTTCGCAGTCACGTTTGGCTAACAAAAACGACACGTCGTTCGGTGCCGCCGATAGTTTAGACAAATTAACACTTTTTCGGGCGCGCGTGAAATAATAAGAAGAAAATAACAAATAAGAAATATTTCAAAAATGAATAAAAAATAAAAAAAAAATAAGAGAAAAAGAATCAAGTAAACAAAATAAAAAACCACAAAAGCGAATGCGTCAGTGGAAAAGACATCAGCCTAGAAAACATTAGCTTAGCTTTTTCTATTTTCTTTGTTATTGTTTAGTTTTTTATTTACTTATTTTTTAATTTTTTTTATTTTTTTATTTTTATATTTTTTTAAATTTTTTATTTTTATAAATTTTTTTTTAATTTTTTTTTTTTTTTTTTTTTTTTTGTCTCAAACAAAAACTTCGCAAAGGCATAAACTTTTGTTCAAAATCACTCGAGCGGTTTAAGAAATTCAATTTAAATAATAAAGCGTGAAAAAAATTGCCTTTTTCAGTAGTGAAAAAAAGTCCAAAGCAAAAAAAAAAAAAAAAAAAACAAACAAAAATGCAATAAATTTTAAATTTTATTGCTCTTTCTTTGCTGAATCGATATTATTTTTATTAATTTTTTTTTGTTCGGCCAAAAGAAATTGGATTTGCGTATCGCTTTGACAAGGCCGACAAGTCGATTTTTTAAAATAAATTTTTTGGTTTTTAATTTCAATTAATTTTGCAATTTTTTGTGATTTTATTTTTTTTTTTAAATCCATTTTATAGTCCAATTTTTTATCCTGTTTGAAGCAACAGATTGTTAGACAAATACTTTAAAAACGATACTTCGATCTTCACACGATAAGGCATTTTGATAATGAAACAGATTTTTTTTTGTAGGTTAGAGATGCACCGGGATATGATCTCTTTTCCCCGTGCGCCTTTTACCCATAACAAAATTTTCTATTATCAAAATATGTATCTTATGGTTGAAATCAAGGGCGTTGCGAGAAAAAGAGTGCTTTGGTAGCACTTATATTTGCCACAGTGGTATATTGAGCAATTATAAGACATTAACCGAAAAACAATTTGGGGGGGGGCAAGAAGAAGTTTAGAGAGTTTTGGACCACAAAACCCAAAAAATCCGAAAAATTCACGACGTCCGATTTCGATGAAAATTTATATATATACATAGAATAAGTGAAAAATTCTAAGAATTTCGACGCTAACAATTTTTAAAAATACTGATTACAACTAGTCCTTTTTGGACCAGTTCAGAACTAGTCCTTTTTGGACCAGTTTGGAACTATTCCTTTTTGGACCAGTTTGGTAAACATGATGTCCTTTTTGGACCAGTGTTTGGAACTAGTCCTTTTTGAACAGATTTTTGTAATGCTTAGACTCCAAACTAGACAATTGAAATCATGTATTTTATATATAAATAAGTTAGCTTCAAAATTCGAGCTTAACATTTTATAAAATCTGATTCATAGTCATTTGACGGATAGAAAATTATTTTACAGTGGAACTAGCTTTAACCAGTGTTGAATAGACCCGATAGACGTAAGTTAATCAGTATTTTTCTCCTTATAAAATTGTTTTCATCTTGATATTATAGAAGCATTTCGATATTATGCTGAAAAAATTTACATTTAGCTAATGAAATGGAACAAGTATTAACACTCAGTAGTTCCTAAAATTTTCATCCTGATATATGAATTTCAAGCATGCTTCGTCTAATGGTCATTATTTAATCCATAGTCTACGATCAATTCACCATGATGTACAAAAGTAATTTTTTCATTTTTATTGATGCAGCTGTTTATTTGATTATTTATTCCAAAAAAATGTTAACCCATCTTTAGCAATGAAATTAGAAACAAATATTTAGACAACTCCCCGTCCATAAAATCGTGACATGCCTATACAGATTTAATGATTCTTCTCTTTGTGTTCGATTCATTTGCAAGTCGAACAATAGCAATAAAAGACGATCAATTCCGACCATGATGACAAAAGTGAATTTTTGACTCATTTATTGCCACTAAAAATCTTTTATTACTTTATTTAGTTCCCATTTAAAAAAAAAAACATTTTTAAATCACGACTTGAAAATTTTCTACGCCATTAAATTTTAATGCTTTAATCTTGTTTCAAAATTCAAGTCATGAAATTTTTACGACTTGTCACTTTGATCTGTGATCAAATGATATTGCTCGATCTCGATCTCGCATTTCCATTCCCTCTCTCCGCATGGTTCAGGTTCTTCATTCCATTCCATTTGTGTGTGCCCAAAATGTTTGTTCACCCCGTCATAAACCTTGGAGCGTTCTGATGGGGATGACGAGAGGTATTTTTAATTTAAAAACTTGTTTCTATCGATAAAATATCGAAGTCATTTCATTTATTATCTTCTTTTTTAATTCAAAGTTTGAATTTCAAATTGAAAATATCAAGAAGCACGAAAGGGTTAAAGGTAATGTATGCTGTAATGCATGGCTTCCAATAGTGCACAGGAATTTTTGCAAATATTCAAAAGATTCAAACATATGGAGCCAGTTTCAATCGACTACGATTTTGATTGTAATTGATTTTATATGTTGTCATGTGTTGAATATTTGTAGGAATTTTTGTGCTAGTATTGGAAGCCAGCTATTAACTGTAAATCACGTACTACGTGAATAAAATCCAATTAAACGTGAAGAAGAAAATGAGAAAAATTAATTGGCGCCGTAAAAAAACAAAGAAAATTTAAAGAAAACGAAGAAAAGTCCAAAACAATTTGTTTTTTTTTTTTTTCTTTCGTGAAATTCCAAATCGCATTGAAGTAGCCGAAAAGACAGAAGCGCGCAGATGAGCTTCAGAAGAGTGAAAGAGAGAGAGAGAGAGAAGAGAGAGAGAGTAGATACGAGCGGTATCGAGTGATGAGCATAAGACACCCACGTCCATCTGAATCCGAAAAGAGCAACGAAACGAAATGGAATAATTATGCTTATGCAAGCGAAAAGTGCTTAAGTCGACTTAGAGCAAAGTCAATTGGTTCGTTCATGGCTCATTCATCATTGCGCTCGTTGGTTTCGATAAAAGCAAATCGAGTGGAAAGAAGAGGCTTTTTTTTTGCCTCTCGAAAATATTTTTTCTTTCATCTCAGTTTTCCTTCTCTCTAGCCCACTTAATCAGTTCTTCGAATTATTAAATTAAATTTTTTTACGCTGCATTTGATTTAAAAATATTTTTATTTTCATGAAAAGAATCCACCGACGACGACGACGACGACGCGGAGGCGAAGAAGAGGAAGAAGTGCGCATCTAATTAACGCTGCGTCACTTTTTTTTCGGTCGTGCGTGTGTCCGTGTGCTCAATTGTCTGTCTGTCTGTCTGTCTGTTGTGCCGGCACACAAAATCGTATTTGTGCACTCGAGCTTGAGTAAAGCTCATCGCTTCATTCATACGAGACGCACTGCGTCGGTAGGTCGGTGGGGCTGTCTGTCTGTCTGTCGCTTAACATAAGCGGTGTATCGTGGAATCATTTTCCATGCGATGAATTTGTAAGCAGCTTATAAGCTTACAGAATGCAATAATCGCGCTCTTTGGAGGCAATAGCTGAACCATGGCACGGCACGGCACAAGAGTTCATGGCCAAACATAAGTTTCGAAGCAATAAAGTTGACTTATGAATCTTAACGCGAGACAAGTGCGCTTTTCTTTAATCATGCAGCATTAAGACGATGGGGGGCGGGGGATTCTGTTGTGCATCAACAGATAAAAAGCGGATTTACTTTTATTAATAACAGCATTCTCGCAGTAAAAGTGAAGGACTTTTAATTGAAAGTTGAAAAAAAAAATGTCTCAGTCTATGGGTGTATTTTTGAATAAATACAGAAAATATTCTGAGACCTAAAGAAGTAAAATTTTACCAATAATTCGGAGTCGGAGGATTCAAAATGAGCTCTTCTTAGAGAGCGAATATTGTTTAATTTGAGTCCTTTTCATACATCGAATGAGATAATCCTTTCCAAACTCCTCATATCTGACACTAATTTCTTCTCAAATAGGAGTCTTACATTACTCTTTCCACCCCCATATCTGACTTCATTTGCCTTATATGTATTCTTATATGAGCTATAATTGTCTCTGCGGCGAGCAGGCTACATTTCGAAGCCATATTTCGGCGCCTTTTTTTATTTTAAAAATCATTTCGGAGACATATTTCCAGATTATTTCGGAAAATTCGATTTCAGACATATTTCCAGAAATTCGGACAATTCTATTTAGCAAATTTTCAGATCCCATAATTCTCACTTATTTCGGACTCATTTCGGAGTCATATTTTCTAAATTATTTCGGACTAATTTCGGAGTCAAATTTCCATATTCCATAATTCTTACTTATTTCGGACTCGTTTCGGAGTCATATTTCCAAATTATTTCGGACTAATTTCGGAGTCAAATTTTCAGATCCCATAATTCTCACTTATTTCGGACTCGTTTCGGAGTCATATTTCCAAATTATTTCGGACTAATTTCGGAGTCAAATTTCCAGATCCCATAATTCTCACTTATTTCGGACTCGTTTCGGAGTCATTTTTCCAAATTATTTCGGACTAATTTCGGAGTCAAATTTTCCAGATCCCATAATTCTCACTTATTTCGGACTCGTTTCGGAGTCATATTTCCACATTATTTCGGACTATTTTCGGAGTCAAATTTCCAGATCCCATAATTCTATCTTATTTCGGACTCATTTCGGAGACATATTTCCAAATTATTTCGGACTAATTTCGGAGTCAACTTTTCAGATCCTCACTTATTTCGGACTCGTTTCGGAGACATATTTTCCAAATAATTTCGGACTAAATTTTCGGAGTCAACTATTTCCACGATCCATCATAATTCTTACTTATTCGGACTCGTTTCGGTAGACAATTATTTTTCCATAATCTCAATATTTCGGACTCGTTTCGGGAGTCATATTTCCAATTATTTCGGACTCAATTTTCGGAGTCATATTTCATATTTAAATTTCGGACTTAAATTAAAAACGTTCACTGAAATTTTTAAAAATTCTTTAATAATAGAGGTACCTAACAGTGATTTAGCGAATTTTTGTTAAAAATTCCTCCATTGCCTTTCCGCTCAGTTTGCTCATCTTAACCTTAAATAAACCTTTCATCGTGGTAAAAGTGCTCAAGTCATGATCATTAAAACGATTTTAAAAAAAATTTTTTTCCTCCTTTCTTTAAATTGTTTTTATTATTTCTGTTTGCAAAATGAAAAGCGAGCAACCGCAACAGCAACAACAGCGACAGCAACAGCAACAGAAAGTGTCGCACTTAATAAAATTAATGGGAAATTAAAAATCCCATTAAGACGACAAATGAAAATTAACCGCATAAGTAGCAACAACGACGAGCATATCATCGCTGCTGAGCAGAGGTGAATGCTGAGCGCGGAGTGCAAAAAAGTAAATAAAATAAAAGCAAATAAAAACTGAAAACATAAACAAAAAGAACAAGTTTAATGAAAACAAGTGACGCCGCGAAAATTCTCTATAATGAAGATGAAAATATGCGAGAAAAAAAAGGAAAGAGGAAAAAGCTTTGCGCGAAAAAGTTTCTGTAGCACACGATCAGGGCTTGTGAATTGGGATTTTGAGAAACTCGCTTTGTGGTAAAGCACATTGTTAGGGTTAAATTGAAAGCAGTCAGATGCCAGATTGAGTAATTTTTTATCAAATTTTGGGACTTGGATTCTCAACCAAAAATCACTTCAAATACTCAGGAGGGATTTTTCGTAACCATTTTTCCATCGAAAAATATGGAGTAAAGGGGTGTACTAGGGAATGGTAACAACTGGTTCACCCCAAAACAATGTCTTCTCTTTTGCTCAATTCCATTTAGATTCTCGAAATCAAGGTCTTACTGTCTATTTTAAGGGTTCTCCACGTCCACGTCAGCATATTTTTTGCGTAGTAGGTATGTTATCCTTTTCGCAAAGTTGTAAAAATTTGAAAAAGTTGCACATAAAATCCAATTTGTGCATACTTAATGCCAAAAACAAAATACCTGACAGCACTGTTGACACATCAGCGTGAACGACGCGAACCTACGCACGCACGAACATCCCACCGACCGGCCGACCGCCCGCACGCACACACGTATGAAAATAATAACTTTCCGCGCTTTTATTTTTCATGCGGCCGGCGATTCCCTGGTTCCGGCCCACAAAACGACATTCGCGTGGTGAAGGCAGACGGGTCGAGTCGAGTTCGGTCGAGTTTAGAGTCCTCGACAAATGGTGCCAGACGACAGTCAGAAATGGTGGTCGTTCGTTCGCATGACGACAACCCAGTGACTGAGGAATGCCAACGCGTATTTGTTTGGCTGACTGAAAGGAAGCCTCACCGACATGTGAAATCCTTAGAACGAACGTGTCACACATGTCAAGTGGTGATAAGTAGCAACTGCGATGATAAGATACCGCGAAAGTGCTTCAGAAAGGTGTGTGCGATGTGCGGCATGCCATAAATGGAGCTTAAGTTGAGTTTGAAAAGTTTTTAATAAAATGACAAAAAAAAAACAATTTTTTCCCCCCCTAAATGTCAGACACGTGTGAACGTTCTGCTTTCTAGTACTTACGAATATATGTACATAGGTATATTTATGTTAATATGTATGTAAACCGAGAGAAAAAGGTAGTTATATTAACTGAAAAAGCAGGTTAAAATAACCGAGTTCACCGTTAATTGTTAGCTTATGTGTAGTAGCGGTCAATTCAACAGTACAAACACAGTCAATAAGGATATAACTATCTGATGGTTGATATAACTGTCTCGCGGTTAAATCAACTGTCACCAGCGACTTTATTATATTTATTATATTTTTTCTTTATTTATTTGTTTCTATTTGAATCTTTTTCTCTTTCATCTCTTTAAATTTTCTCGCCTCGGCCGAGCCTTGAACCGCTGACCTCCTCCACTTCGCTGGGCGAACGTCTTAACCATTACGCTAAACGAATGAATTTAATTTGTTGGTCAAAATGCTCACTTGAGCTTATGGTTGCTCAAGTTTTGGGGAACGTGCTTAAGGAATTGTTTCACTACCAAAATTTTTTGCTTGAAAATGAACCATTCAAAATTAAAAATTAAATAAATTAAAATCTTAAAAATTTAGGAGAAAATTTTTGTCTTCCAAAACAACAACACTCTGAACAAAAAAAACTGAAATTAAAAAAAAATCCAGAATCAATCTGTCAATTTATCAATCTATCAACCTATCAATATTTCAATCTATCAATCTATAAATCTTTCAATCTATCAATATTTCAATATATCAATCTGTCAATCTATCAATTTCTCAATCTATCAATCTTTCAATATATTTATCCATCAATCTATCATTCTGTCAATCTGTTAATTTATCAATCTTTCAATCTATCAACCAATCAATCTGTCAATCTTTCAATCAATCAATCTATCAATCTGTCAATCAATCAATCTATAAATCTTTATATCTATCAATCTTTCAATATATTTTCTGTCAATCTGTCAATCTATCAATCTGCCAATCGATCAATTTATCAATCTATCAACCCATTTATCCATCAATCTATCAATGTGTCAATCTATCAATTTATCAACAACAGCAAAACAAAATAAAAACAAAAACAAAACAAAAACAAAATAAAAACAAAACAAAATCAAAACAAAAACAAACACAATAACAAACACAAAAAATCCAATTTTTACCCCCTTGAAGAGGGAGGAGGGTATCAGTGATAGTGATTTGTGAATCTAAACCATCCAGGGCGCCACCCAAACGCATACTAAAAAATTCATTGAAATCGGTCCAGCCGTTTAGGAGGAGTTCAGTCACATACACACGTGCAGTAGAAATATATATATAAAGAAGATAATTTTTAAACAATTTTTTTTCTTAATTTTATTTATTGATTTTTTTTTTTTTAATTTTTCTTAAATTGTTATATATTTTTTTTTAAATCAATTTCCCTCTTAAACTCTGTTGCCATCACGCTCTTTCGCCCACACTTCCGCATTCATGCAATTCGATTGCACTCCATATTGGCTGTGAAAAACCGTGAAAGAATTTCTCCATTAAATAAAATCAAAATGGAAAGCAATTTGCCATCGAGAGCAAGCAATAACATGATTTTTATGACAATAGCACAAATTTTTCGAAATAGAAAACTTTCAGTAGCTTTTCATTTTTATTATTATTTTTTTTTTTTTTTTGGAGCGAAGGGAAAAGGAAAATTTGTCTTTTCATCTTCGCTTAACTCAATTTCGGAAAGTCCATTCGGACAGAGGGATCCGAGAGACGTTTGTCGTTTGCGTGTCGTGCTGCGAGTTCTCCTGCAATGGAGAAAAATCATTTCATTTCATTGAGAGCTGCCAACAGCTTCTGTTATGTTGTTAAGATGTGCTCAGAAGGGAGAAGGGAAAATGTATAAATGAAAATCTTTGCTAAATTACAATTTCACAGTCGATGACCGGACCCACTCGAGAGACATATACAGGAGAGTCTATCGAGATATAGAGGTTGCGAGAGTGGCAACTCTTTAATTGGGAAAGAGATTCTTAAGAGGGGGACTGGTGGTCTTTGATTGGTCTTTATGGAGGGAGCTTAATTTCATCCCAATCTTTTTTGATGAAAACTCATAGAACGAACCCTATAGAGAGGGTACGGGAAACTGGAATATTTTTCTCCCGTAAAGGGGCCAATCGAACTCGAAGGTTTTCTTCGGAAACCGGGAAACATTTATTAAATTTTTCCCTTGTTTGTGGCACACAAGTACCTAATAATTAGGGATGCGTATCGAAAGAAAAGTATCGATATGTGGTATCGCGATACCGAAAAATAGTGCGATCTTTAAAGTATCGATATATCGGTGGAATCGAAATCAATTTTGAACTATAAGAATTAAATTGAAATAAATTTTTTGTTTTTATTTAAAACAAAATGAGAAATTAAAAAAAAAATATTCATAGTTATTCCATAAAATTTTCCACCTCCCCTCACCCGTCTCGGTGATTTTTTCCCGCCATAGCCAAGTGTCCCTTGTAGTTTTGTATGCTATCTAGTATCGAAAGAAGAATATCTATCGATACTTTCAATATATCGTATAAGGAGTATCGATATCGGTATCGCGATATATTGCAATGAAAGTATCGATACTCGATATTATCGTATCGGTATCGAGCATCCCTACTAATAATAATAATAATAAAATAATAATAATAATGATAATAATAATAATAAACTGTCGAAAAATCATTCTTATGTCCCATCATCTGTGGTTTCACTGTGCGAAAGAAAGCACTTTTCACCTGAAAAATTCGTTTCGTTTTATTTTATTTCGTTTCAATTCGTTCGTTGCGATAATTCAAAAGAAATTGCACGAAAAATGTCCCAATTTGTTAGTGAAGTACGAAGATCGTTCGATTGGGAGAAAGAAAAAAAAAACACAATTTTTCCCCGCGGCCAACAAAAACAACAACAAATCACTATAGAGAGAGAGAGAGAGAGAGAGAGAGAGAGAGAGAGAGGAGAGAGAGAGAGAGCGAGAAGAAAATAACTTCGCCTGCCAGAGCTCGAACGGGACGATGGAGCAGCAGCAAGACACAATATAAAAGTGCAGCTCCTCGGTGGAGAGAAGGCAAGGCCTGAAATCGTAGCGAAAAATTAAATTAAAATCAATTTTTGTTGTTGTTTATTTTTTCATTTGTGTTCAGTTGTGTTCGGTTGTCGGATAAAGAAGGAAGTGCACTAAAAGCTGAAAAACACGAAAAAGAATAAAAGCAAAAGCTACAAACTTCGTTTTGTATTCATAGCATTGCTTGATTGTGCTGCAGCAGCAGCGCCAGCAGCAGCTTGTGCTTCATGCTGCAATTGCAGCAAGCTAAGCTTTTGGTGTTGTTGCTCGTTTTGTTATTGTTGTTGTTGTTGTGTAGTACATAGTTATTTCTGTTGTCTTTGTTGTAGAAAACATTTTGGGTGAAAGGAGAAAGTTTTCATGATTTTTTTTTTATATTTTATTTGTTTTTTTTTGGGGCCTTTCCTTGCGAGGAGACTCGCCTCGCCTCGACTCGACGGCTTTACCACTCACAACGGTTGGGCCCGCCGCAACATTGTTGCCTAGTGTTGGCAATATTGTTGCTTATCGCAATGTTCGCAACTGCATCGCAACAGCAGTTTACGAATACTTGCAGTGACTGTGGCGAATTAAACAACTACAAAAAAATTATGGCATGGAGAAAGAAAGAAGACGAAGTAAAAGACGACGATGAAGAAGAAGAAGACAAATAAGAAGAAAACGGCAAAAAGTCGAAGTGCATAAATAATTGCATTTATTTCAAGTTTTACTTTTCTTTCCTTGTTTTTTTTTAAAACATTTTTCCTTCTTTTTTATTGAAAATCTTCGCAATTGTGGCTCCTTTAAGGCCGTTTTTTTTTTTTGTTGTTGTTGTTGTCTTTTTGCATGTTGTTGCTGGGGATTACATCTTAACTGGCCTTTTACTCTGATTTTTTTCTTCGCTTTACTTTAACGAGGTAATTTTTGTTATTTAAGCTGGTATAAAAAAAGGTCTTTGATTACGAAAAGGAAAAGCTTACCTCTTAGCTCTGATTAACTTTAAAGTGATGCTTAATAAGCTTCAGATATAACGAAAAGGGACCATTAAGTAGAACGAAAACTTGAGTAAATTTTTTTTTTACTTACACAAACATACAGTACAATCCCGATTATCCGAATCAAATAAAATCAGGGTATTCCGTTTTATCAAGAATCCGGATAATCGATATCAAAGTCAAATCAAGCATAGAATGAGTCCGGATAATTGGATATTTCGGGTAATCGATGTCCGGATAGTGACTGTTCGCATAATCAGTGTTCGGATAACCGATTATTCGTATAATCGTTGTTCGGATAAAGGTATTGTGACTGTGCGCATAATCACTTTTCGGATAATTGATATTTGAATATTCGACGTTCGGATAATCGATATCAAAGTCAAATCAAGTATAGATTGAGTCCGGATAATTGGATATTCGGGTAATCGATGTTCGGATAGTGACTGTTCGCATAATCAGTGTTCGGATAACCGAATACTCGTATAATCGTTGTTCGGATAAAGTATAGTGGCTGTTCGCATAATCACTTATTCGGAGTAATCGATAGTCCGGAAAATTCGACTGTTCGTGATAATCAGTAGTATCGGAAGTCAAACTCAAGATAGTAGAGTCCGTATAATGTGATATTCGGATAATCAGGATATCGAATGACTGTTCGCATAATCAGTGTTTCGGATAACTCGATATCGTATTCGGATAAAGATATGACTGTTCGCATAATCACTTTTCGGATAATCGATATTTGAATATTCGACGTTCGGATAATCGATATGAAAGTCAAATCAAGCATAGAATGAGTCCGGATAATTTGATATTCGGTTAATCGGTGTTCGGATAGTGACTCTTCGCATAATCAGTGTTCGGATAATCGATGTTCGGATAATCGGTGTTCGAATAGTGACATGCGTCATTTAGACAATACGATGTCAAAAAAATCGAGTTATGCCTACATAAGTTAACCCTTTGATTACTGATGAGAAATTTTTTGGGGCTATAATATTTAGATGTTCCAATAATCGTGTATGTCAGTGTTCGGATAATCGATATTCTTCTGCGACTCGTAAAACTTCCGCGTGTCGGCATTTGGCCTTTCCGCTGTCATGTCATAAAAAGAATTACTGCCGAAAGCAAGTAGTACAAGGTAAATCGCTGAAATTCTCAGCCGTTAAAATACCCGTACAACGAGTCGCTTAAGAACCTGTTATTGATTTTGCCAAAGGGAATGCAACCAAAAAAAAAATTAACGCACATTTTAGCTTCTCATTTACCTTTTTAATCATTATTTATTTCAATTTCACATTGGCAATTCCGATGTTTGACAGATCTGAGGGAATTTGATATTAAGGTGAAAAAGAAACGATTACATTGTAATGATTGCTTTTTATTTATATTTTGAAGTCAATTCAAGAGGAATTTTTGAAATGAAAAAAAAAAGAAAAAAATTTGATTAAAATCGCCCTTAAATTCTCAGAGATGGTTTAACTAAAAGGATTTGATTTGAAGTATTTGCTTAAATGCTGCTTTTTGCTCCTTTAACATCTGTGCTCTCATCATAATTTGCTCATAGTGTGGAACGATTTAAGCACTTGTCATATTTCGCAGCATTTTTTCCCTGAGTCCATGTGAAAAAATGCGAAATTGTCTGATTTTCCTTTTCATCTTTTTCTTTTATTTATTTATTTTTTTTATTATTTTTTTATTATTTCATTTATTTACGTGGCACTATCGCATCCGCAGAAGTGAGCAAAGAGCAAGTACACAAAGCTCCTCGGCTGCGATGCTACGATGCACCGTACAAATTGAAATATATGTGGTGGTCGGTTCTCCTCCTCCTTGTTCTCTCACAGCCTAGCATGCCACTGCCACTGTGCACTGTGATGCTGCTCGCTTGTGTGAACGAAAGGCGTGGTGGTGCTGGGATGTCACAGGGAAGACGACGACGACGAGGACGACGGAAAACGAGATGTCGACGAAAATGTTTTTATTGAAGCACAATGGCGCGCAAAAATACAAAAAAAAAAGCAAAAAAATAAAAAATTAAAATAATAATAAAAATAAAAATTTCGCACGGACTGTGAATGAAAATGCAAAAGCAAAAGGATCGCAAGAGACAAAGTAGGTACTTGAGAGCTCAACGCAAAATCGAATGGGAAAGGATATGAATGACGACAGTTCTTGGAAGCAGCGCATGGTTTTATGTGTTCAATTGAAAGAATCTCCTTTTTGCTTTTTTTCTTTTTCCTTTTCTTTCTTAAAATTTAAATCGCATTCAAACTGAAGAGCTGCCGAGCAAAAGATGGGAATGCGTTGAAATGAGTTCAGCCGACGAGTTTGAGCTCGCAGTGCAATGGCGAGATGGGCTGGGCTGTGATGGGATGGAATTGAATCGATTTTGAATGGAATGGAATAGGTACTGAAGGTAGTGTGCTCGATGAGAAAATGCACTAAATCGTTTGCAATTATATGCTGCGGAGTGGCAAGGGAGGGTGCATTAGGTAGATATAGGCAGCCTCTGTCTGTGTATTCTGCTCCTAAATTCAAAAAGACAAAACGAGGTTAGCAGAGCACACAAAATGCTTTTGCAATTGAATGAATGAGTGTGTGTGCGAGTGAGTGAGTGAGGAATTGATGGAATTTAAAACTGATTAACAAGACAAAAGACGAATTTAGAGCCTCGTTTATCTCGTTTCCTCTTTGACTCGGATTTCTGCAAATTCTCTTTTGCTCGCTCAGTTGTCTAAATGATGAGATGAAAAACGGTTTTTTCTTTTTCCGAATGAATTGAATATGGGCTTCACAACGTTATCCTGTGAAAATTTGTCCGCCTTTTGTTATTCAGACTCACTGGATCGGCAACGATTGCTGTTGAATAGAAAGGAAGATAAGATTCATTATTGTGTGCGGCTGTAAAATATTTTTTGGGACTCGCCTTACTTTCAATAGTGAGGCAAAGACTCTGACTTATGTATGAAGGAGACTTTTCTGAAGCATTAGTGTTTCAATAAGCCCCGTTATGGCCCAATGAAAAGGAAGAATTTTCAAAAAGAAAAGAAAACTGAAAGGTTAAGAGTTACTATTTCAGTGAAGTTACTTCATAAATAGCCCCAGATTTGGTATTCTTGATGCTTGCATGGGTGACACACTTAGCCCCACACCATGATACAAGAAAACAAGATAGCGCCACTTGAGAGAGGAAACGTCACAAACTCAAAATCGCGATTCGTTGTTGTTGTTTCCCATGTTAAACCGGCTTTTTACTTTTTTGAATAGCATGGGAAACAACAACAATTTCTCGCTCCGTGACGTCACAAACTCAATTTTCTGCTCTCAGAGAGAGCCTCAAAATAGCGGTACTGAAGTGGCGCTTATTTTGCTTTCTTGTATCATGGCCCCACACAATTCTGTAACGATCAATATCAATGTTATAAGCAATAAATGCTATAAATCGTTCAAATTATATGAAAAACAATTTTTTCCTTATGCGTTAATGGGTTAAAATTTGTAAATAAATAAAAATCTCAGTGTTTTCACAGTTTGAGGTTGGTTGAACCTGATTTTATCACCAGAAAAAGAAGGAAGAGTTTTGAAATTTTTATTTTGGAACAAATGGGTTAATATTAAAATTTTTCATGAATAATAATTTTAGCAGTGGTAGACGATCAATATTTTGAATTTTGTGTTAAATAATTCACTAACGGAAAACAGATTATTTTCTGTATTTTGGGCTCCGTTAATTACAATTTATTAATTATTTTTCAAATTTTTGGCAAATGCCATCTATAATCTTGAGGGGGTTAAAAAAGGAAGGTATTCAAAATTTTTTTAAAGTTAAGAATAAAACACACAAATTTTAAAAAGTACCTAAGTACCTACTTATAATTTACAAAATATAAATTTTAAAAAAATTTTAATGAAAAATAACCAAAATGTTAAAAAATTAAATTAGGTTAAAAAAAATTCAAAATTAAAAAAATAAAAAATAAAAAAATATTTTATTAGAAAATTTTTTTTGAATTAAAAAAATAAATTAAAAAACGAAAATTGAAAATAACGAAAACTTTTAAAAATTAAAAATAAGTCAGTGAAACCTCCCATATGAGGACACTGACGGTTAGAAAAATTTTGTCCGGATATCGGAGGTGTCCGCATATGGGAGGGGATAGTAAAAAATTGATAGAGAATAAGCATTAGTGTTGTGTAAATAAAAACATTTAAAGCTCAAAATCCAATATTGCGAAATTTTGATGCGAGACCGAGACGTCACGCAATTTTTTTGAGTGGCGCATTTCAATTTTCAATTAGAGTTCTTCGTTACGCAGTTGATAGCTTAATTTCACATCTAGTAATGCAATATTTGAACCGAGTACCAATCTATACCTTATTTGTTGTATATTAATATTTTAGAATGAGTAAAATCGCACCGCTAAAATTCAAGAAGTTCCTACATTATTATTTGAAAACTGCCTCGCAACGAGAATTATTCAATTTTCGAAATTTCCCCGTATCGAGCTCTCGCAATGCGAAACATTGGAGCCTAAGCTATATGATTGAATGTATCGCAATATTGGACTTTGAGCTTAATACAGTTACATATAAAGTAATCAGTACAAAGTAATCAGTAATTTAGAATTTTTTTTAAAACTATTTACGAAGGTTTTTAGATTTATTGTCATTTGAGTGTCCGTATATAAGAGGTGTTATAGACCAAAAGTTTGAAAATTTCCTGTCCGTTTTAAAGAGTGTCCGCATATGAGAGGTGAGTTTGTACTGAAAGATGGTCGTAAAACTAAGATTTTAAAATTTTGTCGGATTATAAGAGGTGTCCACACATATGGGAGTGTCCGCGGAGTGGAGGTTTCACTGTATTTAAAAATTTTTTTTGAATTTATAAAAATAAAAAATACCAAATAAAAAAAAAATTAATTACAAAATTTTTTTGATGTGTTGATTTTTTTATTTTTTAAACCTTTTTTTTTTAAATTTTGTTTTAATTTATTTAATTTTTTGTTTGTTTATTTTCTTTATTGTTCACACATTTCAACAAAAGAAAACCAATAACAAGTTCTTTTTCTTCGTAAAAAGCCATTTAAAAAAATTCATTTTATGCCCTTCTAATTACATACAAGCAGTCAAATGTCCTTCAATAAATTTTTCACAAACTACCACAAAAAATGTCGATTTTTCATTAATAAATAATAATTTTCTTCTTTCAATTGAAATAAATTGAAAAAGAATGAATTCGTCTTCTCCATGATAATTATGCTCCGAATTGTCTTGAGATAAAATCGACCTTTCCGCACTCTATCTATCTCTCTCTCTTTCTCTCTATCACATTCCCGGACACGCAATCGCGCTCACACTTACATCATCGATTTCATACTGTCTCTCTTATCTCGCAACACATTATCTCATCGACATATCGATTGTTTTCGCAGGGAACACAAAAAAAAAAAAAAAAAAAACAACATCAACAACAGAAATTGCACCTGTCGCTCCTTCTATCATTCTCTTGCTGTTAATCGCATAATCACCTGCTGTAATCCTCGTTTCCACGAAATGCAAATTACAGCGACCGAACGCCGCGACGCGCCGCATTCGTTCGTTTTCGCGGTTCTCGTCGCTGCTGCTCTCCTTGTTTCTGCTATGTTAATAAAATAATTGCCTCGCACACACACACACACACATACACAGCCTCATGCATAAACGCATACACGCATGAACACAGTACCCTTCACGTGAGAGCACAAGGTGCCAAGGGACTCCTATTTCCTCACCTCTCCTGGTAACATGCTGTGCTATTGTTTTAGGATGCAACGCCTACTGCCTTTCAAGGTTCTGTGCTGCTATTGTTGTTATTGTTTTTATTGTTGTTGCCTTTGCTTTGTTTCATGGGCGCCCATTGCAGTGTTGAAGGTTCTGCGGAACTGCCGTCTACGGTATATTGTTGTTGTTGTTGTTTTTGCAATCTGTTGTTATTGTTGTTGTTGGCGTCTGCATTCGACACGGCATGCAAAGAGATAAAAAAAGAAAAGGAAATTAGGCACTTCAGAGCAGAATGCTTCCTTAGTTTCTTCTTCTTACCTCTCTGCTTTGAGGTTGGTCGTTGAAGACGTAGCGTGGCGAGGCGAGGCGAGGCGAGGCGTCATGCGTGAAGTAATATGAATAATTTATTGAAAGAAGACAAAACGAACTCCTCCGACGATAAAAGGAGCAGCTGACATAATTCAGTATTTGTTATAGGATCTTCTTCAAATTGAAAGATAAGCTGGTTTTCCCTGGATGATAGATATATTTCAAGGACTATTGCTGCATTATTATGTATTTTGAAGGGTTTTTGGTGCCGAACTCGTGTTTCACAACAGCATCGAATTCACCCTCTGAACTGTCAAAATCGAATTATTTTCCCCCTCAATTATTCTATATTTCAGGCAGTAAAGGGGTAACACAGTAAAACTGGGCTGGGTATATTCCAATTAATGGCGTTTGTTAAACTCGATTAATCGGTTTTTTAATTGCCCCAATTAAAAATTTCAAACAAATCACGAAATTCGGGAAAAGTTCGTAATATTAATTTTTGAAAAAAAATTTGGTTGATTATTTTGTTGTATTAAATACCAAAAGTATTAAAACTTAACAAAATATTTGCTTGAAATTTTTGAAAGTGCATATAAATATTTTTTCTAAAATTCTCATTAGCTTTATGCGGACTTACATACAAGAAGAGACAAAATAATCAAAAATTAGCTCACATATGTTTTTGATGTTATAATGTATAATTATCTTCCGTAAACTGAATTTGCAGAATCAAATTATTATTAAGGAACATGTAGTGTTGAAACGACACCATGAAAGTATCGATACCAGTACTCATTTAATGTATCGAGATAAAGTATCGATACCACTAAAATACTGAACCGAAAGTATCGATACTGGGTAATACTTGCTCAAGATTAATCAAATTTTTATGACTCTTGGTATTTACACATTATAACAAAGGTAGTACAATACTTCATTGTTTTAAAACAAATACGGCACTTTGCACTTGTGAAATCCAAGCGCGTAAAATGAATCCAGACCTTAGACTTTCTTTTTGAATTACTGTTTCTTGTCAGTGCTGCCAATAATTTGGCGCAGGCGTTTAACCTTTAGATAATTTATAAAAATCCCATTCCCTTCCTAGGAAAATGCTTACGAAAAATCCATTTCAAAATGAAAATCGAAAAAGTCCCTCAAAAAGGGGAAAACCCCCTCAAATTGGCAGCACTAATACAAGGAAAATATTATGAGTAAATACTGACATAAAAGTATCGATACCGCGAAAATACTTGGTGGTAAGTATTGAGTACACAATATACTCAGTATCGACTAAAAGTATTCGATAATAATTAGTATTTACTCATTTTGTTTCAACACTAGGAACATGTAGATGAGGTATTTTTTCCTTTTTTTATTTTATTTAAAATAATTGGTTGATTTTTATTAATACCTTTGGTTGTTGATATTACAAATCGTTGTTTGAAAATGTTGATTCAGTGTTAATACTTCGAGTAATTGTCCCAATTAAACGATTTGTTAATATAACAAAAAGTGTGATAGGCTGAGTTTTAACAACGAATTTGTTATATTGATTAAAAAATTAGTGGTATTTACGCACAAAAGTCTTTCTGTGAAAAGTTTTCAATTAAAGTTTCTCTAACGAAGATCCACTTTCAAACCCAATAATATCATTTTTGAACACCGTCCTAAAAAAAAGGACATCACACACACACATCCGCATCCACATCAAGGAAACCTTCAAATTATTTTGATCGGCTCGCAGCAAAAACAAAAAAAAAGATACAACATGCTGTGGCGGAACAGCAGGTACTTTTCCCATGCGTGAATGGCTTCCTTTTGTGGTCACCTTTTTTGTGGGTAACTTCCTTTTGCCGCTAACGCCGAACAGCTGTCACATCGCACACATCGCAATTGGATGCCGCTGCCACAGCCGGAATCAATTAGATTTTTTGTCGGCTCCTTAGCATGGTAATGAATTAAAAAGGCAACAATAGAATTAAAGCTCTGGTCGGCCAAAAGCACCGTCGTCCAACAACTGGGACTGTGGACTCACATCTCGCCTATGAACCAAGGTAGAGAGTCCTTCTTTTGCGAAACGTGCGAACAGACAAAACGACGAAATGACGAAACGTTTTATTTGCATAAATATGGTGCGGTCGAAAAATTCTCCTTTGCCGTCTGTTCCCCGTCCATGCCATGCCATGCCATGCCAGACGGACAGACTTCCCTTCAATGACAAGCTAAAACTATTAGCAAATGTGTGTGAGGTCCTACAGTCGGACATCCTTTTAGGGTCCACACTCACGGCCATACCATACAGACGCAAAGCGAAATGGTATGCGGACACACATATCCCTTTTGGCACCGATGCATATGTTAAGATAAAAATTTATTATCATATTTTCGGAATGAAAATATCTCAAAAGGCTGCGTCTCGGATCGATGCGTTTTGTTTTGCGGTCAGTCCATCCTTCGTGTTTCGCAACAGTTGCAAACCGGCCAATAAATAGAGTAATTGTCATACACACTGCTGGCCTTCGTTTTGGTGGACCCTACTTAGCTAATAACCCTTTCTTCCCATAATAATTATATATTGAGCCAACATAATTTCGCTTGATTGCAACGACGACTCAACATCCGTAATTAGCTCTACTTAAATGTTTTTAATTTTGGACTCGAAAACAATTAATGCAGCTCTGAGAGCGAGGCGTCGAAGAGAGTTTAAGTAAAATTAAGTTATTTAGGGCAGCGCATTAAGCGATATTTTAATGGGATACCGGTTCGAAAATTAAAGACTGCGGCTTCTGTGTCACCAAATGAGATTTTTTTTTTATGCTCACAATTTTCTCGTACTTCAGTATGTCTCATTTTGCATCCACCACTCACAGTGACGGATCAAGTTACAGATCGAGTTGTCAGGACAAGCTTATTGTCGCACAACGTGACGACTACATACATACATACATACATATATATCTTGTAGAGCTGTAAAAATGCAAAAATTTACACTACTCGGGTGTATTCGTTATTTTTGGTGAAGTAATCGTTACTAATTACTCATTACTAATTACTCGTTACTAAGTACTCGTTCTATTTTTTTGAATATTGTATATTCATTCATTGAATAACTCAAGTATATAGAACTATAGCTGCAACTTCGGGCAAAAGCTATTACGTGGTACACCACACTTCTATTCACCAAAGTTAAACTTTTTCACCAAAACATGGTGGCTCGCGCCAAAATGTCGCCGAAGTTGCAGCTATAGTTCTATATGAACTCAAGGTTGATAAATTAATCAAAACTCCGTCATACTCTTTGACTCTTTATTCAGTAGTTAGCATATATAACTATATATTGTCACTCAGGAGCCGTTTCTATTTTGGATCTTTTCAACACGGTCTTGGGTAACCACCACGGTCTTGGGTACCCACCAAAATGAGCAGTTTTCACTTAGGTACTCACCAAAAGTATTTCTCTCTCGCTCTTTTTTGCCTGCCGAGTAACATCTCTTTCTAACTGACGCGAAATGTCCCGCCCAAAATCTATGAGAGTGACATATATAGTAATATATGGTGGTTAGTAATCAAATATCAACTCAACTCAACTCACTCTACTACCATACTGTTTTACGGACCCATTATTTTAGTACTTATTTCCTCCGGAAACCATCAGATGGCATGTGTGCAAAAAATGTACTAGTAACGAGACATTTCCATCAGTAACGAGACGTTATTGATTGCTGACTACAGTAGTCGTTACTTTTTACCGAATAGTAACGATATTTTACAACTCTTGTGGCCTAAGGCAGAGCTGCCACTTTCGTACAACAAAATGTACAACATAACACTTTAGCCCTGTTACCTAGACCGGTAAATGTCCAAAGTTTGAGAATTATTAAATAAAATTAACAAAGCCCTAAATGCAGAAAATAATCCGTTTTCGTTGGTGAATTATTCAAGACACTCTAGTTTAAAATGTTATATCCTAACCCACTCTTGACAACTGCTCCAATCTTCGTACTCGCCTTTAATACTTGAAAAATGTTTTTGTAATTTTTTTTCTTCCTTTTATGTTCTTTTTTATATCTAATATTAACCCATTTGTTCCAAAATAAAAATTTCAAAATTCTTCCTTCTTTTTCTGGTGATAAAATCAGGTTCAACCAACCTCAAACTGTGAAAACACTGAGATTTTTATTTATTTACAATCTTTAACCCATTAACGCATTAGGAAAAAATTGTTCTTTCATATAATTTAAACGATTTATAGTATTTATTGCTTATAACATTGATATCGATCGTTACAATTATGTGGGGCTAAGTGTGTCCCCCATTCAAGTGTCAAGAATATCAAAATCTGGGCTATACAGTAAACTCTCGAAAACTCGAACTGAATAAAACCGGCACTGTTCAAGTTAACGAATTGTTCGAGTTTTGGAACGCCATATATTTTTTATTTATTTATGCGTTTTTTTTATCTTAAATTCAGTCTTTACTCGCATATTGATAGAAAATTTTAATATACTTAAACTTTTTAACTTTTACCGCAATTTACCGTGCAAAAACTTGTGTGACAATGAAAGCTGTCAATCAGTGATGAGCATTTCTCGGTTTTTCAAACACGCGTCATAACGGCTTTAAATCGCTGCCAACGCAATGTCAACACTCCTACAATACCCAGCCGGACTTTTTAGCATAAAGGACAAATTCATTAATTTTTTCACCGTGGAGATCAAGAAGAAAAATGATTATTTCTCAATTGTAATGATATTGTCATCGGGAGAAGCTGTTATTCATCGCAATGCCAATGGCATTGTTATCGAGACAGGATGTTGTTTACTTTCATTTCAAGTTAAAATACATATCTACTCCAATTTCAATGACCAACTCGTGACATGTTCTTTTATGACGGCCGCTTATGTGTAATTTTCATTAGAAAGTTGGTGTAAAGTCAGGAAGAGTTGCGGCTCTAATGTCATGCTGAAATCATAGATTGTTTCACCGTGACTTGTCCTGCTGGGCTATTTCATATCATGAATGGTTTCGCACTGCTCTACGTAAACAACGTGGAAAGATTCACAAAAATTTTGCGAAACTAACGGTGGATCTTGCCCAACCAAAACAAAATAAGAGAAAGACAGGCAAATACATGAGCGTGTGTACACAGGGATGATCACATGTCAACAAACGTATTTTGATTTGTGGGTGTTCGAGTTTTCGAGAGTTCACTGTATATGAATAAACTTTACCGTAATAGTACCTACTGTTTACTCTCTGCTTAAGGACATCCCGCTTAAAGTGACCTCTTTTTGGGAATACTCTAGTGTTCCTGTTTCCCCAAGTATTTTCCCTCTGTTAAGTGGACATTATTCGGCCCTGCACAAGTCTGCTTCAGAGAGAGTATAAAAGAGATTCCATTTGGGATTTTATTAAATGAAAAAAAAAGTGATTTATTTAATTGTCTCTGGGGGAAAAGTTGTGCCAAAGTGTTGGCAGCACTGGCATGTAAGATTTCTTTTTATGTAAATTGGCAACTTAGTTATGTATCTGTTGAAAATAATCTTCACCATTATAAAAACACTTGAGAAAAGAGTGCAAAACCCAAAAGCCCCACCACCACCACTCGTTAAAACATGTCGAAAATCCTCTTTTCGAACCCAAAAGTTCATTCAAAAAAACCGCAACAACAATAACGACAAAAGTTCAAAGTAAATAATGAAGCTCAAAATAAAAGCTCTCAACCTTGACTTCCTAACCAACCAAAGCCTACACAATTACGAACGTGTATTCGAGAATGCCTTGAACTCCGGTGTCCGGAGACTGTCATAAATGGCAGGTGAAAAATTGCCTGCGCCCAAAACCCCGGCGGTAGAAAAAATGCATAAAAAAAAGTAATGCTCAAAAGCCGTTTTTGTTTTATAAAAAAAAAATCAAAATTCCAGCAAAAAAAAAAAAAATTACACAGTAGCTCAGCTCTTTTCCTAAATCGCTGTCGACTCACCTACCCAAAGCAAAATGCAAACATAAATAAAATGCAAATCAAAATTCATCAATAATCCTACACAAACAACAACCAACAAGCATCAATAAGAACAACAACAACGCAAACAAGAAATGAACACAATGACCAACAGAACGAACGTCAGTCTCGTCTCTCGGTTGCTGCACGAGCGCTACTGAGCGCCAAAAATTCATCTGCTTTGGTGGCGGCGGCGACGGCGGCGTCGGCGTCGACAGCTGAACGACCCGAAACCGCAGCTGCCAATAACGCCGCAGCAGTTGGCAGCAGCAGCAAGCATAGAACGATAGAATCATTTGGAATGAGAGAGGCAACAAAACGAAAAAATAAAAGAAAAGAAAAGAGAGTCGAACGAACGCACGACGCTGTTGGCCGACAGTAAGCGCAACATCAAACACAACAACCGAAATACCTTGCGGCACACGACGGCTTCGACACAAACACCAACAACCAACGGCCAGAATATAGCAACAACAACAACAATGATCATATAAAAAGCAGATTGTAAACGCCGATTAAGTGGGTGTGTTGTTGGCTGCCAGCTTGGTTACCATTCACCGTCGTTGTTGTTGTTTTTTGTTGGCACCACACACGGTAGCCGGCGTAGAAATATTTTCGATTTTTTCTGCTCTGCCACAAATTGGCAAATGTGTTCAATTGGCGATTGATTGCAGTCGGCAGCCAACAAAAAAAAAAAAAAAAAATCATCGATTTCATGAGAGGAACGCGTGGCGGAAGCGGCAGGAATCCGTCAACAGATTTAGTTTATTGGACCCTGCGGCATTAGAGATCTAACTCGCTTGGCAACATTCAAAATTTAGCCATTTTTTTTTTTTTTTAAATCTTTTTGAAGATTCGGAATTTTGTAGATATGCTTTGGATCGTAGACGCGAGGGCCCCTAAAATTGAAAGACGATCGTTTGAAGATGATTCAATTTTTTAATTGATTAATTGCCCTCCCATTCGATACACTTGTTTGAGATGTTCTTAACCCATCGACTATTAATTTTTCTTTCGAACAAATTGTTTTTCCTCCTTTTTTATCATCTTTCAGCCATGGACTATTGTACCCGATGTCGATGATTTTCGTGTTCGAATGGATCTCAAAAGACTAAATTCTGTTTGAAAAAGTCCATAATAGGCCGTTTACATATGCCGTTTTATTCGCGTTTTAGCTACTTTGCCCGTTTTATCACTAAAACAATTTAGATTTTTCCCGTTTTATCGTACAAAACTAAAACGCGAAACTTTCCTGTTTTAATTTAAAACAAGTAGCTAAACAAGATAAATCCTGCTTATAACTGATAAAAATATCGAAATCTGAGTGTCATCACTATAAAAATGCAAAACATATGGTAATTGAAATTCCTATTTTGAAAAAATTTGAGGTTGTTTCCCCAACCAATGTAGAAAACGAACACAATTTCAATAATTGCATCTATTCTAAATTACAATATTCACTCATATTTCACGCGTTGAGCAAACAAAAGAGAACCACAAAATTACAAAACGACATGCGCATATGTAAACACCCCGTTTTGACTTAGTCGTTTTAGCTTAAACGAGTAGCGCTAAAACATATATGTAAATGCCATATAAAAGTACGTGACATTGTTGCCACCTTTTCAAATTGCACAATTTTCTATCAAAATGTAAAACATTTCAGAGGAAAAAGTTTTCGTTTTACGTGAAAATGTTTTTCATGTCTGAAGAATCTTTTTCCTGTTCTTCTTGCGACCTATCCTGGGGTCCGCAAAATGCGACCAGTTCCTCCATTTCGTTCTGTCGGTTGCATCATCCGAGGTATGTCAAGTCCTATAGCCTCGAGATCCAATATTTTTTGTATCAATCCAACACTGTTTCGGATGCCCTCGTTGTCTGAAGAATCGAACTCTTAAAGGTACCACAGCCTTCCGAAAACTTAGATAAAGACAGTGCTGCTGCCTTTCCTTTGTCCTCTGTTCTATAAAAAAAATTGTAATAAAAAGTTCCCAATTTTTAATTTTTTTTTTGGGCCACTCATTTTCCACTTTTATTGTTAAAAATGTTTAATTGTAGTCTATGGAGCGGTTTTTGGTTAAAAATTAAATGGAAAAAATCCCCCAAAATGAGAAATATCCTTCAATCTGGCAACACTCTATCAATAATTTCCAAAAAAGTGAATTAACTAAAGATGTTATTAGACTTTTTTCCTTCAGTTTTAATACTTATTATTCACGTCCGTACAGAGGAATTTCTTTCCCGAAGAGAAATTCTTCCTTCCTGTCCCATTAAGAATTACGAAAAAGAGTTATTAAAACAACTCAGGTCCCCTGGAAAGTTTTCGGGCTCCCTGACAATAGTACCAAGTAAACGGTCGGTAGGTTAAGTGGCTGCCACTTAGGCCGTTAATCGGCCCATTGTGATACCAAGGAGGTTTTCTTGTGTTTGTGTGAGTGTATATGTCTTCCCAGCGAAAAATTATCTCCTTCATGACAAAGTCACCAATGATGTCATCGATGACATATAGGTGACATTGTCATGCATGTCATCTTGGAGGACATGTCATCGTGGAGGGATGCTGTTCATGTGCTTGACTCTCATTGGCTACTGAAATTTAAATAAGGTTTTAGCGTCAGTTCAGCGTTAGCCGCGTTTCGCCTGTGCCGGGAATCGAACCTCGGACTCTGGCATCAAGAGCATAGGAAGCATCCCCTACGCTATCCCAGAGCCACAAGTAAACGGTAACAGCTGGAAATATTTCTATAAAGTGTGACTAAGTGGCAGCTCCTCTGCTCTTATAGACCCTTTCGTTGAGTAGCGGCCCGGGGAAATAACAAGTTGTATTTTCATTCTTAAAAAAAAACGCCTTCACTTCGCTTCCTTCGTTTTTATTCTTTTTGGTTCATAGCTCCTAATACCTCCGATTACGCTTATTAGCACAAAAACAAGGTGGCAATAAAAGGAGTTAACAATTTGTAAGTGCTCACTACCAGATTTACGCTCGCTCGCACTCTCCTCTTCTCTCTTCTCTCGATGAACATCATTCTGAGGCCTATAATTGATAGTGGCGTGGCTGGTCGCGCCGTCGCTGCCACTCATCGTAATTGAAGGTGCTTAAATCGCATGATAAACACATATTACTAATGCCGAAGGGAAGTGGCGTGATGCAGTGGTGGCCTGAGTTACCAACAACGACTCAATTTCCTACTAGACACCATAAGATGTGCCAACGTTTTTCGCCTTGATGACGGCGAAGCGAACGCAATGGAGAAAGAAGTGCATCGGAAATGTGAAATCAAAATGAATAATAATACGAAATAGAATAGAAAAAGGAATTGAAAAAAGATTTTGAAATAGTAGAGAAAGAGTAAAGAAGCAGTCATATGGGAATGGCAGAAGCATTTCATCGATAGAGGCGGAGGGAGGGACTCCAAGTTTTCTGTGAATAAATTTTGTTTGGACGCAGCTGCATGAAAAAATTATTCGGTAGCTGTTGGTTGGCTTCTGGGGGCATTGGCTATGAATATATTTTATATACCGCATATAGATCTGTCGTTTGTTTGGTCAACTCACGCACACACACAGAGGCACACAGATGCTTAGATGCACAGTGTTACCATATTCAGAGCTCGTCCAGTCGAAACGCCCCTTAACAAGAGTTTCATTTCATATTTCAAAACAAAAAACAAAAAACAAAACATTTCAATGACGTTCAAGCCAAGCCAATAATTAAGCTGAGCTAAAAGTTTTGATAGTGGGATTTTATTGTTTATTTTTAATCACTTATTCGCATGTAAGGAGAAATTGCGTAAGACTTTTAGAGATTTTAATTAACGGTTTGAAGGTTCATTTCAATTTAACCGCTTAAACTGATTTTTTTTTTTTTTTTTTAATTGTCTATCCGGCAATCCGGTTCGATTGTAATCGAACCGCTCATTAAATCCCTTGAAAGTATTTATTTCGTCTTGCGTAATGAGAGGGGGAAATGTGAATAGAAGGGAAGGAATTTCAAAAAAGAGAAACAAATCCTCAGACGTTTAGTTGAATGTCTGCGCATTGTTGCTTGTAAGGACGACGTCGGCATAAACAAGTACTTATTTACCTAAAAATGAAGAAAAAAAATTTTTTTTTAACCCTTTCACTCCAAAACTACACTTTGACAATCCCAAAATATGTCCATAAATATCAAATGTTTAGGAGTAACCTTTATTTAACTTTTTTGGTAGATTTTATAATCAAATCTACGAAAAAGTACTTAAAAAATATATTTCATCCCTGGGATAAAATCTGCCACTAAGACAAATTTTCGCCATGAAGTATCAAATTATAATGACTTATACACAAATTAATGATATTAAATTCAATTTTGATAAATATAAGCGCTATCGCGATCTTTAAAGAATCTAAAATTGAAAGATATAATTGTATTTTGAACATTTAATTGCGATATGCGTATCCCAGTGGGTGTGAAAGGTAATATAAGAATTTATGATCCCGAGAAATAATAGTTTTACTTGTTTTTTGAGATTTTTGAAAATTTTGAATATTATTCCATGGGAATGTGAAAGGGTTAAAGAAATTTATTGAAAATGCGCTGGGACCGTCCCTAAATATTTGTTATTACTGTGAAAAGTGCTGTCCACTTTATTATTTGAGGAAGTTTGTGGAAGTTTGAACTAATTGGATGAAGAAATCGTTGAAAGGGTTAAAGAAATTTATTGAAAATGCGCTGGGACCGTCCCAAAATATTTGTTATTACTGTGAAAAGTGCTGTCCACTTTATTATTTGAGGAGTCATTAAATTTGTAGGAAGTTTGAACTAATTGGATGAAGAAATCGTTGAGAATAAAAGTGGGCGTGTGCAGAGGGTGTTTGTTTTGATTCAAAACGCCTCCGAAATGCGAGGAGTAGGAAAGAAAAAACAAGAAAAAATTTACGATATTTAATTTTGTGGGTTAAAGCCTAGAGTAGAGTAATAAAAAAAAAATTAAATAAATATTAAATAATTCCCAAATGCATAGTCGTCTACCCATCCATGATTTAAACAATCATTCCCACGAAGCTATAATATTTAAAATATAATTTTTGTAAATTATGCAAAAAAAAAACCCCCCAAGCTGTCATTTGTTCATTCCATCTTATTCTTTTTGTCAATCTTTTCTTGGCTAAATAAACCCAGCAAATTTTCTTGTTTCCATTCCAAGGCAAAAAAAAATTGCCTATTTACCTACCTTGCTTGTTTATTAAAGGCATCTTTTTCCTGCAACCTTTTGTCATTTTCACATAAAAAAGTCTTTAAGATTTGAGCCAAAGAATATGTTTTTCCAAGACGTAGGTACTTGGCAGCAATCCAAATATGACCGAACATTCTCCGTCGTACGTCGATTCCTTCGTTGATGCCAGAAGATTTTGGCAAGTTTGCATCTCAAGCGCAGCTAAGTTCACTCGTCTACGGTTTGTTCTTTTTTTTTTTTTTCCTTTCCACACTCGCCAGACTTTGGCTTCTCCACGATTTCGGAAAGTCTTAAGTTTGAAGGATTCTACCCCTTCTTCGTTTTTTTTTTCTCTTCTTCTATTTCAACTTGCTCGCAGTGCGAGGAGAATGTGTCGGTTTGTTTGTTTTTGTTCCGAGGGGACGACGTTGCATGGTTTGTTTACATTTTTTTGTTTGCTTAACGGCAAGGTTATCAAAAGGTCAAAAACAAACCAAGGAGCCATAAGTTGGGAGTTGGAAGTTGGCAGTTGCCAGCTTTAAGTTGCCAGTTGCATACATGTGACGCACTCATTCGGGTTAACTCGAAGTTGATGCCGAGAGTTTCGAAAGTTAAAACTAAAACCAAAGTTTGCGGCTGAAACTGAATTCTGATTTTTGATTTTATTTAAATCGAAATATTCTTCATTGTGGAAGATGTTGGGAAAAACTTTTGGTGCTTTTCCATGCAGGTCCCGTTCCCCTAGTATTGTGTGTGTGTGTGTGAAGGAAGCCACTCTGTCACGGGGAAAGAAAATCGGGAAATTGAGATGGTTTAAATGGGAGTCCTCAGTTGGAAATTTGCTAATTAATGACAGAAGCCACTATGTGTGACGGATGACCCAGAACTGAAAATATCACAGATTCCCATTGTGATGATTTTGTCATCGATGACAAGAAATAAAGATGGGAGTCTCTTTTTGGTTAGAAATATTCTCACCTAAGACGGGGAGATTCTCCTGAACACACATCACTTCATTGGTGATGATTTTGTCATCGATGACAAGCCATAAAACTGGAATAGTACCAATCCATTGCCAAAACCAGCCATTGAACCAATCGGTAATGGTTCTTAATCAAGCATTATGATTAGTTAGGAGCAAAGTGAATCCCAATTAAGTTTGATTTTATTGTTGTTAAAGCTCGACTTTCTTAATTGCAGAGATCATGCTCACAACGCTTTGAGATTGAGCTTCATGCTGTTAATGCGTTTGGAAAAATTTCGAAAAAATTCCACAAACATTTTTCGAGTGTTTTCTTAAGTCGCCTTTGGCTGCACTTAATTCGTCTTGCGCAGTGGAAAAAATCGGTCGGAATCGTCGGATGATTTGTACACCTATGACGGGTTTTTTTATTGAGTGGAATTTCTGGTCTTTAGGGCGATTCTTAGGGGAGAAAAGTCTGTAAGAGAATTTTTATGGGACGAGGTTTTTTTTTTTGTTAAAATTGATTTCTCAATTAAATTAAAAGGGAGTTTCAGACTTCTTTGGAGACATCTAGGGGACATATCCTCTAACAATTCATGGCATCAATGATGTAAATAAATTCTACTCTACACTTCTACAGAGGTATACTTAGGGGGTAGTTATGAGGGTTAAAATTCCCCCAGAAATGTGAGAAACACAAAGAAAGACAAGAAATAAATCCGGAAATAATTTTCTTCCTAACTTGACTTCATTTTTCTGGCAGTAAAAGATCTCAGTTCACATTCGAGCAATTTTCGAACATTTTATGATCGCACTTTGTTCACGATTATTTTAATTTTTTATTTTTTTATATTTTTTTGATATTTTTTATATTTTTTAAATTTATTTTTACTTTGTACAATATTCGGTATTTCGGTAATCCGTTTGATTGCTCTTACGAATGCAATGAAATACTTTCTCTTTGAGCCTTGAATGAGGTAACAAACTGCACAACGAAATCAAAACATCGCCCCTTTAATTTCGAAAAACAAAAACACTCCCGAAATACCAAAATGAATGATCTGCGTAACTAAATAAATGAAGGGCCCGGCCCGTCTTCCGAAATGCCGCTTCCACATTTCAAGGCACAATAATGAGACACGATGAACGACGAGGAAAAGAAACCGAAAGAGAAAAAGAAGTCGGCTCAAGATTTTGTGCTCTAAATGTGATAAACATCACGGGGGGAGCGGGAAACGGGAATCAAAGGCAAATCCAAAAAAAAAAAAAAATGAAAAGAGGAAGAAGGTAACATGTGATGTTGTGATGAGGCGAAGCCACCAGCAGCGAAAAGCTGAGAAGCAAAAACAAAAAAAAAAAACTTATGAAACAGCTTGGGTGCGAGAACTAGACACCACGGACCGAGGAGGGAACCCTGGAAAAGGGGTGCGCTTTGCTGCCTATTCGCCTATGACTTTAAAATGAAAACTTCCTTTAAGCGACTTATTATGACTGTTGCTTTACCCGCCTCTGCACCTCTCTCATTTAAATAGCCACAAAAAAAAAAAAAAAAATTATGGTCGGTTAGGTTGACTGTCATAGGGCGCGCTATAATGTCCAATGGATCGTAGATAACTACTAAGCCTAAACGTTTTTGTCATAAATTTTTTTTTACATCATAAAGTTAGGAGGTGAATACTGTCAACCCTGTGGCTCCGAATGACTCCTAATGTATATCATGAAGTTAAAAATGCTACCTGGAGAGTAGTAGTGGGGAAGAAGCAAGCGTCGAGTCGTGTTGGATGTTTTTTTAAATCGTTTATCGTAAAATTTGTGAAGACTATTTTTTGAGTTACCTTTTTGTTTAACCGGCAGAAGTGAAAGTTCTTTTGTTTAGTTTATAATGTTTTCTTTCTTGATTAAAAACCGTTTTATATCCTGATCGTTTTCATTTCGTATACTGCTTTGCAGTTATATATATATATTCGAATTAATTGTCCGTACGACAATACTTTGACATGAGTTCGATTCATTTTGTTCGAATATCATCGAATCCAATAGCCCCTGTTACAACCTCGTATGACAGCGCAGTATGCGCCCCTCACAAAGCGTATGTCTTCGCCGCGCCGCCGTCGCGCTATGATGATCGTAATGATATTAAAGCTAATGACGTTACTGAGATGGTGTTGTGAGTACGTGTTTGAATGTTCCTCCGTGTCCCAGCGAAGTATCGCAACCTCAAGTCGACGAAATTCCCTATTTTGGTATTTTCCCAAGCATGTCGAGCCATGAGCGGCATGAATGCCTCAATGACTGCTCGACCGCACCAACTGTCGATGATAAAGAGGGGAATTTGTTGGAATTGTAAAAATTTCGTGTTTTTTCTTTTCTCCTCAGTTTTTTCGTCGTTCGGTTCTCCTCTTCGCTTCGCTTCTCCTCTCTTCTTCGTTCGGTCTTCTTCGGTTTTCGTTGGTTTGATGATGCTTTTGATGTGGAAATATTTGCCGTCCACGGTCGGTGGTCGGGCGGTCGGATGGTCGGATGGTCGGATGGTCGGTTGTTCTGTCCATCGTTCGTTCGTTGAGGAATGAATTCAGTTGCCGAGTTTTGAGCGTGGCTTAGTTCACTGCTTGAGGTGATTGGGTGTAAGTTTCGTTGTTAAGGGAATGACGAAAAGCCTTGAAGTCGGCAATTTGAATTTCTCCTCTATCTCCATCTCTCTCGCCCTCTCTCTATCACTATTTTAGCTCTTTTGCCGTTTCATTATGTGTGGGAAAATTGTGAAAATTGTGACGGGAACATATTTTATTTTTATTTTTATTTTTCAAGGGCGCCTTAATTTGAGGAATAATTTTTGTTTTGCCTTTTATTTCGTTCCGTTGATTGAATGTCTTTACGGAGATAGAGTTTTTACAAAGCATGGGAAATTATAGTCTCTATTTAAATTGATTTTACGCTTGTGAAATATAAAATAGGGGCAAATTTCCGGCCAACTGTCACAGGGACTCACGCAATTTGATTTTTCATCCTAATAGGCCGTTTACATATGCCGTTTTATTCACGTTTTAGCAACTTTGCCCGTTTTAGCTCTAAAACAACTTAGATTTTTCCCGTTTTATCGTACAAAACTAAAACGAGAAACTTCCCTGTTTAAATTTAAAACAAGTAGCTAAACAAGATAAATCCTGCTTATAACTGATAAAAATATCGAAATTTTAGTGTCATCACTATAAAAATGCAAAACATATGGTCATTGGAATTTCTAATTTAAAAATTATGAGGTTAATTCCACAACCAATGTAGAAAACGAACGCAATTTCAATAATTGCATCTATTCTAAATTACAATATTCACTCATATTTCACGCGTTGAGCAAACAAAAGATAACCACAAAATTACAAAACGACAAGCGCATATGTAAACACCCCGTTTTGACTTAGTCGTTTTAGCTTAAACGAGTAGCGCTAAAACGTATATGTAAATGCCCTATAAGTTGCTTTTTGTTAAAACGTTGCGGGATCTTATTTGAAGACATTAGGTTAGGACGGGGCTAGTTGAGTTCAGCTTTTCGTCTAATGGATGAATAATTTAAATTTAATTCTTATTAGCTTGGATGATGCTTTATTTCCATTATATAATAATGTGAACAGTTTTCGAGATATTGCAATAGCCCAACTTGCTCCGTGGCTCAACAAGTCCCGCCCTAACATGGTAGTTTTTGAGAGATTTGAATGAATACTGATAGTCCTCTAATTGTTGTTCAAATATGTACATTTCAAGTACAACCCCAAAGGTTCCCTTATCCATTATCATGTCTTAATTTTGACAGATTTCACGGCACGAAAATTTTAAAAACTTGAAATGAAATTCTATTTTTAAGACTCCAAAGACGACAGCATTTTAAGCCCACCGTCAACTCATCGTCTTTCTTTGTAATCTCTTGGAGTCAATAAAAAGAATCGTTTGTCATAATCGCCTCGACTTAAACTTTTCATCGTTCGAATGATTGACGACGATGGAATATCCCGGAACGCACGGAAAAGCCCCACGTGCCGCCACCACACCACCACATTTTTGGACTGCCATCGAAAATCAAACATCCTGACAAAAACACATCCAAGCAGATTGAGAGAGAGAGAGAGAGAGCGAGGCCATTGTTTCAGTAGATATCCTTCGACTAGACACACTTCCACGAATGAATTTTTGCACTCCATAGACAAGTGTTGAAAATCTCTGATGATTCATCACTCAACGCAGCGATGAAACAGTGTCGGCCGAAGGGCAACTCTGCCAGAATGTTCGGGTGACTTTTTGGAAACTCGCACAGCAGGATAAACAATATATGTACGCGCCCACCCCCACACACACTCCCAGTCGTATTGATGCAGCCATACAAATGACTGAGCTTCTCTACCTATCACACCCACTTGCTTGTCACTCGGTTTTTCTCGGCGATGACGCACTTTCGTTTTCGTTTTTATGACCGAATTGCAAATACATACCTTCAAAAAGTGCTTCGAGCGTGCAGTTCTGTGTTGTTTTGTCCACAGTCATCCCTCGCATTGAAGTACCGAAAATTTTCAACATTTTATTCCTCGTTCTTCAGAAGCATCAAGCCCAAAATCCAATATTGCGAGAGCCCGATGCGAGAGTGCGCGACGTCACGAAAATGTTTTGCGTGACGCATTTCAATCTCCAATGAGAGTTTTGCGTCACGCAGATGATAGCATAATTGCACTTCTAGTAATGCAAGTACCAATCTAACGAGTACCGAGTACTCATAAAAATATACGCTATCACTTGAGTTTAAATTTTAATTCAAAATTTTCAAAAATTTTTCAAATGAACTAAAACTCGCGAAATATTCTAAAAGCTCTTTTTCACGGAACAGTGAACAGTTTTTGTTTTATTAGTTTAAAACGAGTACCCAATAGCGAGTACTCAAAAAATAGCTACATCATTAACCTGTCAAATTGCCTCGCAACGAGAAATATTCAATTTTTCAAAATTTTCTCGCTACGAGGTCTCGCAGTGCGATACATTGGAGCTTGAACCATACGATTGAATGTATTGAAATTTGTGTGCGTCTCGTCTCGCGCTCTCGCAATATTGGATTTTGGGCTTAACTTCTCGTGCATTTTTTCGAAGGTATTCGCATTTGGGGATGACTGTACTATCATAATATCCCCTGGTGGTGGTAGACAAGCGCATTTGTTCAGTGAAAGTCACAATACAGTCAAATACAGTGGTTAATTGTTCCAAGGAGTATAGAAAACGCAGAAGGTACCTACATATTGTCATGGTCCTGACTTCAATGTTCTTACTGTTCCATGAATTCTGGCAAATAAAGTGCTGTCAATCATCTCTTTCAGAGTCACTTTTCAGTCGTGTTTTTGATATCCATACAAATTTTTTTCAGCTTTCAAATTTTCAGCTGGCGAAAAATACGAAGAAATTTTTGGGCCAAGAAATAAAGTCTGTGATTTTTTGCAAGGATGATTCGAATTTCTAAAATATCCAAAAATAGTTTCTCCGTCGAAAATATCATTTTAAAGTCAGCGATATCCTGCGAATGTTCAACACATACAAATATATAGAATTGATTACAATCAAAATCGCAGTTGATTGAAACTGGTCCCATATGTTTGAATGTGTTGAATTTTTGGGATGTAGATTAAAATGAAATTTTTGAAGGAAAACATTTTTTGGAAATACTTTCCTGCTCTATTGGAAAAATGTAGCATTAAGAATATTTTTCTCGCATGACATTTTTTTTTGTTCAACTGCTCATTTTGCTGATAAAAAAATGCATCTGTTACCATTAAAAAAAATGCAATAAACGTCGAACCACTTCAGCCATTTGCAATTTCAAGAATCTCTTCCGGTTCTGGTGGTCTTCCCTTCGCGTGTACATTTATTTTCAATTTGAAAAATCCAATTGCGATGAAATCAGTTTAATTTTATGATAATGAAATCATCAACGGCGGCAGCAATGCTATCATCATCGTCATCATCATCCGTAGTACCCTATCTATCAGCCCTATCATCGGAATTACCCATAGTCATCGCCATCTCATCTCCGTGATGAAATAAAAGGCACTCATTCTCCAAATTTCCCTTTATCTTTAATATGAGCACCCGCTTGCGTGTGTGTGTGTGTGTGTGTGTGTGTGTGCGTCTGCGTGTTTGAGCGCGTGTGTGCTTTCTCTTTATCGCGATGACTTGTTGTTGCTTCCTCCAGTTGCTCTTCTGCCTTCTTATAAATTCCATCTTTTATTCGGAAGTTTTATTGTCTGAGCCAGGATAGTAAGTAAGTAAGGAAAATACACTTTAAAAGGACTCACGCAATTTGCGGGAAAATTGTTAGTTAAGAAAATGAATTTCAATGAAATTCTTTCACATATACATAGGGACCTGTGTGTGTGTGTGTGACGCTTTCAAAGCGAGAATTTACTGCAGTAATGAGAGTCAATATTGCCAAACAGGAATGTAGCATGCTGCAGGTTACTCGAACATGAATATGTTTCAAGATAAGTACAGTGATTTAACCTTATCACTATCATAGCGGAAAATAATAATCTGGCAACAGCAGTGAAATTATAACGTTTAAGGATTTCAAGACAGTTCGCTTCTATAAACTTGATTTGCCGAACTTTAGCCGAAGTAAACTTGTTAGTTCGGCTGAACTTTAAGTTCGCATTCTGATCGTTGCACCACCGAATAGGTACAAAATTAGCTGGAAGGATTCATTTTTTCTATCGCTCAGAAATGACCTCAAAAACGTGGTCTGAAATGGCTTTCGATCGAATTTGGCTACGGTGAGAAAATTAAATTGGCTAATTTTCAAAAGGATAAATTACGGAAGTATTTGATGCAAATTTAATGTTTCAGTAATTTTACGAGAAATTTTCGGATTATTAAGTTTAATAGTATAATTTTGATAATAAAAAAAATGTTTACGCTAAATTTTTAAGGTATCTTATATTGGATAAGGTTTCTATTATATCTTTTTTTTTAATATGTATTTTTCAATTAAAAAATTTTTGTAGTAAAAATTCTACTCGTGCGTTCCACAAAAACTTGAGCAACCAAAAACTCAAATGAGCGTTTTGATCAATACATTAAATTTGCTTGTTTAGCGTAATGGTTAAGACGCTGACTTACCAACCCAGAGATCAGCGGTTCGAGGCTCGGTCAAGGCGAGAAAATTAAAAAGTAGTGAAAAAGAAAAGATTTAAAAAAAAACAAAAGAGAAAAATAAATACAAAACAAAGAGGAGAAAATAATTTTTTTTTTTTCATAAAATGTGCAAAAAAACAAATTGACCAAAAATTGGCCCAACTGTATATACTCCAGGTCTAGTTCATATGAGCAAAAACTGTGACTAGTTATTTTCCAATGACAGCTCAACGTTAAAAAAGACAGTTCAAAGCATTGGTTGGCAAATTAAGAGGGAGTAGTCCTGGTATTTTTGTGACTAGTTGGGGGAGTAGTTGGAGAGTAGTTGGAATTACTGCAGGGTATTTATGAGAAACATATGTAAGGATATGTAGCATGCGCATGTGCTCGTCTGAATATGTTTAAGATAAGACAGTGATTTAACCGTTTCACTATCATAGCGGAAAAATAATAATCTGGCAACACTGCAGTGAAATTATAACGTTTAAGTGACGTCAAAAGACAAGTTCTCTTCTACTAAGATTTATTTCCAACTTTAGCCGAAGTAAACTTTTAGTTCGGGAGAACTTTAACCCACACTTCACCACAATATAACAAAATTATGAAGGATTCATTTTTTCTATGCTTAGAAATGACCTCAAAAAACGTCATTCTGAAATGGCTTTCGATCGAATTTGGTACCTACAAATTCAAATTCGAAAGCTAAGCTTCCCTTCCAAAAAGGATAAAGTCAATGGAATATTTGATGCCAAAAATTAATTTTCAGTAATTTTATACGAGAATATTTTCGGGAATTAAAGGGTTAAACCGTATTAAAATACTGATTAATTAGTTGGTATTATATAAACAAACGAAATTTTGAACCGAAGAATTTAATGGTGGTCATACCATCTGAGAATAATTTGGGAATGAAAGGGTTAACAAATTTATTACGTTAAAATTTTGAAGTTCTTTGATCGCAGTCCTTTGCAAAGGAATTTCATCTAGGTTAAAGTCAAATGTTGATTTTAACCCTTTCACTACCATTGAGACAATAGAAACATCCCAAAAAAAATTATGAAGGATCCATTTTTTATATACTGTACCTTGATTCTTCCTCCGAAATTATCTTTGGTAATTTCTCAACTCACCTCAATAAAGGTTAATGGGTTAATTTAGTGAGAAAAACAGTTCTCAGGAATTGAAGAGCAAAGAAAAATGATTCAAATTCCGAAACCTCCAATGAAATAATTATTTCAATCATATTTCAACGAACATCGAAAAGCAGTGCTGCCAATAAATCGGAAAATAATCAGAAAGTGTTGTCGTGCAATGCAAAATTTTCAAAAAAAAAAAGTAGTATTAAATGCTCCCATTCAAAATGTGAATTGAAATTAAATTTAAATTCAAATTTAAATTTAAGTATTTTCGAATAATTTTCAGGACTCTGGAAAATTCATGAAAGCTTTAAATGAAATAAAAATAAAAATCCCCTGAAATCCGAAATACTTTTTCGGTGTACGACTTTTGTGGCAAAAAAGACGACACAAAGAAGACACCACAATGTAAAGAAAAATTCGAAAAAAAGTTGCGAAGCCTGATTGTGACCTTAATCAAAAACCTTTAAAATCGTTGCCTTAAAACAAAATTCATTTGTTATAAAACAAACAAACAAACAACTAAACCAACAACAACAACAACAAAAATAATAAGCTTTGCTTTTAAACAAGTTAAAAGATAAAATAATATATAATAATCGCCGCATAAACCTTGTCTGAGAGACGTAAAACTTTTGCTTGAAAACACGCGAAGAAATGCAGTTGAAAAACTTGAAGAAATCGAACACACACACCGCCGGAATTATGGATAAGTCACCGACGACGACTGGTCTCAACTGCTCGCCACATCAATTGCAAATTCAACAGATCCAACAATTGCAACAACAACGTTGCTCCAGTGTCGGCAGCACGGGCAGCAGCACTTGCGATACGCTATCCTCACATTCTGGTTCAGCGCTGTCGCCGACACTCCCCATTCCGATGACCGTCGCCCTGCCCCTCCCACTCACCATGCTTAATGGATACCCGAGTAAGAATCTACCCAGCAGTGCTGCAAGCCTGGCTGCGACATTGAGCGGTGAGAAAATGTCCAACGCAGCGTCGTCATTGCGTAGCATGGCGGCGTCACGGATGCCATTAAATACTTCGCCGACAGATCATCCTTCTTTATATCCTTTGGGAGCGACGGCAGCGGCGGCGGCGTCATCGCTACCTTTGCTCCCGGGATTGCCCGCATTACCTGCATTGCCGCCTCCAGCGCCGCCGCAAGCACTGGTGGGGCATTCGGCGGCCACGAGTCCTTCAGGTGCTCAATCAGCATTGAATGTTGGCAGCATTGGCGTCTCGGCGGCTGCCGCAATGGCTGCAGCTAATTTAGCTGAGTCATTTACTCTGCTGCAACAGCAGGCGGCACATCATTTTCAGGATATTCTCTATGCAGCACATCTACTTGGGCGAGGTAATTTCATTTTTTCTTTTAGTTAAGTCGAAGCCTTATGAAAATCAGAAGAACCTTAAGTGACGGAAATAAGAAAAAAAGGACTTTGAAAAACGGTACGATTCCGTTTTGGAATTGCTGCCAGATTTATTTACTACTTATTTTTTCATAAGTTGTTCACACAACACTGTGCTGCAACACGCTGAATGAAAATAATATAAGGCATATTTAAAGGGTTATTTTTAGTTTTATATTTTTTCTTCTGATTTCGGGAACACATCTTGAACTTTGCCGTGCCGAAACGGTATCAACGAGTGCTCGGATGGAGTAAGTGTTCTCTAATGAAATGTCCACTGTTTCATTTTCTTAATTTTAATTACAAAACTTCCATTAAATTCGTAACAATTTGGGATCTATGGGCTGTGGAAATTGCAAAAAGAGCTGGAAATTTTTTTTTTCAGTTTTTATTATTTTTAGCTTCTAGATTGAGTTTTTTCCGGTTAGTTATTACCAGGGCTCGGATTTTGTTGACTTTCACAAATTTGAAGCATACTTTATGGAGTAAAATATTGTTCAATTCACATAAAGATAAGATTCATATCGATTTTTCACTTCAATATGAGTTTTTTTTTTTGAAGTTAGAAAAGCGGTTTGAAGTTCAACTTCGCTAAATTCCATGCGCAAGATGTTGGGAAGAAAAATATATTGCCCCATAAAGTATGCTTTAATTTTATAAATGTCAACAAAATCCGAGCCCTGGTTATTACTATGCCTCGGAATTTGAATATGTAAAAAAATGAAAATAAAATTTAAAAAAATATTCAAAAAAATTTTTTTTTAATTCAAAAAAAATAAAAAAAAAACCAAAAAATATTTTAAAAAAAAGTCCAAAAAATTAAAAAAAATTCAAAATATTCAAAAAATTCACAGTCAAAAATTCCAAATTAGTTCGATTTAGGGCCATTTTCTCATCTTTTTTTATCTGTAAGTTAAATTATCCTGAAGATAATTTCATAAAAATTTGATTAATAAGTCAAAGAAATTGAAATTTAACTGGCAGATATAGCTTATAAGTAGGATGAGAAAACGGCCCTTAGTATGTCTATTAAAATTTTGAATTGTCATTTTAACAAAAAAAAAGCCTACTTCAGTGAATAAAATATTCAAAAAGCATAGATAAATGCAAATAAAAATCAAAAAATTTCAAAATTTCACTATAGTTCTTTGTCCTCAGTCTAAGGCTTCAACTTTATCATGTGCATCAAGTTAGCTTGCACTTTTTCGAATTTCCAAAAAAAATATTGTGCTGTAATGTGCCCAGTTTGTGCTATCATGTGCCGTTTCGAAAAAAAAAATTCCTCAAGGGATGCCATTTTTATGAGGAGGTCCTTTTTTTCGTGTCAAGTTAGCTTGCACTTTTTCGAATTTCCCGAAAAAAATTATTGTGCTGTAGTGAGCCCAGCTTGTGCTATCATGTGCCGTTGCGAAAAAAAAAAATTCCTCAATGGAACCCATTTTAATGAGGAGGTCCTTTTTTTTCGTGTCAAGTTAGCTTGCACTTTTTCGAATTTCCCGAAAAAAATTATTGTGCTGTAGTGTGCCCAGCTTGTGCTATCATGTGCCGTTTCGAAGAAAAAAATTCCTCAAGGGATGCCATTTTTATGAGCAGGTCCTTTTTTTTTCGTGTCAAGTTAGCTTGCACTTTTTCGAATTTCCCGAAAAAAAGTATTGTGCTGTATTGTGCCCAGTTTGTGCTATCATGTGCCGTTTCGAAAAAAAAATGAAAATAAATATTCATTAAAAAATATTCAAAAAATTCTAACAATTATAAAAATGACAAAAAAATTACAAAAATTAATTTTCAAAAAATGCACATTCAAAAATTCCAAATTATAGTTCGATTTGGTATGTCTATTAAAATTTTGAATTGTCAATTTAACAAAAAAAATAAGCCTATTTCAGTGAATAAAATATTCAAAAAGCTACAGTTAAATTGCAAAAAATTCAAAAAAACTCAAAAAAATATTGAAAAAAATATTTTTTTTAAATGCAAAAAATACAAAATGTTATTAAATCGAATTAAATTCAAACAAAAATGCAAAATATTCAAAATATTCAAAAAAATTGAAACAAAAATGCAAAAAAATTCACAGTCAAAAATTCCAAATTAGTTAGATTTATTATGCCTATTAAGGGCCAATATTACCAAGCATATTTAAAAAAATGTTTAAAATTAAAATTAAAATTTTTTAAAAATAAATTTCATTTTCAATATCGTATTTTTTAAGCATTGAAATATACGGCAGCACCGTCTACTTCCCGGGGCTGTGAGTACATTGACAGCTGATTTTTTTTTTTTTTTTTTTTTTTTTTTTTTTTTTTTTTTTTTTTAAAAAAAAAAAAAAAAAAAAAAAAAAAAAAAATTATTTCTTTGAATTTTTCCAAACAGCTGGTTTTTGAAAATCGAGCTCAAATTGATGTCATATTTAAACGCAGTGCCGAGGTGATTTAAAATATTTTTATTAAAAATTGGAATGGTAAAAACCAAAAGCGGAATTTTATATTTAAAAAATTTTTAAATATGCTTGTGTAATATTGGCCCTAAAATTTTGAATTGTTAAATTAACAAAAAAAAAGCCTACTTCAGTGAATAAAATATTCAAAAAGCACAGTTAAATGCAAAAAAAAAATTCAAAAAAATTCAAAATATTCAAAAGCCGAGCTGTAGTTATCACTATAGTTCTTTGCCCTCAGTCTAAAGCTTCAACTTCATCATAGACAAGTAAATAAAATATTCAACGGTTTACGAGATATAGCCATGAGTAGATGCGCAACTTAATTCCCGGCCATACTATTCAAGATCGATTTAAAATTATCCTGTAGCCAATCGAGCAAAATCAAGTCATTTCCTACATACATACATATACCATGTGCATTCAGGAACTACAGTCAAAATATTGTTCACATTCGATAACCTCAAAAAAATGTATCACAATGTAATCGTTCTTTCTTCTGTCATGCGAGAAATTATTAGCAAGAAGTTGAAATTCGCCACCGTCAACGACTGGCCAGCGGCATTGTCATTCCGTATGGCTTTTAATTCATTTCTGCACACTTTTTGTGTTGACATTTCGTACGTTGATTGCGTGACAGATTATTTTTTATGCAATGACCAACAGCGGCCCAACAAATAACCACATGAGCGCTCCTCTCCTCTCACACTGACTCGCTTCGCACGTCTGTTTGTTTGTTTTTTTGCTTTTTGCTTTTTCGGTTCTTTTATTGAGTGAGAATGACGCGAGTTGCGGCTCACCACGGGACGACATAAACGATGATAATATGCAATAAACAATATAAAAAAATAAGCAATAAATATTTCGCACCACTTTGAATAAAAATCAGAAGCATTCAGTTAATAACGAATAAAATTTGTTGACAATAAATTCGCTTAACTTAGTGCCAAAATAGACTTGCTAGTGAATGAGCAATAAGATAAATGATGACATCCGTGCTGACGAGTTTTTTTTTTGAAGAGAAAAGGGTTTGAAGTTCAACTTCGCTAAATTCCATGCGCAAGATGTTGGGAAAATAATTATTGCCCCATAAAGTATGCTTTAATTTTATAAATGTCAACAAAATCCGAGCCCTGTTGATTCTTACCTCGGAATTTGAATATGTAAAAAAATGAAAAAATTTAAAAAAATTCTAAAAATTTGTTTAATTCAAAAAAAATATAAAAAAACAAAAAATTTTTAAAAAAAAGTCCAAAAAATTAAAAAAAATTCAAAATATTCAAAAAATTCACAGTCAAAAATTCCAAATTAGTAATCATAGGGCCATTTTCTCATCTTTTTTTATCTGTAAGTTAAATTATCCTGAAGATAATTTCATAAAAATTTGATTAATAAGTCAAAGAAATTGAAATTTAACTGGCAGATATAGCTTATAAGTAGGATGAGAAAACGGCCCTTAGTATGTCTATTAAAATTTTGAATTGTCATTTTAACAAAAAAAAATGCCTACTTCAGTGAATAAAATATTCAAAAAGCATAGATAAATGCAAATAAAAATCAAAAAATTTCAAAATTTCACTATAGTTCTTTGTCCTCAGTCTAAGGCTTCAACTTTATCATGTGCATCAAGTTAGCTTGCACTTTTTCGAATTTCCAAAAAAAAAATATTGTGCTGTAATGTGCCCAGTTTGTGCTATCATGTGCCGTTTCGAAAAAAAAAATTCCTCAAGGGATGCCATTTTTATGAGGAGGTCCTTTTTTTCGTGTCAAGTTAGCTTGCACTTTTTCGAATTTCCCGAAAAAAATTATTGTGCTGTAGTGAGCCCAGCTTGTGCTATCATGTGCCGTTGCGAAAAAAAAAAATTCCTCAATGGAACCCATTTTAATGAGGAGGTCCTTTTTTTTCGTGTCAAGTTAGCTTGCACTTTTTCGAATTTCCCGAAAAAAATTATTGTGCTGTAGTGTGCCCAGCTTGTGCTATCATGTGCCGTTTCGAAGAAAAAAATTCCTCAAGGGATGCCATTTTTATGAGCAGGTCCTTTTTTTTCGTGTCAAGTTAGCTTGCACTTTTTCGAATTTCCCGAAAAAAAGTATTGTGCTGTATTGTGCCCAGTTTGTGCTATCATGTGCCGTTTCGAAAAAAAAAATTCCTCAATGGAACCCATTTTAATGAGGAGGTCCTTTTTTTCGTGTCACGTTAGCCGGGACTTCATTTTTCAATAATGTAACGAGAGAGACCATAACAAAGGAGCTCTCTGCCGCAAGAATTGACCCAACAATCAGCTCTTGGATTAGCAACATCCTAGAGCTAAGACTCATTACCGGCTAACTTGACACGACAAAAAGGACCTCCTCATAAAAATGGCATCCCTTGAGGAATTTTTTTTTTCGAAACGGCACATGATAGCACAAACTGGGCACATTACAGCACAATAATTTTTTTTGGGAAATTCGAAAAAGTGCAAGCTAACTTGACACGAAAAAAAGGACCTGCTCATAAAAATGGCATCCTTTGAGGAATTTTTTTTTACAAAACGGCACATGATAGCACAAACTGGGCACATTACAGCACAATAATTTTTTTTGGGAAATTCGAAAAAGTGCAAGCTAACTTGACACGAAAAAAAAGGACCTCCTCATAAAAATGGCATCCCTTGAGGAATTTTTTTTTTCGAAACGGCACATGATAGCACAAGCTGGGCACACTTCAGCACAATAATTTTTTTCGGGAAATTCGAAAAAGTGCAAGCTAACTTGACACGAAAAAAAAGGACCTCCTCATAAAAATGGCATCCCTTGAGGAATTTTTTTTTTCGAAACGGCACATGATAGCACAAGCTGGGCACACTACAGCACAATAATTTTTTTCGGGAAATTCGAAAAAGTGCAAGCTAACTTGACACGAAAAAAAAGGACCTCCTCATAAAAATGGCATCCCTTGAGGAATTTTTTTTTTCGAAACGGCACATGATAGCACAAGCTGGGCACACTACAGCACAATAATTTTTTTCGGGAAATTCGAAAAAGTGCAAGCTAACTTGACACGAAAAAAAAGGACCTCCTCATAAAAATGGCATCCCTTGAGGAATTTTTTTTTTCGAAACGGCACATGATAGCACAAGCTGGGCACACTACAGCACAATAATTTTTTTCGGGAAATTCGAAAAAGTGCAAGCTAACTTGACACGAAAAAAAGGACCTCCTCATTAAAATGGGTTCCATTGAGGAATTTTTTTTTTTCGCAACGGCACATGATAGCACAAGCTGGGCTCACTTACAGCACAGATTAAATTTTTTTTAAATCGGGAAATTCGAAAAAGTGCAAAGCTAACTTGACTACGAAAATTTAAAAGGACCTCCTCATAAAAATGGCATCCCTTGAGGAATTTTATTTTAATTACGAAACGAAGCCACTATGAATAGCATCAAACTGGGCACATTACAAGCACAATAAATTTTAAAATTTGGAAATTCGAAAACAGTGCAAGCTAACTTGATTTGCACATCAAACTTATTATCATAGACAAGTAAATATAATATTCAACGGTTTACGAGATATAGCCATGAGTAGGTGAGCAACTTAATTCCCGGCCATACTATTCAAGATCGATTTAAAATTATCCTGTAGCCAATTTAGCAAAACCAAGCATAGGCATTTCCTACATATATCATATGCATTCAGGAACTGCAGTCAAAATATTGTTCACATTTGATAACCTCAAAAAAATGTATCACAATGTAATCGTTCTTTCTTCTGTCATGCGAGAAATTATTAGCAAGAAGTTGAAATTCGCCACCGTCAACGACTGGCCAGCGGCATTGTCATTCCGTATGGCATTTTATTCATTTCTGCACACTTTTTGTGTTGACATTTCGTACGTTGATTGCGTGACAGATTATTTTTTATGCAATGACCAACAGCGGACCAACAAATAACCACATGAGCGCTCCTCTCCTCTCCTCTCACACTGACTCGCTGCTCGCTCGCTCGCTCGTTTGTTTGTTTTTTTGTTTTTTTCTTTTTGCTTTTTCGGTTCTTTTATTGAGTGAGAATGACGCGAGTTGCGGCTCACCACGGGACGACATAAACGATGATAATATGCAATAAACAATATAAAAAAAATAAGCAATAAATATTTCGCACCACTTTGAATAAAAATCAGAAGCATTCAGTTAATAACGAATCAAATTTGTTGACAATAAATTCGCTTAACTTAGTGCCAAAATAGACTTGCTAGCTGAATGAGCGAGAATGACTGAGTGAATAGCTGATGACAGTCCGATGGCTGAGGCCCGTAGGCAGGCGTTGAAAGAACGAGAGAGGAAGTGAAACAAACGAAACAGAATTTGTTTCTTTGGATGCTTTTGACAAGTGACAGCTTGTTGTCAACTAATGTGACGTGATTGATTTCCAGAGAAAAGAAGACCGAAGCGATTTGCGATTGCTAAAATGTGAACTGCCAAAGACTTAAAACAGGGCATTGATCGAAATTCGTTTGAATTCGTGGAGGAAATTTTTTTCACTTTTCATAATTAAAAAGTAAAATTTTTTTAAAGCCATAAAATTAATTTTTGAAAAAATTCGCTACAAAGAACTTTATGCCAAATGATAAATGCTTCCTACACAATTTAATAAATATAGCCGACGAAAACATTCGACATTTCCGGGCCAAAAAAATAAATACATACATCATCATTTAAGAAAGGAGAAAAACATTTTTTTTTATTAAAGATTTCTTATTAATGTGACATTAATTTTCCAGCTAAAAATGAAAAAGCGATTTGTCATTCTAAAAATTTGCAATAAAGACGAAAAGATTATAAATTCCTTCTGAATGTCATGGAAATTTTCCACAAACATCAATATTAAACAAAGAGGATTTTTAGCAAATATTAACTTTGAAAATTCAAAAGAATTTTGCGAAATGATAAATGTTACCATCAAGAATTTGATTAAATCAAAGATGATTCTATTAGGTACAATTTCTGCCTTTAAAATTACATAAGTTTTAGAAAGGATTAACTTTATAAAAAATGCTTTTACATGTTACATTTCGAATTTTCTACAGCTCATGAGGATTTGGATTCAAATAGTGAGTTGAAAAACAATTTTTCGCCTTTTCAAGAAATTTTCAATAGGGTAACAAGGTTAAAATTGCACCGATGTCAAATTTAACCCATTCTGTATTGAATCGAACCATGCATTTTTACGAGTGCAAATTTATAACAATGAGAACATTTTGCATAAATCAGTCAATAGCTGAACTCATCGCTCGCAATTTTCGAATTTTCCAGTAAGTTTCATATGAGTTGACAGTTTGGACAATTCTCATTTCCATCATTTGGCAAGACATGAGTCTAACTAGTGTACTAAGCAGCTTCGAAATTTGCACATAGCAACTTTTCCCATCGTAGAATTCATGCATAAATTTTGACAGAACTTGTGCTGAAACATTCTCATTTTGCCCATCAATTTGCGAAGTGCAATCATGTGGTACTTCATGCGGCTTCGCAAATGCCTTCGCAACTTTTCCCATCGTAAAAATTTCATATAAATTTTGACAGTTGTGTGACAAATTTCTCATTTCTCACAATTTGCGAAGCTGCATGAGTCCCACTAGTGGTACTTATGCAGCTTCGCAAATGCCTTCGCAACTTTTCCCATCGTAAAAATTTCATATAAATTTTGACAGTTGTGTGACAAATTTCTCATTTCCCACAATTTGCGAAGCTGCATGAGTCCCAACTAATATTTGCCCAGCCGCGGAATTTTTTTTCTCCATACAAACAAATTTGCACAAACGCAAAATTTGCGAGGATGCAAAAATTGCACACCTCCCAAAAATTGCTTGAATCCCACTAATATGTAAAAAGTGAAATTGCGTACTTTGTTTTTTTTTAGAAAAGGTTCTATTTTTCGTATGATTAGGGCGATTTGGAAAACCCCCGCCCAAATCATCTTTGACTTAAACGGAATGTCAAACGCGCTAAGATCCACAAAATCCCACTCACAACCTGATATGGTCTTTGAAATTTCCATAATGCTTACCAAAATTCCCAAACTAGACTGTTATCCATCGGCGGTAGACCGACCGCTGTCAACGTCAACGGTTGTCAAAATCATTCCGACGGTATATCATCCGACCAGAGCTCATCATCATTAGAAGCAGCGAATAACAATTGCGGTTTCGGTGGTCCATAAAACCGCATCGAAATGCTTCAAAGAACTGGACTAACTGACCAAATGAGCTCTGAGGTGTAATCGCTTCATCTTCTTCTTTCTTTCTGTCTTTACCCCGTACCGCAAATCTCCGCTGCTCATACCGCAAGCGTTGAGCAGCGACAAGTGGCAAATGGCGATTCGATTTTCCCGTTGCGGCTTATCCAGTTTAAAAGACAAATCGTTTTTTTTTTTTTCAATCGCACAGTTCAATGATTTTGCTGCTTTTCCAGTCCAGGGCTGTCAACATGATTTTGAATTTTAAATCAACTCATGTGGGTGATATCGTATGCATCGGTCTACAATAGACAGACCTCGGTGGGTGCGCGTGGGAGATTGGGACATTAGGGATGCGTGATTGGTATTTATCTCAGCTGTCATCGTTGGTTGATACTGTGATTTATTTGTGAGTTTTTTTTTTTTTTCATGGCTTTGGTTCAACAAAATGGAAGCAAAAGGTGTCGTTTTTTGAGTGTTTTTCAATTTTCCCTTCGAAACCAAAAAAAAAAATAATGAAGTCGAAATCATTTTCTTCTCGATTTCGGGTCGATTCCGATGTTAAAAACTATGACCGAAAAATTATGATTTTCGCCATGCCTAAGGGGGATGTCTGGATTATAACCAAGTTTAGTCAAATCCCAGGGTTGCATTCGGAAAATTTATAATGCTTGAATGTCGTTTTTGGTAATAAAAATGGAGGTCTAAACGTTTGAATTTTATGTTGAAAATCACGGAAATAAATTTCCAGAACAAGTGCTGCCATATTAGAGAATAAATATTGGTGGATTTCGGTAGCTTCGAGTGCATTTAATGGGGAGAATTCGTTTCGGTAATGAGGTAATGAGGAAGTCGACATGTTTTGAGGAATTTTCAGTCATTTTTCGGAGACTATTTTTAACCATTTCGCGACTACTTGGACAATAAGTCCCGAAACATTTTTTTTTTTTAATTTATCGTAAAACTATGATCACTGTGCCTCGGAATTTGAATATGTAAAAAATTGAAAAAAAATTCAAAAAATTCAAAAAAAAATTCAAAAAAATATTCAAAAAATTATTAAAAAATATTCAAAAAATTATTCAAAAATTATTTTAATGCAAAAATTTAATTAATTCAAAAAAAAATTCAAAAAAAATATTCAAAAAATTCACAGTAAAAAATTCCAAAATTCAAGTTCGATTTAGTATGCTCATATAAAATTGTTGAATTGTCGAATATAATTCAAAGAAAAAAGCCTACTTCAGTGAATAAAATATTCAAAAAGCACACGTTAAATCCTTTAAAAATTCATTCAAAGAATATTTTTCACAAAAAATTCAAATATTCAAAATATTCAAATCCCAGAGTTGATGAAACATAAATCCGATGAAATAATTCAATTATTTCACGATATAATGCAGGAATGTCCCGTTTATATGCATTAGATGTCTATGTGAAATACATATCTACAACATTCCTCTTAAAGGACATATGTCGAGTGGACAATATTTTCGTTCATGTTCTTGATTGCATAATATTGCAAATATGTCAAATCCAGATGTTGTTGATGACAAGCCACCAATTCCGATGAAACAATCAATGATTTCCATGAATAGATCCCCTGGTCTGATTATAACAATTTTAATGAAATTAACACAAAGTCGGCATGGCTTCATAAAGAGCATATGTCACGAGTTGTGTCATCGAAAGTAAGTAGATCTTCTCGTCGCATTCTACGACATCCATCTATGCGAGGACATACATTTCTCATAAATTTACAATTGAAAATATTTTTCCCCGTTATATCCTTGTAAAAATTATGTTGGTCCTATGAGAATTTCCGTCTGGGAGGCTTATGGAAAAAAAAATTTTTTTTAACAACTCCTGAAATAAAATGTATTTGATTTTTCGCTTGTACGCTCCACTGTGGTATGACGACGCGAACCTACATACATACATATAATTTGAACTTGTATAAAATTTAAAATTCACCCCGCGTTCAACTCGCATTTTCGCATTTATTTCTTCGATCCGATGATTTATTTTCCATGAATCTCAAAATCTGAGACTCTCCGAAATCGATTAAAAAGATTCATTTTCGAATCCCACACTCCTTCGAGCTTTGTTGTTGTTGTTGTTGCAAGTGCACTGCATTGATATGAACTTGGTGTGTAGCTCCCCCTCCATCCGACCATAAAAACAACTTGATGACATTCGTCGTTGATATGATGGAACAGCGTTAATGCCTCATGTCAATAATTCGTATCCCTAATGAGAGAGAACTCACTGATATGTGGCCATGCCTATGCCCATGCAGTGCATAAATATTTCTCCCTTCATTGCTTTCCTCCTCCCCACTTCTCCCTGTCTCCTCTCACTCTGTGACTCGTTCTTTGGCTTTTTCGATGGCCACATTTGGTCGCATTATTTATGAGCATTTTGCTCGCTTCGTTTGCAAATTGCGCGCATAATTACCCGACGAGTTGAAGTGGCTTGAATAACTAAGTGCATAACACACTGACACTGACTCACTGACAGACTCATTGACTGAGCGAGCGAACGAGCGAATGAGAACGAGCGAATGAGTGAATGAATGAGTTAAGAACTGGTTTACTACAACGAGAGAATTACGAGTAAATGCCTCGATTATTTTGCCGCCGTCCTTGGGCTTGTCTCGTCCCTTTCCTTGCCTTCTATTTCCTTCCATAGATTCCATTCTTCATTCTTCATTCCTTTGCCTTACTCCTCTCTTCGTTTCGTCTGCATTTATTCCATCACTTCGTCATTTGCTGCTCAATGGATGAGCATTTGTTTTCCGATCCGATCCTCCGTATAAAATATGTGAGCCAACACCGTCGGCACCTACTCGCCTTGCCGCCTCATCGGCCTCAGCTGCTGCACGCCTATCCATCTACCCATTCATCTACCCATCCATCTGTCTATCTATCTATCTATCTAGGCCTCCCGCCCGCTCTCGCGACGAACGAATGCGAAATCCCAGCGCGGCACTTAATACCGTCGGGCTTATGTGGTCTATGCGCGATGGCAATGAATGGCATCAAGACAACAGCAGCAGCAGACAGACAGACAGACAGACAGACAGACAGAACGGCTGATACTGTAAGTGGGATTAAGTGAAGTGCTGAAGACTTGAGTATATATTGTCGTGGAGCATATTCGATAAATGAAGGGTGCAAATTAGACAGCTCAACGCAAACCAACGTGATGCATAAATGACGCGCGTCACTTGTTGTCATCATCATCATCATTATCATTATCATCATGATTTGATCTTGAACCAGCAGATGCAGATTCACCATAATCCAAGCAGACAAACAAACAAATTTCCCGTCGAACAAATGCTTTGATTATCGCATGGAACCAGTCGTCACCATTGTTCAAATTGTTGACAACATCCATCGGCTGTCATGATGCATCACCATTGCCATCATCACAATCATTACCACCGTTGAAAGCATCCCCATCCACAGCACCGTCACCATCACCATTACCATCACCAGTAACTCACTGTAACTCTCATCATTGATGCTTCAACGCTCGTGCCGGTGATGATGTTGCTCTTTGTTGCTGCTTCGTTTGTTGTTGTTGCTGTTTAGTTTGATTGCAAATTGCTTGTTGCCGTAAATTGTGCTTTTTGAGCTGGGACGGATTAATATGTACACATTATGTGAGAATATTCCATGCTTTGAGCCTTGAGCTGCTGTATGCTTCTCTATAGAAACTTCAAATTTGAACCTCGGCTTCTGCCGAATATATTGATCCATGATTAGCCTAATTGAAACAACAAGCGGTGAGGAGGCGGGAATGTGCGCGACGAGCTTCAATCGATTTGCATAATTACAATTTATAATGGGTGAATCCAAATATTTTGATTGCATCGCAAATTTTAGTCATATGAAACTATTGGAGACCATATTATACACTGAGCGAATTTAACGATGATTTTTTTAAAAGGGCGCATTGTTATTCACAGTCCTTTTGATTTTCGAGCAGAAGAAAAATTTCAAAAGAAAAATTGGTTGAGTCAACAACATTTTGGGTTGATTTAAAAGGAAATATGTTTAATTACATTTCTTTTCGTTCGGTATAATTCTCATTTGGTTTATAAATTAGGACATATAACATACATATGTATTCATCTTAGAACTTTTTAAGCATTGCGAAAGCAGTCACGAAAACGGAGTGACAAAATCGGATGAAGTCCATTCGGTGGCTATTTTTATACCCGACACACTCTGTGTCGAGGGTATATTGCGTTTGTGTGGTTGTGTGTAACACCCAGAACCAGTCGAGATAGACCATACAAAATATATATGTATAGAAATGATCAGCGTCACCAGGAGATTCGATTTAGACATGTCCGTCTGTTTGTATACAGTTTTCTTATCGAAGGAGTTGAGCTATCTTGATGAAATTTGATATGCGTACCCACAAGCACATGAGTAAGAACAACGAGAATGGACCCGATCGGACCATTTTTAGGGGTACCTCCAGTACTAGGGTCTGTTATGAAAATCACAAAAACTGCTATTAAACCACAGTTTTTTAATATATTTTGATGAAATTTGGTATTTGATCATATTTAAAGGACAGTAATATTAATTCCAAAAATTGAAAAAGTGGGCGTGGCAGAAGGGCGTTTTTCGAAAATTGTCTCCTACACCCGAAATTCAAATGGGACTTGAACGAAATTTGGCATTTATGCTTCCTTTCTAGCCTTAAACATCCTTCCAAAAAATTTCCTTGATCGGTCCATTTTTTAGGGTACCTCCAGTACAAGGGTCTGTCACAAAAATCCCAAAACTGCCCCAAAATTGGACTTTTTCCAAATATTTCAATGAAACTTGGAATTTGCGCGTATATTTAAGCCTCCGATTAGAATTCCGAAAAATTGGAAAAGTGGGCGTGGCAAAGGGGCGGTTTTCATAAAGAAATTAAACAAAATTCGGTATATGGGGCCCGTAATGGCCTTAAACAACTCTTGATATTAAAAATTATTTGAACATGTGTGTCGGGTATTCTATTGTCAGGCTCGCCTGACTATAACACCCTTACTTGTTTATAAATAGCCTAAAAACAAAAGGACATTTATTTCTGGGACAGTCCTTATGTATGTATGTTTGGAAACTTATCTTTTTTTATGATATGTTGCCCCCTTAAATCAGTAAAAATCCGATAAGTCTCGAACAATATCGGATGTAAACAACATATTGATTCAATTATTATTATGATTTATTTACCTATTTTTATAATTAAAATCAGAAAATGGTGCAAACCAACGATGATGGCCATATTTGGTTTTCCCCATGCATGCCTGCTGCACAGAGGCTATAAACAATTTATTGGCCCATCATAGCTCTGGGCCTCATTAACCCACAAATTCGTAACATTCGCAATGCTAAAGGAACATTCGTACGTCAGCCACAAATCACTGCCCAAAAATTCTGAATGAGTCATTTATTAACTCACAGAGCCTGCATAATGACACACACACACCACACACATACAAACGGGGCACACACACACGCATGTCTGTGCATGTGCTTCCATACCTTAGTCATACGCACAACTTGTCTGGCAGGAAGCTTAATAACAAAACATTATGACGCCCCCATTTGCTCCGTTCACGTCGTACACACATACACACATACATATTTGCGGTTGGGTTATTATAATTGAAAATGTGTTGACGACACAACAATAAAAATCACAAACAGCAACAACGGCAACAAAAACAATAAGACCCCACTAATAACTTGAAGGGCAATAAAATTTACGCCTATTCACCGATTAGATGAACATATTTTCGCCCTCCCTCCTCAGGCCGGAAAAAAATGAATCAGCGTAACCCCAATTGGCAAAGTGATAGATCCTTTTTGACTGAGTACTCCCGCCATCTGTCTCTATCTATCTCTATTCGTCTCTCTCAGACCCCCTCACTTGCTTTGTTTGACTTCTTGATTTCCATCGTTCTGAGAATTCCCCTCGGACTGTTGATTTTTTGGGTGGCGTGGGGAATACGAGTCGGCGGGGAACGGTCATAAAAGTTTGAACATTTTTTCTCCTTCAACACAACCAACACGACCAGTCAATGCTGAAAAGTCGGCGGGTGGGTGAAAAGCTACTTGCCTTCGTAATGGCGGCAGCGTGAATAAATTTCTTGCTCAATGTTGGTTGGGCGCGTGCGATTAGCAGGAAAAAGGTTAAGGAAGTGTCGCTAAAGTTTTTTGTTTTGTTCTGTTGTCAATTATAATGTCATTTAATTTCATCGGACAAGGTGAAACAAGCGCAGAAGGCTATGTGACGGATGAACAAGAGCTAAGTACGCGAATCGGAAGAAAAACAAAAGCAAAGCAAAATCAAATTGTAATTAAAAGCAGACGGGGGGAGGACATGGGAGGGGGAGGAGTTGGCCCAACTTCTGATAATTTGTCATAATTTGTGCTGTGTTTTATATTGCTGGGTTATACATATTGTTTATTCATATGTTAAGAGAAAATATTTATGCTCAGCACCTGAAAGTATGCATATAAATATTTTGAATATTTTCGATCGTTTGAAATCAGTTCATTAGGTATGCCCCATTTAAGTGCTGTGCGGATCTTCTTAAAAACTCAATTAACCCTTAATGTCCCACTGGTACCTCTTGAAACCAACTACATACTTATATACTTTAGATGAAAAATTGATTTTAACTAAAAAAAATCAGACTATTAAGGGTTAAGACCTGGCGTTCACAATTGAGGACATAAAAGTTTTCGATTCTTTGAAATTCTCTATATTGTATTAAAATTTTACGGACCTAAAATCTACTCTTAACCCTCTAATTGCTGGCTCCGTCTCTAGACGGACTGGTTTCGAACAAATAACTAAAAAAAAGAAATTCCTAATAATTTCAGATTCATGTTTTTCTACCCGAAATTAGTCTTATCTGAACTTTTCAGTGAAAAAAAAAAAAAAAAATTGTGGCATTAGAGGGTTAATTCTTATGAACATATGGAGCTACTAATATCTATGCCACTAACACCACGGCTTTGCCCTATTTTTACATTCTTGAGCATTCATTGTGAGTAAAAATCTACCGTAACACAGTCAAAATCAAAAAATCAGTTTTAAAGGGTTAAGCTCCATTGATAAAAGGCTTTAAATTGAAAAGATGAAATAGTTTTCAAATATTAAAGAGCATAACGTTAGGCGTTGAATTCAAACATTTTTCTTTAGCCCCATAAAATGAGAAATTTTCGTTACTTAACCCTTTATCGCATGAGGGTAAAATGTGTCGCCATGTAATTTAAACGATTTATAGTAATGTTGTAGGATGTATATCAATAGTATTTACAAAACGACTGTAAATATTTAAAATTATGATTGTACAAACTTGCACCTAATGCGTTAAAGGGTTAACATAATTTTAATTACTTATAGAAATTGAACGAGAACTCAAAATTTATCATTTTATGCAGTGAATTTTCTTTTACGTAAAGAATTCTATTAGGTTAACCCTTTAATTCCCAGTGTCTCCTCCAGGTGGCTTTACGATTATTATTTTTCTTTTGTGCTGCAGGTGAAAATTTCATATGTACATTCATATTTTCAAAATAAGTCGTTTCGCCTGTTGGTGGACCCCCTCTCCCCCCATGACAATAAATGGGTTAAACATTTTTTTTTTTCATATTTATTTCTTGTCACCAAGAAGTCATTCTATGTCGTTTTAGTGAAAAATAAGAGCCGAAATTGCATTTTCTTAGACATTAAAGGGTTAAAAGGAGAGACTTCAGAAAAACATAATGCTGTCACACATTTTATATTACAATTTCATATGAAGGAACACAAATATCGGCAGTCCGATCTTCCTTGCGATCCTATAACTTTGAACTCCGACTTGATAATTTCTCCCATTTTTGGGTGAACAGTAAAATCTACAAGCAACATTTAACTCCGTTAACGAAAAAAAGAAAGAAAGAAAGAAACAATAAACCCCTCGTGTAACGTAACATGTTGGAGATATTTGAAAATTATTGGCATCTCTCATGGCTATCAACATGATTCGCGATATCGTATCGTGTTGCTGTTGCTGCTCCCATGAAAGAAACCGAATGGAAAATTGGGAAATTTTTGCAGATTTTCCCATCGCCGAAAAAATGGGAAAACAGGAAACTTTTCGAATTTAAATTTATCGCGCGGCCCCGAAGGCACGAACCGCACAGCGATTTGCGATTTTTGTAACAACCGAATCAGCTGCAAATGTCTCCCAGCAGGAAATTTCACTTATGCGTGTTCCTTTGAATGGAAATTCTTAATTCGTACTCATCTCTTTAAAGAATAATTAATATAATTAGCAATTGATAGAAGGATAATTTGTTCTTCTGATGAAAAAATGTTATGACTGTCATAAATGAAGATTTTTCCTACTCTATCCGTTGACAACTAAAATTCATAAAACTGAAAAAGGTACATTGTATTTTGTTGTTGTTTTTGTTGCTGATGATGGTTATTGTTGTAAATCTCAAATCTAGTTGTTGACTTGTCACTTTAAAAGCCCGCAAAAAGAGCCATGAGCCCCAACGGGCAGCTAAACGCCGAGCCAACGAGCCAACGATTCAACGAACAATGAACGAGTCAGACGAAAGTAACTGGTTTACGTAAGATTTTAATAACGGTGCAATAAAAAAAAGAGAAATAAAATAAAACAACAACAACAACAACAACAAAAGTGTAAACAGTGGAAACTGCAGCACTTTAACGAGTCGGCCTCTTGTGCAAGACGACCAACTCTCGAAGACCGTAGACCGTGGACCGAAGACCTCGCCAAATAATAATGGACAGGCATGCATGCGAGTGCGCATGCGCATGCGCGACGCCGCTATTCAAAAATTACAACACAACAACAACAACAGCAACAAAATTGCAGAAAAATCGCAAGCAAAGTCGATAAAGGAATGAGAAGCTCCTCATCGCATACACGCTGCTGCTGCTGGACAGACGGACATGCGGCCACCACGGACGGACAGCAGGTTGTGGTGCAGGCTTGCACTTGTAAAACGATTCGTAACGATCTCTTAAACGTCGATAACAGTCCCGACAGTTGGCCCCGACGGCTAACAGCGCACACAATCAGCTACAGCGAGACTCGCCAGAGGCTCGACTACTCACCTCGGTTCAGTGGAGCACTAGCGACGGCCGCATTTTATCGTCAAGCCGAGAGGTGATGACGTCGCTTACTGTTGTTAAGAGCAACAGCAGCAGCAGCAGCAACAACAACAACTTGACTAGCCTCAGAGTCATTGGTATCGTTATCGGCATCACAACGATCGTTGGTCAAATCACTAAAGACCAATGATTATTGCTATGAAAAAAGTTTTAAAAAATCACACCAGGAAGGCCTTTCAATGTTGCCTTATGCAGCAGTGGTTGGCGATACCCTCCAGTGTGCACTGCTGCCGCCGAGTCCCATTCAATTAATCTTTTTGTACCGCTCTGAAGTTGATGAGAAGGGTCTTTAGAAAGTCTTTCACTTTAAAATTAAAAATTTCCATGTACTGCTTTCCTTTTAACCCTTCATCGCACACGTATATATGTATATGGTGTATGCCAAAAAAAAAAGGGGTATTCACGGAGGCATGTTAAAAACGTTGGAAAGTCGGAAAATCGGAAAATTGCGACTTCTTAAAAAATTTTAATCTCTTTTTTTGGATCTTGCACAACTTTTTAAGCAGCTAAAATTTTCCGATTTTCCGACTTTACTATTTTACGATGCCTTTGTGAATACCCCTAATATGTATAATTAGTTTGAAGCCTTTATAAAACTATTTACCTATTGCGCAAAAAAAAATGTATCCCACTTATTCAATGTTTGAAGCAGTAAAGGGTTAATAAAACCATTTCTCTATTTATCAAATACATCATCATCTAATTCCACCTTTTCTTGCTCTTTATTTTCCTTTGCAGGCTATTATCAACCCGCTGGTCCATTGATCTCCCCGCACGTACTTCCGCCTGTTGCTACTGGGCCGCCGCCGCCGCCACCACAACAACCAATCCCGAATGTCTCGCTTCTTTCGCAAGCAGCCGCCATTGGTCCCGCTTCAAAGAAGTCGCAACAGCAACAACAAATACCACCACCACTTGGCTCCGATCCGGAGCAATTGCATCCTGCGCCACCATCGTCGACCTCCGCGGCCGATAGCACCGATAGCGATGTGCTCATCACAGGCGGTGATTTGACACCGTTCCGCTATCCGGCATCATCGGCAACGGGAACGGTTCCTCCGCATCATCAAACCTCGCCGCAACACCATCAACAGCAACAACAGCAACAACAGCAGCAGACAACAACAACAACAACAACAGCATCAGTTGCATCAACAAGCTGCAGCGGCAGCAGCAGCAGCTGCCGCACATCAAGGCAGTCCGTACCCGCGGTCGATGCATGCGGCACAAATGCACTATTTGACAGCATATCCACCCAATTACTACGCACCGTACCCGGGCGAGGCGATGTGCTATTCACCGCCGGCAGCTACTTATCAGCCGTACTTCTCGACAAAAGTCTATCAGAGTGCACCACCGCATCCGCCACCGGGTGCTTATCGCCGTTATCCCTATTATCAACCGGGTCCACCACCGCCACCGCCAGACTTATATGAGCCATCGCCGCAACAGCCGGCTCCACCAACCAATTCCGGTGGTGGCGGCAGCAGCAGTGGCTCGCACACACCGACTGGGCCACCGCCAACGTCGGGCAGTGCATCACAAGGCGGCGGAGGAGGAGGGAGGTCCACCACCAACACAAGGCTCATCGGGCTCTCAGCTAGTACCCGCTGGCCAACATTTGGAACACTACCCAGGTCCACCGGGATATTATCCGGGTTATAGTCCTGGCGGCGGAGCACCGGGCCAATGCTATACACGGAGTATACAAGGACCATATATGGGTAAGGAAAAGTATGGTTCTCTTAATCAAAGCATGTCATTTTGTGGATGCTTAGGGACACACGAATAAAAAATTTAATAACTAGGCCTACAGATTTATACCTACTTAAATTGAACACCTAAAAGTATGCATAAAAATATTGTGACTACTTCCGATAGTGGGAAGCTTGTGCTTTTAAAATCCATCTTGATTGAGGATTTTTGGGCGCTGTGTGCATCTTTCTCAAGCCTAAATTAATCTCTGTTGATAAAGGCTTAACTCTTTAACTGCCATTGAGACAAGACATCCCAAAGAAAAATTCATAACTATAAATATGTCATGGATGCGCGCCTTTCTTAAGTCTAACATAAGGGGTATTCACAAGGAAGGTGGAATTGTATCGGAAAATGTCGACCTCAGAATATTTTCGATTTTAATTCCTCGCGTACTGGGGAAAAACAGACACCCACCCACCCAACCACTGCGACAAAAAATTTTTCTGCTCATTTATTATATCATGCGGTAAAGGGTTAATATAATTAATTTTAAAAAAATACAAATTTCCCATTCAAAACATATAAAGACAATGGGAATTTTGTGAGCTAAAAAATCATTTTTTGACATTATATACGAGAATAGTTTGGTAGTGAAAGGGTTAAAAATATATAACTTGGTTTTTCATTCAATATAACCAATGCATACTTTCAGAAGTTGGATTTAAATATATTCTGTTGCTCCATCGATGAAAATTGGGGTCCGCTCAAATCGAGTCATATGTCAACCCAGGCGGGCACCGAAGGAGAGATGTGTGGCTTTCAACACCTTTCAAAATGTGAAGAAGAATCACATAGGCACACGAAAAAATAGTCACGACATAAAGTTTTATAATGTCTAAGGCCAATACCAACCCCTCCGATGAAAATAAGGATCGTCAATGAACAGATTCTCCAAAGCTCAATACTTTTATGCATACTTTTAGGTGCTAAAATGAAATATTTTCAGTTTCCCTACCCATTGGGAATCTTTTCGCAATTATATCCTCTTTGCTGCGATCCCAAAAATAGTCATAAGCATGGCTCGGATTTTGTTGACTTTTATAAATTTAAAGCATACTTTAAGGAGTAAAAATTTTATTAAATTTACATAAAGTTATGAAAAAAAGCGGTTTAAATTTCAACTTCGTTAAACTTATTCGTAAAATGTTAGTTAGAAAAATTTTTGCTCCTTTAAGTATGCTTCAAATTTATAAAAGTCAACAAAATCCGAGCCCTGCTCATAATTTAATTTTTTGTTTATCAAAATTAATCTTCACAAAGCCAAGTAGTCCTTCGAAGCATACAAGACTGAGAATTTAGGACGGAAATTCTACCTTTTCATCCAATTTAGTACCTACGTACATTTTCTCAGAAACCGCATATCTGATTATTTTTATTTTGTATCGATTTTTCCTTTAGAATATCCGCCACAGTGTCCGTGTCCAATGCAACAATCGTGTCCAAAAAACGTCCATACTGGGCCTCATATTGGTAGCAGCAACGGCAACTCGAACAGCCAGAGCAGCCACAACAACAACAGCAGCAGCAGCAACATCAACAGCACAACGAGCATCAGCAGCAGCAGCACCAGCACGACATCGATGAATCACATCACCGAGAACAACAACTCCTCAGTAGTGAATGTCAGCCAGAGCAGCAGCAGCAGCAGCAGCAACAGCAACATCGGGAGCAATAACTGCAGCACGACGACCATGATCGCTCAAGCGAATGCCGACAACAACAGCAGCAGCAGCAGCAGCAGCACAGCAACAACACCAATGCGGTGAATACAGCGATTACCAGTAGAGGCCCAGTTAAAAACTTAACACAACAAACGCAACAACATCAGCAGACGCAGCAACAGACGCAGCAGCGTCATGAAAATGAAACGACAACAAATTCGTGGACTCATATCACACAAGGAATGTGCTAAAGACACCGGTTAAATCCGAATTGAAAACCGAAGAAAATGACTGTAAGAGTCAGTACGAGGATCACGTTGTGCAGCCACCAACACCACCAGAGAGCTATGGCACCAATGATGACAAATCATTGTTAATCGATGACGATGCCATGGAAGACGAAGAAGCCACGTTGGCAATGCAAAAATTGCAAATGGCCGAAGCAGAGGCAGATGCACAGGCACGGGAGGAGACACAGACACCAACCATGTTGATAGTGGAAGAAGCAGAAGCTGAAGCTGAAGAAGCAGCAACTACACCGGCACCGGCACCATCACCTGAAACTGTGCCTTCAATTATTGAAGCCTATGACTTGACGACAAGAGTATCGACCCCACCATTATTATCAATGACAGAAATAACTGCCGTGTTCAATGGAGGCAGCAGCAACAGCAACAGCAACAACAACCGCAATGGCAGTACCACTTCATCATCAAACAATCAACAACAGCAGCAGCAACAGAATCAGCAACAACAACAAGTTCAGCCGCTGGTTGTACGAAAGGCAAGAATCGGTAAAACGATGGCACGTGAAATGGTCTATGCAGCAGCAGCAACGGCAGCGCCTACTCAGCTGCAGCAGCAGCAACCACCACAAATTCAACAGCCTGTCATACAAGTTCGAAATTTACCGCAAGAAAACATTGCAGTATCATCGCCAACGCCAACGCCCACGTCAACGCCCACGCATGTCGCAACGACAACACCACCAACAAGCGTTACACCATTAACAGCAACAATGTTGGCGGCATCCAGCAGTGCAACCATTATAGACCTGCCGCTACTAGCGACAATTAAGACCGAAATAAAAGCCGAGCATATCAAAATAGAAGACGATCTAATGGACACAATACTTCGACAGCAACAACATATCAGCAGTAACAACAGCTGCAGCAATAGCAATACCAATAGCAATAGCAATGAACTAATTAACGAGCTTAAAATCAAAGCAGAGCCGCTGAGCAGCTCGCCAGGAATGAACATGAACGAATTGAATTCATCGCATACCGCCGTCTTGCAAATTCTTTCTCAGTTTCAAAGTAGCCACGAAGAAGGAGAAGGAGAAGGAGATGAAGAAGAAGAAGAGGAAGTGGAAGAAGCAGAGGGAGAGGAAGAAACTTTTGAAATCGTTCTCGATCATGAGTCGGTCGATAATGCAGTCTCAAGCAATAGAATACCAAAACCAATTATTGAAGGTCAGTTCTTTTAATGATATTTTTTTTTTTAAACCGGTTAATATAAATTCTATTCTCTTAACCCTTCACAGATAAAGTTCGACTTCAAAACGGGTGTATTACATTACCGGCGAAACCTAATTGTGAAATTGATCTTTCGACAACGTCCGACGATGACGTGCTTGATCTGCGACAAACCCCTGTACCACCAGCAGTTGATAATGCTAACGCTGAAGAACCAAAAGCAACTGAAGCAGGGGCAGATCCAGATCCAGATGCAGATGCAGCAAGCAAACGCATAAAAATCCTTGATTTCCAGAACACGCCCGGGAGGAGGAGGAGCGTCTAAGAAATCCTCACCAAACAGCTACAAGAGTCTCATTAAACAAGCCGAGCCCAAGGCATATTTGTGTCTGAGCCGACGACGCATGGACAAACGAAACCGTTACGGAATACTTCAACGGAAATCGTTAGCGAATGGCATTGGTGGTGTTGGTGGTGCTGTACACGTGCGCCGACGTCACGTGTTGCTCACCGAGGAGCAGAAGGAACGTCTTAAAATCCGACGAAGGAAACTCATTGCGATCGAACGAAAGCGTCAAGAAATCTTCGATAAAAAGCGAGCTGAAATAAGAAATCGAAAGTTTCAAGCCGATCGCGCAGAGAGTCGTCAGTCGGAAAAAGAGCAAACCACCGTCGTCGTTAACGATCCGATTAAGGATCCACCATCACAATCACCAGCAATACCAATTGCGAATGCAAAAGCATCGCCGAAACGTGCGACCAAGCCAAAGAAATCGTCCGGACTTCCAATGCATTTGTTCGAGTCCAGCGAGGCCGCCATTGCGAGAGGTTACTTCTCCGAGCCGGAGACGCCACGCGGCGGTGGCGTGGGGTGGTGGTGGCGGAGGATTCAACTGTGAGAACGAAATGGCAACGGCAAGGGTTATCAAGTCAGCTCTAAATAATGAAATCGATTATCGCAAGGCAAAGAAAACGAAACTGAGCATCGCCGAAAAGCGATCAAAATCCGAAACTAAGAAGCCAATAAAAGGTTCAAAGACCAGTCTGCTGTATACATTCCCATTATTCCTTACATCAAATGAGCAATTGTCGTTGGCCTCGTCAACATCCACATCGTCATCGACAATAGCAAACCGAACAGAAGATCAAACTGCTCAAGACTCAAATGGTGGATCATCGTCGTCGTCGTCGTCGATGGATGACAATATTGCGCTATCGAATATAAAATTTTCCAAATCATATACAAAATCCATTGGAAAAATGAAACAACCAAACGAATCAAAAGTGAAGAGCAAAGCTACAATGCACACCGACAGATTGGCCAAATCAAAACAAAAAACGAAATCGAAATTGAAGCAACAAAAAGCTGCTGCTGCTGCTTCTTCCTCTTCCGATGTCGTTTGCGAGACTATGGAGTCGACACGATCGGACTGCACTTCGCCGCCCAGTGAGACAACCTTGACGGACCAAACTATCCCACGTGAAACAAATAATAATGAAATAATTGAGAAGCCAATTGCAGTCGTCCACGAGTCGCCGACGGAGTCAATAGTCATTTCGAATTCCGAAATGCACGAAACAACGTCAACGACAACATCACCAGTAGTCGAACAATTGGACTCAATACCGACAACGACACCGGCGACACCATGCTGTCTACCCGAAACGGAAGAAACTGATTCTAATTCGGCCGCTGCTGTCACATCATCACATTCCGATAAAGCTCACGTGTTCCTGGAACCGGCGCTACCGCCGCCACGTATTTTATGTCATTCCCATCATTTCAACGGAAAGCGTATCCGATCGCGTGCCAAATTCGGTCCACGGAAGCGTCAAAAGCTGAAGCATTCCACTGTCTCTTATGAGCTCGATGAGAGACCACCGCCTGCACTGCGTGGCGATGCCATACCAAAATGGAACAACGGCTGGACATGGGAAGGGCAATCATTTCAGGGTGCAGTGTTTCTAAATGTAAGAATTTTGAGCTTCCCATTGAATCGAAGAAGTTTTAAGCAAAGTGTTTTCATTTTCCTTTTTTTTTTATTCTCCCAGAGCGATGATCCTCTAGTCATACGGACTTGCTATGTCGCCATGCGCCATTCGGAAGGCGATATCATTCGTACACGGGATTGTGTACTCCTAAAGGCCAATGAAGATAGTGAGCTACCGTATGTTGCCAAAGTTGCACATCTATGGGAAAATCCTGAAGACGGTAAGTACAAATATTTATATATCTATTTATATCTATGAAAAAAATCATTGTTCTAATGACCGACCGACCACACGATGAAAGTGATAACTAAGCCCTTGAAAAATTTCCAATTTGATCCTACAATGAGATACTTCCGACCAGTACGATGTACTCATATGAAAACCAAAGAGCTCCTATAAATATATTCAACAGATGCAATTTTTTATCAACTTCAGATTTGATTGTAACTGCTTCCATAAGTTTGCATGTGTTGAATATTTGCAAGATATTAAAGGATAATAGTAAAGTTTGTACTTTGTAAGCACGTTAGGTATATGCCGACCCTGAATGTTTTAGCTTATGAACAATGGGGTTTTTGAGCATCGGATTTTGTCCGAGACCAGTTTCTCAATTCTAGAAAAATATTGCTAGAAATGTTACAGAAGGTAGAACTTTCGAATTCCATTATGATATATAATCGACCCTAGAGCCACCCGTAATAGTGTTTCAATCGAAGTGTAAACCAATCCGTGCGAACATGGCAATCGGCGGTATCATTTGAAACTGCCTCGCGGTTCTTTTCCAAACTTTTTTTGGACAATAATAAATACGATCAAAGATTATTGCGGCCGACCGCTCTTCCTGAGATCTATATAACAATTCAGCTATTCGTTCGGGTATTTTCAAATCCAATGCCAACCATGTGTTCTCATAGATCCGTTGTAAGGATAAAAAATATTAATATAAAATAAATGGATGAAGAAGATCCCAAAAGCTGAAGCCAAAATTTCTTGTCCGATGTTGAAAAATCAACCAAATTTGAACCGCCAACTTAAATCGGACAAAATTGTGTCTCTATATTCCATTAAGTCGTGCAAGTTAAACCCAATCTTCAATCAACCATCAACCATGTTCGCATAGATCCGTAATAAGGAAAATTATTAATATAAAATAAATGGAGGATGATCGGAGGAGGATCGATTTCAAAAAAAAATCAACCAATTTGAATCGCCAACTTAAATCGGACAAAATTGTGTCCTTATATTCCTTTAAGTCGTGACAGCTAATCCCGATCTTCAATCAAGTTCAAATCCTCTCATATTTTCCCCGATGTTAATGAAGCAAAGGAAATATATACCTATCTAAAACAGCTACCTACATATCTTCAGTAGAATAACAACTGTCCAATTAAATACGAATTGATGGAAGGAGCCAAATCTGAAAACTGCTTTATCGACAGTCCCACTTAGAAGAAAAAATAGATAAATGCTACGCATATATCTTCAGTAGAATAACAACCCAATTAAATTCGAATTGATGGAAGGAGCCAAATTTGAAAACTGCTTTATCGACAGTCCCACTTCTTAGAAGAAGAAAATAGATAAATGCTACGCATATATCTTCAGTAGAATAACAACTATCCAATTAAATTCGAATTGATGGAAGGAGCCAAATTTGAAAACTGCTTTATCGACAGTCCCACTTCTTAGAAGAAGAAAATAGATAAATGCTACGCATATATCTTCAATAAAATAACAACTATCCAATTATATTCGAATTGATGGAAGGAGCCAAATTTAAAACTGCTTTATCGACATTCCCACTTAGACGAAGAAAATAGATAAATGCTACGCATATATCTTCAGTAGAATAACAACTATCCAATTAAATTCGAATTGATGGAAGGAACCAAATTTGAAAACTGCTTTATCGACAGTCCCACTTCTTAGAAGAAGAAAATAGATAAATGCTACGCATATATCTTCAGTAGAATAACAACTATCCAATTAAATTCGAATTGATGGAAGGAGCCAAATTTGAAAACTGCTTTATCGACAGTATCACTTCTTAGAAGAAGAAAATAGACAAATGCTACGCATATATCTTCAGTAGAATATCAACCCAATTAATTCGAATTGATGGAAGGAGCCAAATTTGAAAACTGCTTTATCGACAGTCCCACTTCTTAGAAGAAGAAAAAAATATAGATAAATGCTACGCAGCATTGTATATCGGAGACCGATAAATTAAAAAAAGAAACCTTTTATGAATATATGTTGGAATAAAAGAATAGTGGTATTTGCAGGAAAGGTAGAATCTCGTCGCAAAAGGTCAACGTCGGAAAATTTCCTCCCCACGGGTTATTTTCCGACTCAACTTTTTACGACGATGTTCCGCTCCGCCTTTCTTGTGAACACCCTCTAATTTATAAAAAAAAAAAAAAAAAAAACAATTTCAGGTGAAATGATGGTCTCACTCCTATGGTTTTATCGACCTGAGCATACGGAGCAAGGACGTCAATCGAACGATAGTCCGGATGAAGTTTACGCATCACGACATCGGGACCATAATTCCGTTGCATGCATTGAAGATAAGTGCTATGTGCTTACATTCAGTGAATATTGCCGGTAAGTGAAAAATCACTCTGATGCACCACCCCCCCCACCCCATGTCACACGTCAATTATTGTTATTCAATTCAACGTCAATTAGATATCGTCGACGCCTGCGAGCCAATGAAGAGGATATTGAAGATGTCTCAATCGTACCGAAGCCTGCGTCCAGTTTCTACAGTACACGAAAAGTGCCCGACCACACTAATCCGGAACTGGTAATGTTCTGCCATCGGGCCTATGAGTTTCGTTCGAAACGTCTACTCAAGATGCCAAACAAACAAGATTACTATGTCGTCAATGGTTAAGAAGATGAGAGCAGCAGTAGTAGTGTAGTGTAGTGTAGTGTAGTGGGATGGTTTAGTGTATAAAGAATAATGAGTATGTACAACTGCGCATGAGAGTGAAAATCTGTAAAAAAAAAAAATTTAAAAATTGCATCGCGGAGGCCTGATAACTAACCGTTATAACTTTATTCTATAAGAAATTTATGCATATATACATACATATATATATATATATATTTTGCGATAATTGAAGTATTTTAGACGTTTTCCTCTATTTTTTTTTTCATATTTTAACTCAAGCCTTTTGAATAATTTTTATTTTATATACATTTTATGCGTGTATGAATGTGTATGTGCTATATATATAAATATATATATATATATATATATTTATTTAAAGTTTTCGTTAATGAGTTTGTATAAATATTCTTTAATTTATAAGCTGTTTTTTTTATATAATTTATTTGTTTGCGGATTTGTGTATGCTTAACTTAAAAAAAAAAACAAAAATGATATTTAAAGCACACTATAAAATATTAAACCGATGGAATAAAATTGAATTTTATTAAGACTACAATGAACATTTTGTTGGAAAAATAGATAATTAAAAACAAAACAAAACAAAAAAAAAAATTAACCAAAAATTACGTCAAACATAGTTTCTAGAAAAGTATTTAAATTTTAAGACATACATTTATGATTATTTTTTTCCAAATATTGGGCTTAAAAACAAAACCTGTTGAATAGTGTTTGACCGAACTCAGAAATAAAAAATCGTTGTGAAGTGTCGGTAATGCAGTCGAATTGAATTTACTGGAATGTGCAAACACTGCTGGATAGTGATTGTTATTCGAATAGACTGCATTATCGACACGCACACAGTATGATGATGATGATTAACACTGCGCAGCAACAATTTAAATCGAATCAAATTTGGCAGCACTAATTTCTCAGCGGTTTGACAAACTTTTGTGCCGACGGAATTTAGATGTGAACACAAACCGTTGTGCCGTATATGTTGCAACAAGAAAAAAGCTTCAAACTTCAAGATTTATGAAAATGTCTAAAAAAAAAAAAAAACGCCAAAAATACAAAAAATTTAATTTAAAAATATTCGGAATGAAATTAAATAGCAAAATATCATCGCATATACCAAAATAAATGCTCATTAAATGATCGGATTTAGAATTTAAAAACGAAAAAAAAAAAACAAAACAAAACCAACAATTTATGATACTTTGCAAAGTACCACAAATAACGTAATAAAATTTATTTATTTAACTTGAAGTTTCAACAATCACACTGTGAGTTTCCTCTCTACCTCGCTCTCGCTCTGCCTCTATCTCTCTTTCCCTCTTTATTTTTGTAGTCCTATACATTTTCACCTTTGAATCAATTAACCCATTTTGAACTATCATTTTTTTAGAAAATTAAAATTCCTTCAAAGGACACGTTATAAGGACAGTTTAGACCGGTTTTTACGCGGTCAAATAAAATTTTCAGGATTTTTTGTGTGGCTGCTTAGTGGTGGTTCGAATATCGAGCACTCATTTTTGCGGCATATATATTTTATACAGTAAATGGCCATGGTTATAATGCTTTCTTTTTAATTTGAACTTTTGTCACGAAATATTTTTTTTAATTTTATTTTAATATTAATTACCTTAATCCTTGCCTTACAAATTGAAATGGACTTTATTTTCATCCAATAAAATGCTCGATGTCTTCAGACAATATTTTTCTTTATTTCCTGCTCGCCTCGCTGGTATCTCGATGAAAAAGAAGGAAGTTCCCCTTTTTTCTTTTCTCTTCTACTTCTCAAAAAATGGCTCCTCATACATACATTGTTGCATTTAACATTTTCAGATATCTAAGGCCTATTTCACACGAAAATAAATCGCCCTTTTCACCATTACATTACAAAATAATTAATTTTAATTTTTTCAAGAGAAGAGTTGTTTTTTATATTGATTTTTGAAAATTTTTTAGGGGTATTCACAAGGAAGGTGTTTTTCGCCAGTGCGTGACGAATTAAAATCAAAAATATTCCGACAGAATTCCACCTTCCTTGTGAATATACCCTTAACAACTAATTTTGTTTGGTAAGAGGAACTTTAAATAAAAATGAAAAAAAAAAAAAAATTAGTTTGCTTGCGATCGATTTTTTAGAAAGGAAATATTTCACGAATTTTCTCTTACAATATCAGGCCAATTCTGAATATTCCCGGGGAACGAATTCCCGGGGAATTTACTTTTCTCGAGAGTAAAATTCTCCTTTTTGAAATAGATATGATAAGGAAAATTATGGGTATGGGTCAAATATCCATTACCCATCAAATTTCTGTCCCCAAATATTTAAAAATAGAATAAGTTTAATCTGGAGAAAAGTTATCTCCCCGGGAATTCGTTCCCCGGAAATATTCAGAATCGGGCTGTATGTGTTTTTTTTAAAGGTTTTGAGGTCTAAAAATTCTTATTTTCTTGACCGATTTCAAAAATATGTCAAAACAAGTTTTAAAGGAGTTAATTTTTTTTAGAATTTCAAGTATAATTTGTTCAACTCGGATGATGCTTGTCGAGCTCTGCTCTAAAAAGCTGCAAACACCCCCACTTAAAAAATCTTTTTTCAAAAATTAATATAAAAAAATACTTCCAAAGTCCATAAGAAAAATGCATTTAGATGTCTTGGGAAAAAATTCTGTAAACTAGTGTTATTACCCACTTAAAAATGTTTTGACCGTTCCTCCAACGAGAATAGTTGTTATTTATTTTAAAAGCTAATAAATGCTGATTAATTTTGACATCTAGAACACAAAAAGAGAGTCCAAAATGGGTTAACATAAACCGACTCACTTCGACTTCGAGTAATACTTAATTTTTTATTTTTACTCGATCAAAAAGTATGGTTAGTCTAAAAAGTACTTACGTAAGCTGATGTGTCTTCTTGAAAAAAACAAATTGTAAGGAAGGATCTACAGTCAATACACAGTAAAAGCAATGAACTTCGGGCGTTTGAAACGTATGAAGCATAATTTTTCAAATGAAAATATATTTTGTTGATTTTATTATTATAATACTTTTAATATTTGAGAGAGTCTGTTTTCGGTATAAACACACGCATATAAGTGTGTGTATATTGCAACTATTTATTTCGTTTTGTTGTAAAAAGATTTTTTTGTCGCTAAAGTCGTATCATTATTTTTTTTTTTTTTTTTAGTTTAGTTAAGAGTGCATTTTATTTTTTATTTTTCGATTCTCCTAAAAAAAAAAAACCTTTGTACATAATAATCACAAGAATATTCAGTTGAACTATTTATAATTTATTTATAGCGCTAAAAAAAAATACACCTATCGATTAATATAAAAACAGTATGCATCAGATTTATACATAAAATCGAAAGCCTTTGTGTAAAATACAAATACAATCCACATATTACCACAAAACAAAACACATTTTTGTTTTATTTTCAGTGAAGAGAAACAACTATTCAGTTACATAACATAACATAACATAACATAACTAACATAACATAACTAATAACATAACATAACATAACATAACATAACATAATAACATAACATAACATAACATAACATAACATAACATAACATAACATAACATAACATAACATAACATAACATAACATAACATAACATAACATAACATAACATAACATAACATAACATAACATAACATAACATAACATAACATAACATAACATAACATAACATAACATAACATAACATAACATAACATAACATAACATAACATATACATAACATAACATAACATAACATAACATAACATAACATAACATAACATAACATAAATAACATAACATAACATAACATAACATAACATAACATAACATAACATAAACATAACATAACATAACATAACATAACATAACATAACATAACATAACATAACATAACATAACATAACATAACATAACATAACATAAAATAACATAACATAACATAACATAACATAACATAACATAAATAACATAACATAACATAACATAACATAAATAACATAACATAACAACATAACATAACATAACATAACATAACATAACATAACATAAACATAACATAACATAACATAACATAACAAACAAATACATAACATAACACATAACATAACATAACATAACATAACATAACACAACACAAATGAATGACAATAAGTAATAACAGCTTAAGTCGACTTTTACTCAAAGTAAGCTTTTTGTTTAGTGGGATTTTTTTGCTCTCGAAGATGATGTACAGCGGACCCATTAGGCATCAGCGTCCTCAATAGAGGGGTCTTGAATGGAGGGACTTTTAAAGGAAAGAAAAAGGGACTTACGATTGATATAAAAAAAAAATCCATTCATGAATGTGCTTAAAAATGTTTCCTCGATACAGTAAAACTCGACTTAAGGAGTTATTTCTTATGGCCACAGATAGACGATAGCTAATCTTTTAATAAACAAAATTGCAGCATTTATATTTGAATAATTTGATACACGTACACGTAATAAGCATAAAGACATCCAAAGAGTGAAACGTGAAGCTTTGATTAAGTTCTTGAGCCTTTTTTGCTAAATAGATCCACTTCAAATCCTTTAAAAAAAAAAACATCTCGCCCGGATGTTCATAATCAGCCTGATTCTAACCATTCCTGGGAAATTTTCCTAGCGGATTTGAAAAAAAAAACCTTCCTATTCTGAACACATGGGGAAGTGAGTGAATTCTATATTCACTCGGGAGCAAGAATTTCGAAAAATTTTATTCAAATATTTAGGGGTGTCACAGAATCTGATAGCTGTCGGAATCGGAACTTAAGGGGGTCTTCTCATTGAAAACCCGTTTTTTGGACCCTTTTTAAAAAAATTCTTATTTGAAAACGCAAAGAATAATTGAAAACTTTTTTTATTTATTGTATTACAAAAGGTTCAAAGTAAATAAAAAAAATTTTTTTTGCCTCGATACGTGGGCTGTTCAAAAAGTAATGAGACTTCAAAGTTGGTGGTGAAAAAAAAAGGTGCCGTCACGGCGGCCTCGATTCCGGGTCTCCGGAGCGTCCGAAATGGAAAAAAAAAACGGGGTTATAATCAGTATAGATGTAATTCTCGGGTGAACCTCAAGCTTAATTTTGTGATTTTTTTTTGACAAAATGGCGGCCATTCAAAAAAAAATTTCAATTTCGGGCTTTTTTTTTTGTAGTTTAGTGTAAAAAAAAAAAAATAGTAAAAAATTTTTTAAAATTATGGTCGAGGTTCACCCGAGAATGGTGACAATTCTGCGTCGATTCCACTTTGTTTCATGAAAATCGGTTCAGTTGAACTGGAGATATCATGGCCGCCAGTTCGAAAAACGTGGTTTCGAGATAAACGCGTTTAAAGTTTGAAGCAACGCAAAAATTACTCGTTTTAGCGCAGATCTTGCTCGACAAAGAAGGCTATATCCTCTAAACTATTTCGAATTTCAAAAAATCCTTTTTGGGGCATATTCACAACTACCCAAGCTATAAATAAATGCAAAAAAAAAAAAAAAGTCGAAAAAAAAGTTGCTCAATGAGAAGAACCCCTTAAGTCGACTGAATTTTCATATATATTTCAGACAGCCGGATAAAATAGGGTTCTGTGCAATTGAGAACCGATAATAGTTCCGATTGAAAACCAAAAACAACAAAGTTCATAAATTCTGTATGAAATTTCGACCGGTTTTAATTCCGATTCCGATAGCTATCGGATTCTGTGACACCCCTGATTATCACATTCTTGCTTTCACTTTCCTTTTTCCGTGTGGAAAATGTTCTAGGGAAAAAATCTCCTTGAATATTGGAGCATTATAAAACGTATTTCCGATAGTTGATTGTAAAATTCTTTGCATTATTAGTTGCTTTATAATTATTCGGAACAAGAAAGAAAAGAATATCGAACCCAAAACACTTGAAGACCTAAAGACGGACCAAACATTTTCGAAGATTTTTTCAGTTTTGAACTTTTCTCCTTTAGCTTGTTAGCTTGTTTAAATTTGTTTGTTCCTTTTTAAGTACTCCAAAAAAAAAAAAAAAAAATGTATTGTTATCAAAGAATGAAGAAAAGGAAAATTAAAGCCTGGCGAAATACTACATAAGTAGTCAGTCATCACTGGTAGAACGTTCTCGTATGCGGTTTTTAAGTGAAGGAAAACATTAGGGACGAATTATGAAATATGCATCCTTTAGAATAATTATATCCAAAAATAAAATATAAAAAAAAAAACACATGCATTGCAAAATGAAAACAGAATCAAAGAAGGCAGCAAACATTCAAGAGAGACACAGAAGAAAGAAAAAATAAATTAAAAAAACTAAAGAAAAACCAATCATAGCAAAAGCCACATTAAATGTTATAGAGAAAAACTATAGTATGATGCAAAATGCAAAAGACGTAATAAAAATTAACAGGAATATGTACGGAAATCAATTAAAGTATTTAGGAAAAACCAGAGAACAACATAATAATAATAATAATAAAAAAAAAAATAACTAAAACATATATTTCTATGAAAAAGTATTAAAAAATGAGACATAAATGGAACTTAATTGTAAGCAGCAATGTTAAATTAAATGTGCATTAGTCTAAGATTAATTACAAGCTATTGCAACCTATACAACAACAACAACAAGAACAAAAACAAAAAATAAAAGCACAAACTGAGCTATAAAAATTATAGTAAAATTTATGGAAATAAAAATATGAAAAAAAAAAACAAAACAGTCACCAAAAGAGAAACATAAAACGGCCACTGAGGCCGTGAATAAGAGCAAAAAAAAAAATTATAAAAATTAATATAAAAAAGAATAGTTTGAAAACAAAATGTTAATGAATTAATTGAGAAGCAGAAAATATGTTAAAGAATCATTATTAATTATATTATCAATATTATTATTGCTGTTTATATTGTTTCCGACTTTTGAATTCTATGGAAATATATGTGTTTATGTGTATTTTCCCTTTAAATGTGTAGGTGTCTTTTAAATGTGACAATTAATAGAAAACCAAAAAAAAAAAAAAAAGTAAAAACTAAAGTTAATGAGTCAAACAGGCCAAAGGGGCTGGACTAATGAAGTCCAATTGACATGTCATTCTGAGTCCTACTGTGTAATGCGACTCGGCGTTTTTTATCAAATCAACTTTTTATGTATTTCAAAAAGCCTTTGAATATGAAATTTCCCAAAGCACTGATTTGCGAATTATGGAGGTGGTTTTTATTTTTTTTCAAACCAGTAGTTCATTTATACTTGGTTTAAGCTGCGCTTTTGATTATAACTGGTTCTATATATATTTGAATTTGTTGAATATTTGGAGGAAAACTGATGCGCAATTTTGGAAACCAGGCATTTACAATATGTATTCATATTGTTGAGCTTTGTTGATCTCTAGAGCGTGTATTTTTAAGCATTTATAAAATTGAAGCGTACTTTATGGGGCAAAAAATTTGTTCAATTTACATAAAGTTAAGATTCAAATCGATTTTTAGCCTATTTAAGACTTTTTCAATACTAGGAAATCCCCTTGAAGTTCAAATTCGCTACTTATTTCCAAAATGGTGATAAGAAAAAAAAAATCCCCCCCACAAAGTATGCTTCAAATTTATAAATGCTTAAAAATACACGCTCTATTGATCTCACTTTGAAAATGTTCGGAATATTTCATCAAAACTGGGCCGCGCCGACATAAGGCGCTTGGTCTTCATTATCACAGGACACTGCCTAACGCCTTGGCGTTCCATACAATGACTTCTGCTGTAGAAGTTGCAGATCGGAGGAGGAAGAAGAATCAGTGAGCCACCTCATGTGTCACTGCCCGGGCCTAGCCAGGAGAAGATCCAGGCTACTCGGCTCCTTCTTCTTCTCCTCCCTCACCGAGCTATCATCTGTATGAATAAAAGACATGGCTCGCTTCATAAATGAGTCCAATTGGCTCCACCAAACGGGTAACTAGGGAGGCATGCCTTCCCACGTCGTATCACAACGGGCCCACACGCGGCCTAAGTGTGTCCCCTTAAATGGGGGGTGGCCACCCTAACCTAACCTAACCTAACCTTATCAAAACAAATTCACTGATGAAGCTGAGAGCATTATCCACATATTCAGCGGCCATTCCCATTGTGCTTAGCACACTAGGAAAGTGGATATAGAGGGGATCAAGTATTTTGAACATTTCTAAGCAAAGGTCATCATATTTTTCTCTTCTATTGCCGCTTAGAATACTTCCCTTTTTTCGCGGTGCAAAATTTCTAGGGGAAAACAAATTCCACAGAATATTCATTTAGAATAGGGCTGATTTTCAAATTATCTTTTTATCAATTCTTCAATAGGCTCTCCTTAATTTGCAAATCACTGTCTTCTGACATCAATGCTAGCAAAATACCACACATAACTTGTTAAACCATAATTCCATAACATAATGACAGGGAATTTTTCCCCGAAACTAATCTGTTATTTGAAGCTTAAAATATGTATCCATCATAATTAATGTTAATTGTAATACTTTGGTGTTATGAAACTGAACACAAGTTGTTTCAGGCAATGATTTAAAATTATAAAAAAAAAAAATTTAATAAATATTAAAAAAATTATTAAAAACTTAACGCGAATCAACATATGTTGGGCGAAAATAAGTAACATGCGACAAGGAATATATCATGTATTTCAAATGAAATGTGTGCAAAAATCAATAAAAGAATATATACATTTATTGTAAGTAAGCAAAAATATATATGTATATTATTTAATAGTAAAAATAAAAACAAAAACAAAAAACCTTCGACTTTGTTCGCTTTGAATTCATAACGGAAGAGCTCGCGGAACGGTGAAAATGTATGACAGGTACTGCTCGCAGCTTGTCAAAACGTTATTATGCCTTGTCTCCAATAGCGCCGAAATTCCGTGCAAATAAATTCAACACATACGAGCACATAAAGTGAATTCTAATCAAAACTCACTAACGATATCAAGGCAATCAGATAGAAAAAATAGACTCTACAATTTGGTAGTTGAAAATCAAGCAATGAGGACTTTTACACTAGTCAATTCTCACGTTTTTGAGCGAGAAAAATGTGGGAATTTAGAACAGAAATGGGAATTCGAAAGAGGCAAACTTAACCCTGCTGTTAGATTAAGACCATTTGGTCCAAAATGCATAATTTAAGAGGCAAATATATCAAGGAACGATGAAAAATATGTATATACTTTCGGCACACTTTTGTTCATAAAGAAACTGAACTTCTTAATATATACTTTTTCGTAAAAAGAATTACACCATGGAGCCAATATTCCGTTAGCCAAAGGTTTGTCAGTTTTGCTAATCTAACAGCAGGGTTAAGGGGACCTTCTGGTCTAGAGCACGAAAATTTTGGGTATTTTCATGATTTTTTTTTGGTATTAAGCCAAATAAAAAACGATTTTCTAAGTATGCAGGCTTATTATATTTTTTATTGACAAAAAATAAAAAATCTTGTTGTAATTTTTTTTTTTTTTTTTGTATTTTAAAAATGGCGTTGAAGTGGACCCTCTTTGAAAAAGTACCTCCATGGTGTGAAAGATTTTGGCAGTTCTGGTAATCGAAAAAAAAAAAAAAATATCTTATTGATCAGAATGAATGCGGCTATGGCAGGATAGGTAGGTAAGGTAGGTTGAAGTGGCTGCCACTTAGGCCAGTTAATCGGCCCATTTGTTGATACCAAGGAGGTTTTCTTGTGTTATGTAGTGAGTGTATGTCTTTTTTATGTAGTGTGCCCTAACATGCGATTTTTGAAAATACCAATGCTAGGCTTGGAACATTACCTCCGTTTTCGCCTGTGCCGGGAAATCGAACGCTTCGGACCTGGGATCAAGAGCATAGCACACATCCCCTACGCTATCCCAGAGCCACGGCTATGGCAGGTACTAGAATAAAAAAAATATTTTTTAAATTGACAAAATGGCGCAATTTTTTATTTCAACCATCAAAAACTCCCCTTTTTTTGACCATTTTTTTGATGAAAAAAATATGAAGTTCCTGAAATAAAAATTCGATTCTAGTTGAGGGCCATAGGCATTGATGTTATGAATAATATATAAAAATTCCAGACAAATCGGTTCGATGGTTTTTTTGTTTTCATTCACACCAGGTCAAAAAAAAGTGGTTTTGAGATAAACGCGTTCAAAGTTGCTTTGATCAAGCGCGCTGCCTGCTGTCTCCACCTACTAAAACGGCTGTAGCAAAGAAAATATTGTCAATATCTTCACGAAACTTTGCCAGCATATTCTTAAAAGTCTATTCTTCCGAAATATATAAAAAAAAAAAAAAAATCAATTTTCAAAAAATTCTAGACCAGAAGGTCCCCTTAAAGGAAACAAGTGCACTTAGGGAGGGCAAAACAATGTGCCAGCCAGAAATAACAACAGCTCCCACATGACTTCATAATGTCATTCAAGAGCGTCTACTTTCTTAAATCATACAGGAACCTTCTAAGCTTTGTTTTGATATATAAGATATTTAATGTGGGTTTTTGGCTGTAGTTTTCAATTAACTTGAAAGAAATAATTTTGAAATCATTCAACGAAAAACTAAAATAAAATAAATTTACAATAAACTAATTTTCAGCTAATTTGAAAGATATTACAGTGCATACTTAAGGTCTCCTTAGCACTTAAGTAAAGCTTAAGTCTGTAAAGCATTTTAACAGTACAAATTTTAAGTGCTCCTTAAATAAGTTTTCGATTTAATTTAATGAAGGAATTTCACTAATTTTACGAATTTTAAAAAAGTATAAACAAAAAATATAGGTTTTTTCAAATGTTGCCTGCCGAAAACAATTTTCGTGAGTTTTGGATAAAAATTGACTATTAAACCGCTTGACACTTAAGGTGTTCTTAAGTCTTCAAGCTTCCTTAACTTAAGTATACACTGTAATATCGGGCCTAAATTAATTGTCACTTAAAATCTAAAGGTTGTTCAATCAATTTAAAACTAGTTAAAAATATTATATATAATATATTATAAAAGTAACAATTTTATTAGACGAAAATATGATTTCAAGCCAAAAAGATCGATGAGGCTGCAAATATAAAGCTTGAAAAGAAACCGAATATAAGAGCACTCAAAAAAGAATGGTCGATGGAACGATCACGTTCTCGTTCACCAGTGTATAGACCTTATGAAAACGATTCTGCAACATCTTCAGGGTATTTTGCAAACATTTCAAGATACTCTGCACCGTCATCGCGAAAATATGAGCCGTCGTCACGAAAATATGAGCCGTCATCAAAGCCTGATGATTTTCACTCCATAGAAATATCGATGTACGACTTCGACGACGATCCGTATTACAAGACCAATGATGAGGACTACAAAGGCAGCTTCAATTGCTGAGTAAGCAAAAATCCCTTGCTGTTTATTTTAATTTTCTATTTATCAATTATCCGATTGTTTCATTTTACCAGATTTGATTTTTTGTAAATTAAGATTGTTAATTGATAGCTGAAATTTTTTTTTGTTTTTTTTTTTTTTTGTATTTGCCATTTAAACTTGTCTTGATTTATACGATTTTAAACATTTTATAAATTTCTTATAAAAAAAAATTTATTATCGATATTGCAGTAATTTATAAAATTCCTGAAAAAAAGCTACATTTCTTGATTTTGTTCCGTTTTCGTACTAGGGAAGAGTATCAACGACTATTGACTTTCTACATTCCACTGTCTGGTGTTATATGGTCAAAAATATTTGGTCCTATGGAACGAAATCGTGACGAGCTTCATAATTCTTTACATCTGGAAAGAAAAGAAAAGGTTTTTTAATAATAATAATTTTTTTTAAATAATATTAATTTTACCTGAATTAACTTTTGCTCTTGTTACTGCTGCCGTGGGCCGTAGGCGCCCCCATCGTATTCCTTTCGGCCGCTGTTGCAGCTCATTCAACAACCTCTTGCACGCGGCTTGGTCCCGCGTTATTTGGACCATGTGTCCTTCTAATCCAAATATTAAGTCTGTAAAGAAAAAAAAAATAATATTAATAAATAATAAATAATATACATATACAGGGTGTTCCATACTCAATGGAACAAAAAAAGGGTGATGGGGGGGGGGGTCCAGACGGATCAAAAATCGTATGCAGGGGGGTCGCAAATGAACCCCTTGGAGTTACAAGCAAAAAACAATATTTTGGTTTTTTCACTGGTGCTCCTCACTTACAAGGCCGTAAAATCAAAATCACATATGATATGAAAAGCTTGGCGGTTTTCCGTTAACACTGATACTACGATTTTAAATAATTCAACCCCGTTTTTCTTGGTACCACCATCTAAGCCTAAAATAGTGCAATTTTGGCTTTGAAAGTGATTTAATTCAAAAGAAATACGATCGGGCTCTTTTTTTCTCTTTCGAAAACTTTGAGTTTTCTCTTCATTTGATACCATGGTTGCTAAAAAAAAAGTTTCACAGTCAATGCAAAACTAAGGTTTGAAAATAATTATTTTGTATTTTTGACTCCCAGAAAGTTATTAATCAAATTTATTGAGCACACTTTTAGGCAGCATGAGAAAAAGAAAATCTAAGAAATTTAAAATTTCTGAATGGTGTTTTAGTTTGACATATCCGCCTAAAAGTATGCTCACCAATTTAGTCGAATTCTTTCCGCTCCTCTAGCTCCTTACGAGTGCATTATGGATCCCCCTTTCCATACAATTTTTTGCTTGTATGGGTTCCCCCTATCACTTCCTTTTTTTTTGATCCATTGAGTATGGAACACCCTGTATACATAAACAGATTGACTTCACGAAAGTGAAGCAATTTAAGACAACACACGGCACATACCTGCCGTGGCCTAGTTGGTAAACCCGCCTGATGAAGAATTCCTGGCAGAATTCGAAATCGATCGTGCTAGCCTTCCAACATTCGGCAATTCAGGAAAAATCGTTTTTTTTTCCGATTGCCTAAAAATTATCATTTCATATAAAGAATGAAATGTTGACCCTAAGCTCGAATAAAATGTGGAATTCATTCCTGAGAATTATATGATAAATAAATTAATAAATTAATTATCCTTAAAGCTTAAAGCCTGAATTCCAATTGTGCAGGAGCTGCGTAACGTGAATTCCTGCAAACATTCAACACATGAAAACATATGGAACTAGTTCGAATAAATTTCCTGCACGCTCTCGCACACGCACGAAATTGAATATTTCCTGCGCGTGAGCAACATGACAGCTGAGTATAACCGTTGAAGAAAGGAATATAACAGTGTTGTAGAAACTATTGAGTACTTTTTTATGGTAATTGGTACTACGGACGCATCCTTTTCTTCCTTAATCAATTAATATGCATTAAATTATGTTTTCTTTTAAGCATCGGTCTCTATATTTATGATTTCTATAACTTATTTGCTAAGTAAAAGGGAATATTACATTCCGTTCATAGTAAATAAGACGAGTACAAGAGTAGCTAAAAATGTACTGAGTCAAGTTCACATTCAAAACCGCAGCAATGACATGCCCAGGCACACGCATTATTGGAAATTGAATTTTTCCTGCACCTCCTGCGCTATTGGATCAGGCTTAAGACTAAATCCTACAGGACTCACTCCAGCTCTGTTTTATTTCTGACAAAACTGGAGAGAGCCCCATATATCTACACACCTCGAATATCCATCGTAGTCTGATTGATATTCCAAGAAGCCGTGAGTTTATATAGGCTTTTTGAATGAATGACACAAGGGTCGTCAGATACATTAAAAATGGAAGCATATTATTTAATCTAATATTAATACTAAGCTGGAAGAAGCTATGAGCATAAAATTGTAGCTATATAAAGTTGGACAAATATATTTTATCAGCAGAAAAAGTCGTTTCTTTCAGAATATTATTGTTCATTTTGGAAAATTATCTTAAAATACTGCACATGGATTCGATGGCCTAAACGGTCATTTGTACATTTTGAACGGTTTTTGAAAGTTCGACACGCGAAGGTATCAAATAAAATGCCGGCGACACTTCTTCTCCGCATGGGCACTGGCATCCTGTGAATATATTTGAGAAAAGAAAACACTTCTAAATCATAATATCCACAAAAATTTTTGAATGATTAAAGGGATGTACACGATATGCTATTTGGCATCCACATTGGCTGCAGCATGAACAAACGTAACCAAATGACATTTGTACATACGTATGGTTGGTAGTTACACGTTTGAACTGGATTGGGACAAAATATTACTCAAAAACAGCCAAAATTTGGTTACTAACCATATCGTCTAGCCTACCCTTTACCGTTAATCCAGCTGAAGTTTCCTAGTTTTTGATCACATTTCGGACAGTTAAGACGTCCTTGCGTATTGTTGACAATATTTTTCATCCAAGCAATTGGTTCGACAAAGAGAATATCTCGACACATTGCATTTGGAATACCAGCAATTTCCTCCGCAACAGCAGCAACATTTTCAGTCAACGATGTATCGATCGAAACCTTACGTATTTGAGCAGAGATTTCCTCTAATAAACGCGACTGCGATGTCTGACGTAACATTTGTATCAGTTTTATTGTCGCTTGTTGGTCGGGGTGGTGGTGGTGGTGGTGGTATCGGTGGTTCTGCCATTGATGATATGGCCAATGATTTATTTTGGTGTTGAAGCAAATTCGATTTTGAGGCAAGTATCCGACGACATTTACGGCAACGATAGACAATAGGCTCTGGATTCTCTTGTGTTACAGCAGGATCGGGCTTTATAAGATTATTAAAGTTTTGTGGCAATATTTTAGCTGGAACAAAAAAAAAAAAAAAAAATGAAAAAAAAATATTAAAATTGTAATTGAATGGAAAAAACCGATTCCCCGAATTACCTTTTCGTACTTGCTCCCCAGCCATGCGTAGGCGATAAGTTTTATATTTCTGATAGTTCGTATCTATTTTGCAGCCCATACGTCGGTAGAGCTTTAACTGGGCTATAAACCCGACATTGGGTTGAACAAAACGTCGTTTTGATTTTACTAACTCATATGCCTGTTGATAGTCCATATTATGCTGTTTCATTACATAAGCTATCACTGCCGATGAGCTCCGACTTACTCCATAGTAGCTGATTTTTTATTTTTGAAATTGTGAAGAACAACAGTTTAAGAATGGTCAATAATCATGTGATCCTTGCTGATTGATTGCGACTTGTATCCTGTAAATTTTTTCATTAGGTACTTACCAGTGTACTAAAATATTTCCAGAGCTTTGAAGAGCTTCAGTTATAAACGCAACGCAGTCCTCAAGATGATGAAGAATATCTGCTTTCAGCATATCGGCGACTTAAAGAAATATTTCAACATAATAATAAATTCTATTAATTCGATCATTTGTGCTCCATTTAAATGGTTAAAAATTCAAATGGAAAAACTTTAAGGAATTGAAAGATCTTTCTTAAATTTCTAAATAATTCAAAGAACCACACAATACTCGCTCATATACTTCATCAAAAATTATATTAAACGCTTTGCTCTATGATATGTTACAAGGTGTATTTAATAAGGTGTTAAGGGGTCTTCTCATTGAGCAACTTTTTTTTTCGACTTTTTTTTTTTTTTGCATTTATTTATAGCTTGGGTAGTTGTGAATATGCCCCTAAAAGGATTTTTTGAAATTCGAAATAGTTTAGAGGATATAGCCTTCTTTGTCGAGCAAGATCTGCGCTAAAACGAGTAATTTTTGCGTTGCTTCAAACTTTAAACGCGTTTATCTCGAAACCACGTTTTTCGAACTGGCGGCCATGATATCTCCAGTTCAACTGAACCGATTTTCATGAAACAAAGTGGAATCGACGCAGAATTGTCACCATTCTCGGGTGAACCTCGACCATAATTTAAAAAATTTTTTACTATTTTTTTTTTTACACTAAACTACAAAAAAAAAAAGCCCGAAATTGAAATTTTTTTTTGAATGGCCGCCATTTTGTCAAAAAAAATCACAAAATTAAGCTTGAGGTTCACCCGAGAATTACATCTATACTGATTATAACCCCGTTTTTTTTTTCCATTTCGGACGCTCCGGAGACCCGGAATCGTGGCCGCCGTGACGGCACCTTTTTTTTTCACCACCAACTTTGAAGTCTCATTACTTTTTGAACAGCCCACGTATCGAGGCAAAAAAAATTTTTTTATTTACTTTGAACCTTTTGTAATACAATAAATAAAAAAAGTTTTCAATTATTCTTTGCGTTTTCAAATAAGAATTTTTTTAAAAAGGGTCCAAAAAACGGGTTTTCAATGAGAAGACCCCCTTAAGAAAATGATATAGAAAACAGACTGAGTGAAGTGACCTTCTCATCTTTAATACAACAAGGAGATATCTATCGCAAAACTACTCAATATGTAAGTCAATACATATGTACGTAAACCACCCACTCCTTCCGACGCGAGATTCTTAAAATAAAATATTATGGCACAGAGAGCAAAATAAAAAAGAAATTTTAAATGACAAGAAAGTCGATGATGAGCAGACAGCAAATGATAGCATCATGCACGAAACAAGTGGGCTGTGAGGAGGAGGATTTTGTGGGTTTGAAGTTGTTCTATAAATTGCAAAAAGAAAGGATATTGTATGTATATAAATATATATCACGCTGCTGCATGCTGCTGTTCTGCTTGCAGTAGAATAATAAAAATAATATGAAATTAAAGCGTGGATGCCATGGATGGAAGAATATAAGCGATTGTAAACAAACGTACGTTTTGATAGCCTTCAAAAGTTTTTCTTATTTTAGTTATCTATAAACAAATTATGACAAACAATCAATGGTTTATAAAAGCTGTAGAGACAATGCGATAGACATATCTACATACACGAAGCATGCAAGATATATAATGCTTATGCGTAGGGCTTTCATGCGATTAAAAAAATATTGCGATTAGTAAATTTTACCCCATAAACGATGATTAAAATCTTAAAAACGCTTGGCACTTGCACTTTCTACGCAGATTTTGGTCTTTATGATGAATTGGCAAGGCTGTTCTTGTTATGTCGATTGTATGGAAACAGAAAATTTCATTTATAAAACAATAAAGGATGCATTGACTCTTTCACTCTTTGACTCGTTAAAGGGTTAAGAAGTGAAAATTCAGAAGCAAAGTGTTATGAACCTTTTTCTAGCGAAATATTTAATAAGCATATTCTTCCAGCTTTAATTTCCAGCAATAATTTTGGTAACATCCTAGAACATAATCTGGCCATTTATAATTTTTTCATAGAATATTGTGATAACTAGAGCTCGGGTTTTGAATATTTTGAATTTTTTTTGCATTTAACTGTGAACCTTTTGAATATTTTATTCACTGAACTAAGCTTTTTTGTTCATTTGACAATTCAACATTTTAATAGGCATACTCAAGGCGTATTTAACAAGGTGGTGGCAGTAGGAACTGCTCTTCTTCTTCCCTTTTTTCAACTCGGAACTGTCAAAATTTTGTATTGAATTTCGTACGCTTACATTTTTCAACGAAATTAAAATGTTTATATTGGAACTAAATTTCAAACAAGCGTGAACTGATTTTGACATTCCCGAGTTTTTTTTTACATTGTTGTTGTACTACTGCCACCACCTTGTTAAATACGCCTTGTGGCATACTAAATCGAACTAATTTGGTATTTTTGACTGTGAATTTGCTTAATATTTTGATTTTTTTGCATTTTTGTTTGAATTTTTTTTGAATATTTTTTCATTTTTTTTTAACATATTCAAGTTCCGAGGCATAGGCCCGATATTACAGTGTATACTTAAGTTAAGGAATCTTGAAGACTTAAGAACACCTTAAGTGTCAAGCGGATTAATAGTAAAATTTTTATCCAAAACTCACGAAAATTGTTTTCGGTAGGCAACATTTGACAAAAACTATATTTTTGTTTATAATTTTTTTAAATTCGTAAAGTTAGTGAAATTCGTTCATTAAATTAATTTGAAAAGTTATTTAAGGAGCACTTAAAATTTATACTGTTAAAATGCTTTACAGACTTAAGCTTTACTTAAGTGCTAAGGGACCTTAAGTATGCACTGTAATATCGGGCCATAGTGATACAATATTTTTTCAAATCGTATGTTTCCATATTTGAGACAGACAATAACAAAATACTTACAGCATACCATAACACAAACATAACATAGCACAAACATACATAACATAACATAACATAACATAACATAACATAACATAACATAACATAACATAACATAACATAACATAACATAACAACATAACATAACAAAACATAAATTATATTATTCATCCGATCAAGTTTTTAATTACAATTGGTTAACTTAGTAAACGGAGCAAATCGGTTCGAGACGTCGAACTTACTGTGAATATATTTTGTTGTTAGAAAACTTGCTTCCGTTATGTGCGTTGGCAGTGGAACTGAGTCCAACGTTAGAATGTGGGTGATGCGGAAGGACTTCAAAGTTTCCATATGCGTTGCGGCAGTGAGATTGCCTGCAAAAATTTCAATTAAAATTGTTTATATCCAAATAAATTTATCATTTTGAAAATTGTGAGAATTTGAGAGAATTTGAAAATTACCTAGATATAATCCTTTTTCAATTTCATCCAGACTAATTGGTCCGCCATCGAAGTCATCGCGAGATAGAACACCCTTGTCCTCGTATTTTCCTTTCGATAATTGAGTTGCCATTTTTCAATTTCAACGGAAAAATATTTCGATTGTAGTAGTATATTTCATTTTAATTTATTTGTTGTTGTTGTTGCTCGTAGTATTGCCATATTTTAATGATTACATTATAATTATTATAAGAAAAACTGTTGAGCTATTTGGGAAGCCTTCTTGAAACGGTTTAAAGCCAAATGAATTGGATGAAATTTATCCACCGAGCTTGTCATGAAATCCAAAGACCACTTCATGCACTAACGTTCAACATATGACTTTTGTTGCCAGTGCTGCAAGGTTTTTGCGAAGCAAATTCCATTTTTTGCTCCGAACGTAATGGTTTTCCCTTTTTTACTTTTTAATTGTCCCCCTTTACACCTGATTCTTAAAAACTACCTTTATGATAATTTAAGCGTCCTTACAGATTCTATCTTTCCACTTCAATCAAAATTTTCGTTTCCATAAGCAACACACGTATAAAAAACGTGACCGAATTCAATTGGAAATTTCATTCCATAGGATTTTCGTATATCAAATCTGAAAAGTTTTCATCTTAGCCTAAGATTCTTAGGGGCTATCTCCAGTTCTTTCAGAAACGTAAAACTTCATATAAAAAAAATCAGAAAATTTCTGATTACTATCTGAAGGGGCTGGAGATAGCCCCTTAGGAAGGAAATCCAAAATGTGTATAGTTCATTTATAATATATCGAAAAACGATCCAACTATATTTTATAAAAGTACTTATATATTTTCTTGAATAGATTTTTTATCGCTAATATTTATGAAAATTCTTATATTATTTCATACAGGAAAAAAATGCTCATCTCAACAATCACCGTCCTCCAAGAACTCCGCTTCTTCGCGCTCGTTATTCAAAAATGTTGTCTGACAGTGCTGACACAAACTATCGTTTATTTTAACGCTCCCTCGGCGTAGAGTTCCAAGACTAGCTTCAAAGAGTATATCATCGATTGCTTTTTTGGCAAAAATCTTTTGATCACCGCTTAACAGCTTGAACTGCATTGCCCAAGCTCGTGAATATATCTCAGATGCATCCTCATCCCGCCTTGATTGATTGAAAGTTTTTTGCTCGCTCTCGACATGATAAGAATTACGATCCCGTTGGAAATTTGATTGGCTTGATTTGTTGAATAGTGGTTTTATATCTTGCGGCGAAGTCGAAGAGACATTCATAAAATTACAACTGTCAGATGCAATCGGATCCTCGTCCATTGAGTCTTCCTCACTGCATGCAGTGCTCGTCACAAGTCGATTCGGAGTCTAAAAGGTAAGTCAGTTTTAGATTTTCCTTATATATTATTCAAATCGAATTTTCTATATATAAAACTCTAAAATCGAAAGGCAATGATATATTTAACCCTCTAATGCCACAATTTTTTTTTTTTTAATGAAAAGTTCAGATAAGACTATTTTCGGGTAGAAAAACACGAATCTGAAATTATTTTATTTTTCTGGTAGTTTGTTCGAAAAAAGTCCGTCTAGAGACGGATCCAGGAATTAGGGGGTTAATCCTTATTAGTCCTTTTTTTAAGTTCAAAATTCCTAAAAGGATAATTCCTTAAAAGGATACTAAAAATTTATGTGTGGAAATTGGGACTTATGACAAAAGCCCATTGTCAACCGTGGGGCTCGGTCCAACGCACCGCGACATCATACAAACAAACGTATGGTCGAGCACGTTGTCAGCCGAGTGTTATATACAACAATTGACCTGAAAATACGAAATTTACCTGTCTTTCCTCAGCTGGCAGCCATTCCAAATTGTTCTTTGGTTTCTTTTGGGGATTATCTAATAAAGGGTCCAGAAATTTGAAAAGATCGAAGTACCAAAGTGTTGGTTCTTCGCCTTTTGGCAGTTTTCCACCATGTTTTGCTCGAATTTGCATTCTTTTCCTCCTCTCGCGTCTATAGCTGCTGCGAAATGAATTAATTTTGCTCCTTACTTCAAGATCACCCGCTTCAGGATTTATTTGTCGCAAAATTTGCAATAGGTCGTCGTATGCTATTTCCTTTTTGCTTTTGTGGCAGTAATCTTCTCTGGTATGGTCCCATAGCTCTGGGTGATTGCGGTAGCATTCAATAAATTCCTCCAAGCATGCTTTCTCTATAGCTAGGGTCATTTTTGTTTAACTTCGCTATTATGAAGGCTTTGGTTCGTCAGATGAGGTTTGATATACACACAGCATATGCTCGAGAACGCGCTGGCTGTTGCCACTGTTGAATGAATACCAGCTGCAGCATCTGCGTTTGCGGTCAGACAAAATTTACAGGGCGTCTCCAGGTCAAAAAAAGTCTCCAATCTCCTAACCGAAAAGAGGTGGTTGTTTCTTACTGCCGAGTCGGCCACACGAACAAATGTCTGGAAACAATTCAGTAAGTACATAAAGACGTGCGAAGAAAAGAGACGGTTGTTTGTTAAATGTTCCGAAAAAATTGCGCTTTTCTTTCTCTCTCATGCATTCATATGTGATGTTATCGAAAAATAGTTTCAAATGTGTGACCGGGTGCGACCAGGAAATAATATTGGCAGCAGATAAAACGACGTATAAGGGGCTGTCCATTAATTACGTAAGGAGATTTTGACCATTTTCCGGTTTGTTTTTTCGTACTTTTTCGGTTTCTCTGTGTTTTTGTTTGCATCGTTTGCTTGTAGCTCAGGTTCGCAATTTGAAGTTTTATCTGTTGAAACGAATCTATTAGGTACATATAAACACATTTGTTTCCCAGCGTTTCCACTTTGCTTTTATCGGAGAAGATTTACTCAGTCTCTTGAAAAATTTCGAAACCTTCTCCGATATTTCCACTTTTACTCCGTTTCTATTGGTTGTTTCTACGGTTTTGTTGGTCAGACGTTTCAACGCTTTTTTCCTTACGGACACTTTACTTACTGCATATCTCAGTATAGGCTCTAAAGGCGAAACTCCATAGCCGAGACAAAGGACGCGGCAAAGTTGAAAATATTCAACTTTTCCGACGTTCCACGCGGATGAAATGTAGCTGCGTTTCCATTCAAATTCCACATGGGCTTCTTATCCCACATAGTTCTCATCTTTTCGATTTTATTTTTTGTCTGATCAATGTCTTAATTTTTGAGGGCAAGGGTGTGATGACTGGAACCTGGGACGAACCGAATTAGTTTTTTCGTTTTTGGTACATTATTTTCAATAAAACCTTTTTTATTATATTTAAATTTTGTCACTATTTGATTAATTTTATTTGAAAGTGAACTGTTTTCTGCTAGTCAAACACTTTCATTTGATACCCCTGTAGTGGTAGTGGCGGCCATATTGTATTTTAGCTGCTTATCGTAAATAACTGTTTTCTACTACTCAATCTCATTCATTTGATACCCATATTGAAGGGCATATATAACTACATATGTCACTCAGGAGCCGTTTCTAATTTGGCTCTTTTCAACACGGTCTTGGGTATCCACCACGGTCTTGGATACCCACCAAAACGAGCAGTTTTCACTTAGGTACTTTTCAAAACCATTTTATAAGTATTTTCTCTCTCGCTCATTTTTTATGCACTGCTTCGAGTAAACATCTCATTTCTAACCCTGGCGCGAAATGTCCCGCCCAATTATTTATCTATGAGAGTGACATATATAGTAATATATTGTTGAAGGGGTTGTAAGAAATTGTGTAACTGACCATTTTGTTGGCGGCCGTCCTAGATTTTAATATATATATTTCATAGCGAACTCTTTTCTATCAGTCAAGCACTTTCATTTGATACTCATATTGAGCAAGTCGTGACAAAATTTATAAAACGCCATTCTATTGCGGCGGCCATATTGGTTTTAGCATCGAACAGAATTCATTTAATTGTATTGTCATCAAAACTAAAGGTGTGTACCAAGTTTCAGATCAATCCGCCAAAAGGAAAGGGGGTAAAATTTCAGTTACTATATTTGATGAAATATATGAAAATGGTAAGCTAGCGGCGGCCATCTTGGTTTTAGCATCGAACATAGAGCTGGAGAAATATCGATAGTTGCGACCATCGATCGTCTCGATAGTCTGAAATATCGATAGTACTATTGGAAGATGTATTTTAAAATGTAAACTTATTTTCTTAAAAATTGCTAGTGATTTTAAACAAGCATGTTTGAGCTGTTTAACATTTAAATATACACCATTTGAAAGTTTTAAATTTAAAAATTTAATGAGTGGTCCGATAATAATTTAATAAAATACTTTGCACAACTATCACGTGGTAATATAGAAGAAGCCGAATTTGAAAACCCTTTCTTACTCAATTCTCCATACTTTGTAACCAGCACTGATGATAGGCAATATTTTGGTGACTCTTTTCCCTTGGATATTGAAAAAAATCTCTTTATTTCTGTTTTCTTTAGGAAAGCGATCAGTAAAAATCCCTTGTAAACATTTGAAGTGATTTTTGCTTAAAGGTAAAATCGAAAAAATCCCTCAAAACGAAAAAACCCCTCGTTCTGGCATCAGTGCATAGAATAAAATGTTAGCATGACGCCTATAATTCTCATTTGGTTTGTAAATTGGGACACTTAAGAGTCGCAGAATTTCTGAAGATTTTTCGAGACGTGATGAAGCAAGAACGTCACATATAACCATATATGTCACTCTCATAGATATTGCGCGGGACGTATCGCGCCAGTTAGAAAGAGATGTTACTCGCCAGGCAAACAAAGAGCAAGAGAGAAATACTTTTGATGAGTACCTAAGTGAAAAAATCTCATTTTGATGGGTACCCAAGACCGTGGTGGGTACCCAAGACCATGGTGAAAAGAGTCAAAATGGAAACGGCTCCTGAGTGACATATATAGTTATATATGTCGGTCACTGAGGTGAATGATTGGAGCTCTAAAGGGAATTTATATTTCTTTTAGAAAGAAAATACAAAAATATTTTCATATGGGTGGAAAATATAGAGTTTTCCAGGAATTTTCTTCTCGTAAGTTTTCTTTACGATTAAGGAAACATTCAGGAAAGAAAAGTTGCCGAAAACCCTGTAGGAAATGTCTCCCTGGCATAGGCACCAAGGCTTTAAGGAGCACAATAACATTTATTTGAGGTCAAAAAGACATTCTGTTCAATTTTGAAAAAAGTTTAAATAGCGTGACAATCCGTGAGCTCGATCAGTGCGTAGCCAGCCATCGACCCGGTAAGAGTTTAGCATTGAACGTGTTTGTTCATGTTCGCCTACGACCACTACTTCAAAAACAAATAAATAGAGTTTAGGTCAGCTCTGGAGAGGTCGGTCACTGAGGTGAATGATTGGAGCTCTAAAAGGAATTCATATTTCTTTGAGAAGAAAAATACAAAAGTATTTTCATATGGGTGGAAAATATAGAGTTTTCCAGGAATTTTCTTCTCGTGAATTTTCTTTACGATCCAAGGAAATATTCAGGAAAGAAAAGTAGCCGAAAACCCTGAAGGAAATGTCTCCCTGGCATAACCATCAATATTAAGGAGCGCATTATTATTTATTTGAGCTCAAAAAGACATTCATGAAAAAACATGCTCAATTTTGAAAAGAGTATAAATAGCGTGACAATACGTGAGCTCGATCAGTGCGTTGCCGACCGTCGGACGGGTAAGACCTCCGCAATGAACGTGTTTGTTCATGTTCGCCTACGACCTCTACTTCGAAAACATATAAATGGAGTGCTATACGAAGGCTAGGTGACACGAAGGCGACACAAAACGACAGGAAGGCGACACGACGGCGACAAGAAGACGACCCGAAGGTGACTCGAAGGCGTTACGTAGGCGATACGAAGGCGACACGAAAACGACAGGAAGGCGACACGAAGACGACCCGATGGCGACACGAAGGCCATGCGAAGGCGACACGAAGGCGATACGAAAGCGACAGGAAGGCGATACGAAGGCGACACGAAGGCGAAACGAAGGTGACACGAAGGCTATACGAAGGCTATACGAAAGCTATACGAAGGCGACACGAACACGACACGAAGGCGTTACGAAGGCGATACGAAAGCGACACGAAGACCACTCGAAGGCTATACGAAGGCGACACGAAGGCGATACGAAAGCGACACGAAGGAGACACGAAGACGACACGAAGGCGACGCGAAGGCGCCACGAAGGCGACACGAAGATGACCCGAAAGTGACACGAAGACGACACGAAGGCGACGGTGACACGAAGACGACCCGAAGGCGATACGATGGCGGTACGAAGGTGACACGAAGGCGTTACGAAGACGACCCGAAAGCGAAACGAAGCCGACACGAAGGCGACACGAAGACGACACGAAGGCGATACGAAGGCGACACGAAGGCGACACGAAGGCGATACGAAAGCGACAGGACGGCGACATGAAGGTGACACGAAGGCGATACGAAGGCAAAACGAGGGGGACACGAAGGCGAAACGAAGGTGACACGAAGGCGATACGATGGCGGCACGAAGGTGACATGAAGGCGTTACGAAAGCGACACGAAAACGACCTGAAAGCGACACGAAGCCGACACGAACGCGACACGAAGGCGATACGAAGGCGACACGAAGACGACACGAAGGCGATACGAAGGCGACACGAAGACGACACGAAAGCGACACGAAGGCGATACGAAGGCAAAGCGAAGGCGACACGAAAGCGATACGAAGGCGACTCGAAGACGGTACGAAAGCGACACGAAGGCGACACGAAGGCGAAACGAAGGTGACACGAAGGCGACACAAAACGACAGGAAGGTGACTCGAAGGCGTTACGTAGGCGATACGAAAACGACAGGAAGGCGACACGACGGCGACACGAAGACGACCCGATGGCGACACGAAGGCCATGCGAAGGCGACACGAAGGCGATACGAAAGCGACAGGAAGGCGACACGAAGGTGACACGAAGGCTATACGAAAGCTATACGAAGGCGACACGAAGGCGTTACGAAGGCGATACGAAAGCGACACGAAGACCACTCGAAGGCTATACGAAGGCGACACGAAGGTGACACGAAGGCGAAACTAAGACGATACGAAGGCGACACGAAGGTGATACGAAGGCGATACGAAAGCGACAGGAAGGCGACACGAAGACCACACGAAGGCGATACGAAGGTGACACAAAGACGACACGAAGGCGATACGAAGGCGACACGAAGGCTATACGATGGCAGCACGAAGGCGATACGATGGCGGCACGAAGGCGACACGAAGATTACCCGAAAGCGACACGAAGACGACCCGAAGGCGATACGATGGCGGCACGAAGGCGACACGAAGACGACCCGAAAGCGACACGAAGACCACACGAAGGCGATACGATAGCGGCACGAAGGCGACCCGAAAGCGACACGAAGGCTAGCAGCGCATTAAGAGCGCAGTCGCAGCGCAACCGCAGCGCAGTCAAAACGCAGTTGCAGAACGAAAACAGCGCAGTCGCAGCGAAATAGCAGCGCAGTCGATGCGAAGCAGCACCGCAGTTGTTGGTTGTTCTATACTCTTTGTCATCACCAACTTCACCACCATCATTATCACCATCATCTACACCATTATCATTACCATCACCATCATCATCTCTTTCATCATCACCAACATCATTACCAACCTCACCATCATAAAGCTCACCATCCATCATCACCATCAATATCACCATCTTCAACACCATAATCATCACCATCATCATCACTAACCTCGCCATCATCATCACCAACCTCACCATCATCATCACAAATCTCATCATCATCATAATCATCATCAACACCATCATCATCATCACAATCATCATCGCCATCATCTCCAACCTCACCGTGGAAGATCAGAAGTGGAGGTCGCATCCTCCAGCGAAAGTATTTCTAAATGAAAAAGAAGTCGTGACAATAGCAAGCTTATACACAATATAATATGCGTTGTAACAAGCAGACCTGGGCAGTCCAATTACAAAATTGTAATTAATTACACAATTAATTACAATTACTTGTAATGGTAATTGAAGAATATTCAATTACAATTACTTGTAATTGTAATTGGAAAATTTTGAATTACAATTACTGTAATTGTAATTGATTTTTTTCAATTACAATTACTTGTAATTGTAATTGAATTCTCCCAATTACAATTACAAGTAATTGTAATTGAGTGTGTAATCAATTACATGAAAGTAATTGAAGCATATATAGTAATAATTACATTTTTGAAGTATTGGAAAATATTCAAATATTTAAGTTACGGTTTTGAATTGGGATTGTAAAATGAGTCAGTGGCTTGGAGTTAGAATGCTTAACTGACACGCGATGGGACCCGGGTTCGATTCCTGGCAGGTGTGGTTTTTTTTTTTTTACTTTTCAAATTCAGTACAGTTGATTTTATTATAATATTATGAAGTTGACAATACAAGGCCGTCGGTAGTGTAGGGGATAGTGTGCTTGATTTGTAATCCAATTGATGAGGGTTCGATTCCCCACAAAGTAAGAGTTTTTTTTACTCTCAAAGGCAAAATGAGCTATTTGCCTCAAAGCAGAGCCATGCGAGACAAATTGGCGCCTGGTCAAAAATCCATTAATTATAACGTTAAATGCATATTTTTGTTCAGCTTGGAGTCCCCTCCATACGGATGGAGCCTACTTTTCCTTTTTGGCTTCAGCGGTGCCTCAATGATCAGTCGTGTATATATCTAAGTAATTTTTTTATAACTAGAATTACAAATTGTAATTGAAGTTTTTTCAATTACAAATTGTAATTGTAATTGAAAATTTTTCCATTACAATTACTTGTAATTGTAATTTAAGTTTTTCAATTACAATTACAAGTAATTGTAATGGAAAAATCTTCAATTACAATTACAAGTAAATGTAATTGAAAAAATTTTGTAATTCGACTGCCCAGGTCTGGTAACAAGCGAGACAGATATTTTTTGTTTCATTTAATAGATAATGATTTGAGTGACGCCAAGTAGTTGTTTGGACTCAAAGAGTATAAATCATATATTTACACTCTTCGATCTTTGCTGATTATAGCATGTTTTCACAAGATTCTGAAGCAGTAGTAGTGCTTCGGCTACCAGTGCTGCATAAATGGAGATTTTCTAAATATTTCCTAAAAATTCTTTGCGGATTTAAAAAACTTACTCTCATTCTAAGGACACTTGGAAGGCAATATAATGGGAGCAAGAGACCTTAGAGACTTCCATTTTTCACGTGGGAAAAAAATTCTAGGGAAAAAATTCCCGGGGAATATTCACTCAGAATAGGGCTGATATTATATAAAAAAATTTGAAATTAAGATTCAAAAAAAAAAAAAACGAAAGTCCATATTTGTTATATCGTCGGCTTAGAATGTAAGCCTGCTTTATCAAATCTGAAAAGTTTTCATCTTAGCCTAAGATTCTTAGGGCTATCTCCAGTTCTTTCAGAAACGTAAAACTTCATATAAAAAAAATCAGAAAATTTCTGATTACTATCTGAAGGGGCTGGAGATAGCCCCTTAGGAAGGAAATCCAAAATGTGTATAGTTCATTTATAATATATCGAAAAACGATCCAACTATATTATATATATATATATATTTTCTTGAATAGATTTTTTGTCGCTAATATTTATGAAAATTCTTAAATTATTTCATACAGGAAAATAATGCTCATCTCAACAATCACCGTCCTCCAAGAACTCCGCTTCTTCGCGCTCGTTATTCAAAAATGTTGTCTGACAGTGCTGACACAAACTATCGTTTATTTTAACGCTCCCTCGGCGTAGAGTTCCAAGACTAGCTTCAAAGAGTATATCATCGATTGCTTTTTTGGCAAAAATCTTTTGATCACCGCTTAACAGCTTGAACTGCATTGCCCAAGCTCGTGAATATATCTCAGATGCATCCTCATCCCGCCTTGATTGATTGAAATTTTTTTGCTCGCTCTCGACATGATAAGAATTACGATCTCGTTGGAAATTTGATTGGCTTGATTTGTTGAATAGTGGTTTTATATCTTGCGGTGAAGTCGAAGAGACATTCATAAAATTACAACTGTCAGATGCAATCGGATCCTCGTCCATTGAGTCTTCCTCACTGCATGCAGTGCTCGTCACAAGTCGATTTGGAGTCTAAAAGGTAAGTCAGTTTTAGATTTTCCTTATATATTATTCAAATCGAATTTTCTATATATAAAACTCTAAAATCGAAAGGCAATGAAATTTTTAACCCTCTAATGCCACAATTTTTTTTTTTTTAATGAAAAGTTCAGATAAGACTATTTTCGGGTAGAAAAACACGAATCTGAAACTATTTTATTTTTCTGGTAGTTTGTTCGAAAAAAGTCCGTCTAGAGACGGATCCAGGAACTAGGGGGTTAATCCTTATTAGTCCTTTTTTTAAGTTCAAAATTCCTAAAAGGATACTAAAAATTTATGTGTGGAAATTGGGACTTATGACAAAAGCCCATTGTCAACCGTGGGGCACGGTCCAACGCACCGCGACATCATACAAACAAACGTATGGTCGAGCACGTTGTCAGCCGAGTGTTATATACAACAATTGACCTGAAAATACGAAATTTACCTGTCTTTCCTCAGCTGGCAGCCATTCCAAATTGTTCTTTGGTTTCTTTTGGGGATTATCTAATAAAGGGTCCAGAAATTTGAAAAGATCGAAGTACCAAAGTGTTGGTTCTTCGCCTTTTGGCAGTTTTCCACCATGTTTTGCTCGAATTTGCATTCTTTTCCTCCTCTCGCGTCTATAGCTGCTGCGAAATGAATTAATTTTGCTCCTTACTTCAAGATCACCCGCTTCAGGATTTATTTGTCGCAAAATTTGCAATAGGTCGTCGTATGCTATTTCCTTTTTGCTTTTGTGGCAGTAATCTTCTCTGGTATGGTCCCATAGCTCTGGGTGATTGCGGTAGCATTCAATAAATTCCTCCAAGCATGCTTTCTCTATAGCTAGGGTCATTTTTGTTTAACTTCGAATTATGAAGGCTTTGGTTCGTCAGATGAGGTTTGATATACACACAGCATATGCTCGAGAACGCGCTGGCTGTTGCCACTGTTGAATGAATACCAGCTGCAGCATCTGCGTTTGCGGTCAGACAAAATTTACAGGGCGTCTCCAGGTCAAAAAAAGTCTCCAATCTCCTAACCGAAAAGAGGTGGTTGTTTCTTACTGCCGAGTCGGCCACACGAACAAATGTCTGGAAACAATTCAGTAAGTACATAAAGACGTGCGAAGAAAAGAGACGGTTGTTTGTTAAATGTTCCGAAAAAATTTGCGCTTTTCTTTCTCTCTCATGCATTCATATGTGATGTTATCGAAAAAAGTTTCAAATGTGTGACCGGGTGCGACCAGGAAATAATATTGGCAGCAGATAAAACGACGTATAAGGGGCTGTCCATTAATTACGTAAGGGAGATTTTGACCATTTTCCGGTTTTTTTTCGTATTTTCGGTTTTGTGTTTTTGTTTGCATCGTTTGCTTGTAGCTCAGTCCAATTTGAAGTTTTATCTGTTGAAACGAATCTTTTACATATAAAACATTTGTTTCCGTTTCCACTTTGTTTTATGAAGATTTACTCAGTCTCTTTAAAAATTTCGAAACCTTCTCCGATATTTCCACTTTTACTCCGTTTCTATTGGTTGTTTCTACGGTTTTGTTGGTCAGACGTTTCAACGCTGTTGTTTTTTCCATACTCAGTGTAAGCGGAAGTAAAGTATTTTTTTTTTGCATGCTTTTCTTACGGACACTTTACTTACTGCATATGTATCTCAGTATATTTGAAATTTCAAATGTATGGAGACGCACGCCAACGCACATTTTCTCGCAGCTCACGCGCTATTGGAATTCAGGCTTCACTTTCTTAACTAAAGCCTTTGTCAGATAGGCTCCGTGTCCGTCATGCGTCACGTCATATGACCGTTGATGCCGGGGCAAGGGACTTCGGAGATTGAGAGCGAAGCTTGTGTACATAACAAAAGGCAACAAGAAGCTTAGAAATTCGAAAATCTATTTAGTTTGAATAGGCAGGAAGAGCCAAACTATGTCGTGAGAAGCATAAAAATGAGGAAACTGAAAAGGCGGAAAACAACGTTCTTCGTCTAATGCGCACGCATACTATATCGCAAGCTTTCAATGTAGTGGTGGGCATCCCGTCATATGACTGACAGCTAAGTTGAAATACATGTGTTTATATGAAGTGCATCCCAATCAATACTTCTGCGTCGACGTGACGCACAAAAGTTGGGCAACTCTCAACTTTCGACGGTACGTCGCTTTGTTTGACAGCAGCCAGCTGATTGTTTTGCACGTTTTTAAATTGTGTGAAGAAGAATAAGAAGAAGTTTTTACTGAGTTTTACGAAAATGGAGGACAAGCTAATTGAAGCCGTTCAAATTTTTTCTTGTCTCTTTGATTAACTCACAACACAACTGAAAAATTGTTTATACGTCAATGACGTACTTATTACGTATTGTGTCGGACACTTACGTCAACACGTTGCTGTCAGTCATATGACGTGACGCATGACGGACGACGGTGCCCATCTGACAAAGGCTTAACTGTGTAGCATGCTCTCAATATCGCCCTTAGTTTCAAATTCCAATGGCTGGCAATGATGTTCAACGTTGCGGAGTGAAGAGTTTAGTTTTCAAAGTTTGCTTAAGTTGACGTTACTTTTCGTTGCGATGTTCGTCGAGACGTGTAAGGCGCCCGTGAATATAGCTTTGATCAAATACTGTAAGAAACTTTCTCTTTTTTTGGCGAATGATTGGATTTACAATTCTAATTGCTTTTTACTTCATTTATTTCTGTTTATTCTATTTTCAATTCGAATTTTAATAAATAAAGGGGGAAAGCGAAATGAAGAACTTATATTGCCGATCAATGACTCGCTGAGCATGACCCTTAACATCGATGAGGTTTGTCATGCAAATACCTTTTCCGAATGATCTGTTTGACCCGTTTTCTCTACAGATGTGCGCCACAACTACAGTGGCTGCCTCAGCTGCCTTTAAGCAGAATAAAATGTGGCTAAACGGCGAGGAAGTGCCTTTTGATGAGAATCCGAGAATTATGCGATGTTTGAAAGAATGTATGTGATATCATTTAGGTATACAGTAGAGTACGGATAAATGCAACACGTTTTTTGCTCGAATTCTTGTGCACTTATGAGTTCTTTGCATTAATCCGTGCATGTTTTCATGGGAAATCATAAAAAAAGGCTTCAAAGCACCTTGCACTTATGAGGTTTTTGCATTTATTCGTGTTGCATTTATCCGTAGTTCACTGTATACATAATTTCTATAAGAAATGCTGATAACTATATTTGACTTTCAGTACACAAAATGGCAATTTTCAAGGGGAATAATAAATTTCCCTTGGAGTGGAAATTGCACGTCGCTTCTCGAAACAACTTTCCCACAGCTGCGGGATTAGCTTCCAGTGCGGCCGGTTATGCTTGTTTAGTTTATACTTTAGCTTGCCTGTATAGTTTGGAGCAGGAGGATCTAACGCCAATTGCTCGAATGGGCAGTGGTTCGGCATGTCGAAGCTTGCACGGTGGTTTCGTACGTTGGTATATGGGGAAAAATGATGATGGCTCTGATTCCATAGCAAAACCCATTGCTTCAGAAAGCCACTGGCCTGATATTCATGTCCTTATTTTGGTTGTCAACGACAATCGCAAAAAGACCAGCTCAACGAGTGGAATGCAACGATCAGTTAATACGTCTGAGCTAATCAGTCATCGTGCGAAATTCTGCGTTCCAGAACGAATCTCTGCTTTGACCGATGCTATAATCCAGCGCGATTTCGAAGCCTTCGCTGAAATCACTATGAAGGATTCAAATCAGTTTCACGCTATTGCACTTGATACGTTTCCACCTTGCGTTTACATGAACGACGTGTCTCATGCCATCGTGCAGTTTGTTCATGCTTTCAATGATATCATCATGGGGAGCCATAAAGTGGCTTATACTTTTGATGCTGGACCGAATGCTTGTTTATATGTCCTGGAAAAGGATGTAGCTATTGTTCTCGAAGCAGTTAAAAAGAGTTTTCCAAATGACCACAACCAAAATGTAGAGTATGTCAAAGGAATACCATTAGAAAATAATATTTCACGAGTGAGTCCTTTTAAAAACAACAAAAAAAACCATACGAATTTTATACCTTTTTTTTCCTAGAATCCGATAGAGAATTCTAAATTCAAAAACCTACCTGAATATGGAAAGAATTTACTCAAATATGTAATACATACGAAAATTGGAAACGGACCCCAAAGACTCGAAAAAGAAGATAGCTTATTAGATATGCAAAATGGTAATCTCATTTAGTTGGATTTTTTTTTTTTTTTATTCAATAAAGCTATTTTAACAAAGTCGTGAAAAATTGAAAATTCTAATGATTTTGTTAAGTGTTCAAATTATAAGAAAGGCAATGAAACACGCTCGATAACAGAAAGAAGAAATCCTATTCATCGCTTAAGGGCTCAATCCAGCTTTCAAATGAAAAATTATATAAAAAAAGCTAAGAAATGCTAAGATTTTTGTCAAGAAATTTTGAACAGTCCCAGTTCGAAAAGTTATCTGATTATCAGGTCCTTTTATTCATGAAATATAACGCAAAAGATATACTTAAATGAATTCCCTTGAGATTTGACACGATTCACTTGTTAACAAGCTCATGTCGTTTTCAAAAGTAGAACAAAATAACCAAGAACGCTTACTAATTTCAGTATATAGATTTCTATGCATTAAGAATGATTTGGTTTATCTAGGAATATTTATCGTTCTAGCTTTTTACAGCATGTGAAATGACTGCCCTTTACAAGGGACACACTTGCTACTTTTTCTGAGACATTGATCTGTACAATAGGAGCTTACAAGAAATTTTTTCGATTTTTGACGGTGAATAGCACAAACTGAAAACAGTTTCGATGTTTTTCAATATTTTAAAAAGCAGCACCAAAAATTAACAGGAAAAATTTTGATACCATTGTAATCCTCAGGCCATTCTCTATGAGATTCTTGGATGCCTTTTATTTTTTAACTTTTCAAAAAAGTGAAATTAACTAATAGTAAAGACTTTTAGTTTTCAGTCAAACGATAACTTTAAACTGAGACAATATTTTTTTGTCAAAAATAAAAGTCTTTGCGAGATTAAAATTCAACCATTTATCCAATTTAAATAAAATTGTACCAATCGATAGGTTAAAACTTGTAGTATCCAAGAATTTACAACCTATCGATTGGTACCAAATTTCTTAAAATTTGAAAATGGTTGAATTTTATGTCGCAAAGACTTTTATTTTCTGACAAAACGAAAATATTTGTCTCAGTTTAAAATTTCTTTACTAGAAAAATCTATGTTACCGTGATTTTTTTACAAAAAATAAAGGGAGCAAAATCAGAAACTACTTTTTGACGAACTGGAGACTGTTAACAGAAAATTTCTGACATCATAAAATTCCATTTCAGCATTTCTATAAGCTTTTTTTTTATATTGGAAGTATTTATCGGATGGTTCTGACAGAGCTGGAGAGGGCCCTTTACAAGGAAAATTCATTTTTCGAAATTTTTGACGGTGTAAATAGCGACAAAGCTGAAAATATCGGACTGAAAATAACAGTTTCGATGTTTTTCAATATTTTAAAAAGCAGCACCAAAAAATTTACACACAGGAAATACCATTGTAATCCTCAGGCCATTCTCTATGAGATTCTTGGATGCCTTTTACTTTTTTTAACTTCTTTCAAAAATTCTAATATTAACTAATAAGTAGTGTCCGACCGAAGGTTCGGCTTCGGCTTCGGTAATCGGCATAATCGGCCAATTCTTAATCTTCGGCTTCGGCTTCGGCTGGAAAAAGCCGAATATTTTAGCCGAATGTTTTTGCATTTTAAGGGGACCTTCTGGTCTAGAATTTTTTGAAAATTGATTTTTTTTTTTTTTTTATATTTCGGAAGAATAGACTTTTAAGAATATGCTGGCAAAGTTTCGTGAAGATATTGACAATATTTGTTTTGCTACAGCCTTTTTAGAAGGTGGAGACAGCAGGCAGCGCGCTTGATCAAAGCAACTTTGAACGCGTTTATCTCAAAACCACTTTTTTTTGACCTGGTGTGAATGAAAACAAAAAAACCATCGAACCGATTTGTCTGGAATTTTTATATATTATTCATAACATCAATGGCTAGGCCCGAACTAGAATCGAATTTTTATTTCAAGAACTTCATATTTTTTCATCAAAAAAATTGTTAAAAAAAGGGGAGTTTTTGATGGTTGAAATAAAAAATTGCGCCATTTTGTCAATTAAAAAAAATTTTTTTTATTCTAGTTCCTGCCATAGCCGCATTCGTTCTGATTAATAACATATTTTTGTTTTTTTTTCGATTACCAGAACTGCCAAAATCTTTCACACCACGGAGGTACTTTTTCAAAGAGGGTCCACTTCAACGCCATTCTTAAAATACCAACAAAAAAAAAAAAAAATTACAACAACATTTTTTTTTTTATTTTTTTTCAATAAAGAATATAATAAGCCTGCATACTTAGAAAATCGTTTTTTTATTTGGCTTAATACCAAAAAAAAATCATGAAAATACCCTAAATTTTCGTGCTCTAGACCAGAAGGTCCCCTTAATGAAAGTAAAAAATTCACGATAGATTTTCAATTGCTTCATTGAGACCTTTTACACTAGTGAATTATTGCCGTAAATTCTCACTTTGTGGCGACTAAAGCGAAAGAATTTAGAGAAAATTTGAGCGATTTTTTTTGTGCTTGTCAAATGAATAAAGACTGATTTTGTTTACTTACTGTAAAATGTTTTGCATTCGGCTTCGGCCTTCGGTCTTCGGCCGAAGTCTTCAACTCTGCCGATTGTTCGGCTTCGGCTTCGGCTTCGGCTAAAAATCCACCTTCGGTCGGACACTACTAATAAGTAAAGACTTTTAGTTTTCAGTCAAACGATAACTTTTAAATGAGACAAATATTTTTTTGTTAAAACTTGTTATCCAAGAATTTACAACCTATCGATTGGTACCAAATTTCTTAAAATTTGAAAATGGTTGAATTTTTATGTCGCAAAGACTTTTATTTTTGACAAAAAAAATATTTGTCTCAGTTTAAAAGTTCTCGTTTGACTAGAAACATAAAAGTCAATATTTAGCAGTGAATTTTTTTCAAATAAAATAAAAGTCAAAAATTGTCTGTTTTTGTTAAACTTTTATTATAAATGTTATAACTGTTACGGTCCCTGGAAAATATACAGCCCGATTCTGAATATTCCCGGGGAATTTACTTTTCTCGAGAATAAACTTCGTCTTTTTTATATAATTGGGGGAAGAATTTAATGGGGAATGGGTATTTGAGCCATGCTCATAATTTCCCTTACACTATCTATTTAAAAAAAAGGAGAATTGTAGTCTCGAGAATAGTAAATTCCCCAGAAATTTGTTGCCCTGGAATATTCAAAATCGGGGCTGATAAATCTAGCAGCCATAGGTTAATATTAAAACATCAAAACACTTTGCTTGTCAATTAACTGACACGTAGAAAAATTATTAAAATCAGACATTTGACATTTATTGGTTCAATTGTCTGAATAGCTTCCGTTCGCTTATCGTTCGTGGAATATATGTAAGTCGCCGTTCATATTTGGCGATAAATCAGCAGCAACAAAGTTGGGTTGTGGGCGAGGGACGTTTGCGGATGTGGTATGGAAGCGTTTTTGGTTTTTTTTTTTCACACTGAGCAAAAGAAAAATGCAATTAATTCAATTATTTCTCTACCCTCACACTTCGTCTTTCCCATAAAAAGATTGAAATTCGTGTAAAAGAGCACATTGTGCTGTCCGAATTGACACTCTTTTGATTTCTTCTTTCATGATCTCAAATCATCATATGTTGACATTCTTGTTTGCCGCGGTTTTTGTTTTGTTTCGTCAAGAAAAAAAAAAAAAATAGAGAATGTGTGCGAAAATTAGTAACGCCTTCGAATTGATTCAAAGTGAAATAGCGAGCGGTCGATCTTCACTCCAACGATTGGATGAGAAATTATTTCCTACAGATTCAGAATTTCATCCGAAGCCAAGTACACTGATCGAGATTTCAGGAAACAACGGAAGTGGAAAGTCAACGGTTACATATTACATATCAACACTGTGCATTCTCCCGATAGAATTTGGCGGCAAACAAAGCCGTGTCGTTCTAATTGATTCGAAGAATAAATTCGATGCTGGCCGGTTTCTTTGTCACGTAGAGAGCATCATTAGGCGAAGAATTGAAATTAAGAATAAAATAATAGACATGAAAATGACGGCTGAAGAAATAACTCGATTGTCACTCGAGTGTCTAAAATCCGTTACAATTATATATGCATTTTCATCAGATGATCTGGCATTGGCTCTTGATGACATTGAAAATATGCTACTGGAAGATCGAAATGGTGACATTGCTCTGCTAGCCATCGATGGATTGGATGCATTCTATTGGATTGACAATATTGAGCACAAACAACGTATGCACGCTCATTACTCACAGCTGGCCGATCGTCTTCGCCGTATGTGCATTTCGAATAACATTAATTGTGCATTCACAATCGATGCTAACTATGCGAAAAATAAATTCGCCAAGGATGCAGAGATTGCTGATTATAAAATTATCTTGAATTGCAAATCAGAACAGGAGAGAACACTTAACAATTTCAATATCGATATCAATAAAGGTGGCTTAGAATTTCTATGATTCGAAGGCTTTTAATCCTATGATAGGAAATCGTACATTTATAAGCAAAATAGCAGGAGTTTTGGATTCTACATATACATACCGAGTTTCAACCAAATCCCAGAAACGGCCAGCAACTAGAATTATGCCGGAGTTTTTATATTATATATAATTATATACAATTATATAGGTATTATTAAGCTTTGCAATTAAACATATTGGACCATGTGAAGGACAGGCTGAAGAAACTTTTCAAAATGATCCTGTGTCCATTGTGTCAGTATAGGTCATGATACAAGAAAACAAGATAGCGCCACTTCAGCCCGATGATGTCACAAATACAAAATGAGAGCTTCGTTGTTGTTGTTTTGCATGTTAAGCCCAGCGTCACAACTATACTTTAGCATGGGAAACAACAACAATGCGAATGCTTTAAAATAGCGGTACCCGAAGTGGCGCTATCTTGCTCTCTTTGTATCATGAGTGTAGGTAATATAAGATTAGGCTAGGATGGCTACCACCTTGAAGGATAAGTGTGACTCACTTAGGCCACTCATATGCCCATTGTAATACCAACGAGGGAAGTTAGATAATACAAACTTCAACGAGGGATAGCTTTCATCCAATTCCGCCAGGGAGGCGGTCACGTTCAAGACAACTCAGTATTAAGGGGGTCTTCTCATTGAAAACCCGTTTTTTGGACCCTTTTTAAAAAAATTCTTATTTGAAAACGCAAAGAATAATTGAAAACTTTTTTTATTTATTGTATTACAAAAGGTTCAAAGTAAATAAAAAAAATTTTTTTTGCCTCGATACGTGGGCTGTTCAAAAAGTAATGAGACTTCAAAGTTGGTGGTGAAAAAAAAAGGTGCCGTCACGGCGGCCACGATTCCGGGTCTCCGGAGCGTCCGAAATGGAAAAAAAAAACGGGGTTATAATCAGTATAGATGTAATTCTCGGGTGAACCTCAAGCTTAATTTTGTGATTTTTTTTGACAAAATGGCGGCCATTCAAAAAAAAATTTCAATTTCGGGCTTTTTTTTTGTAGTTTAGTGTAAAAAAAAAAATAGTAAAAAATTTTTTTAAAATTATGGTCGAGGTTCACCCGAGAATGGTGACAATTCTGCGTCGATTCCACTTTGTTTCATGAAAATCGGTTCAGTTGAACTGGAGATATCATGGCCGCCAGTTCGAAAAACGTGGTTTCGAGATAAACGCGTTTAAAGTTTGAAGCAACGCAAAAATTACTCGTTTTAGCGCAGATCTTGCTCGACAAAGAAGGCTATATCCTCTAAACTATTTCGAATTTCAAAAAATCCTTTTAGGGGCATATTCACAACTACCCAAGCTATAAATAAATGCAAAAAAAAAAAAGTCGAAAAAAAAAGTTGCTCAATGAGAAGACCCCCTTAAATTGTAATTTTGTTACGTCGCCTTCCAAAACGATAGCTCCGGCAGCTAGTGCTTGAAAATTGGATTATGTATAACTTTAGGTTGTGATTGATTGATGGAGCGATAAAGGGCGGAGAACGAACGGAAAAATCTTTAACTATCAAAATCCCATAAATATATCAAGTTTCTTGTCATGGTTGGTTAGTGTGGCTGCCACCATGAAGGCTGACACACTTTGGCTCCACATGGGCCCATTGTAATGCCACGAAAAATTGGAAAAGAAGAACAGAAACTGAAAAAACGGCATGGCTAACTTCCATGAACGATCTGCGAGTTGAACCCAGAGCCTCTCGCATCGTCAATTGGCAAAAATAAAACAGATGAGTTCTATTGTGACGTAATGCGCAGTACAAGGGAAAAGCCTTAAATTCAATTGCCAGCAATATTTAATATTAAAGTTTTCACCTTTCTTTCAATGTATTTTAAAATTAAAAATTACATTAAGAAAACCCCTGTCCAATAAAACCTCAGGCCAGGGAAAGGCCCCCAAAATTTGGGGGAAAAGTCCCCCTAAAAAAGAACAAAAAAGTAGGAATCACTGCAAAACATGAATCAGCTGATTGTTTCAACAATTCGAAAGGAAAATAAAAAATTGCTGGAGCAAATAAAATGTTAACCGTTTCGCACTGTCTATCAGTGTCCGTCGAATGAATTGCGTTTTGCGCAGATTTCTCAATTATCTTCAAATTCAAAGTTACGGTCTCACGGAAATGTCGACAGCAGCAGCTGCAAAACCAACAACATCAGCAGCAACGACGAATCCGCCTCCAATCAAGAGGAAGCGTCAGATGGCAGCATTCGACTTTGATCAGACAATCGTTGTGGACAACACAGACTACGAAGTGGTCAATTTGCTTCCAAAGGAGAAAACAAAGTACGATAACAAAATGGGCTGGACCGAGTATATGGCAGGAATATTCAAAATGTTGAATGAGAACAATATTGGTCCGGAGAAGATCAAGGATCAAATACGTACGTAGATTGCTACGGAAAATCGTTTGCTTTTTTTTATTACTATAACACGAAAAAAAAATCATGATTACTTTCTTTCGAATACCAAAAAAGGTTGCATGCAGGAAGTTCCAGGCTTTGTACGTCTCATCAAGCGTTTGCGGAATGAGCATAATGTCGATCTTATAATCATCAGCGATTCCAATAGTATATTCATCAGCGAATGGCTTCAGGCTCATGGCATTTATGATTGTTTTGCTGACATATTCACCAATCCCGCGCATTTCGATGAAAAAGGCCTGCTGAACATTCAGCCTTATCATATTCCGCCGCAAACCGATTGCCAATTGAGTGCTCCGAATTTATGCAAGGGTCGTGTACTGGAACGTTTCGTGGTGGAGCAGGATCTACGTCATAATATTGTCTATGATCGCATCATGTATGTGGGCGACGGATCGAATGATATTTGTCCAGTATTAAGGCTTCGTCCGGTTGATTTTGCCTGCGTTCGCAGTGGATTCTCATTGGAAAAGAGCTTGATCAAGAATCGTAATAAAATGAATCTGAATGCTGAATTAATCGTTTGGGAAAATGGATTCGATTTACTTGATCAATTGGAGGCCGTTTTAACGCAGTGTCGTCACGGGAAGAACAAGAAAGATGGCACTTAGACACAAACATACCCCATGAATACATACATACAACAACAACCTTCAGACACAACATATCGTTTACTACATTTACCCCAACGGAGTATTATATATATACAATATATGAGCTTGAGCTACTAGTTGACCTTGATGAGTGTTATCTTCTATTTCGTTTTCTATTTAAATTATTTATTGATGTTTCAAAGATATATATATATGTATAGTCGTAATATAATAGTCTAATTGTCGTCTAAATAAATTCATTATTATACTATTATGTGTAGATATGCAAATTTTCAATCAATAAAATATGATGTCTTAGGTGTTTTAAACTAATTCAAAATAGAATTCTGGTGTAGTAAAATGGCTACGAAGATTTAATTTAAAACGATTCTATATCATTTTATATGCACCTAGGTAATAAAAGTTTCCAGTTAATGGGAATTTCTGGCCTTATGTGTGCATACTTAAAAGTGAAAAGTCTTCAGGGAAATTTTTCGGGGATCAAGTTTTTGTTTTTAGAAAATTTCAAAGTCTAATTTAAGTGATATCGGGCCTTATTTTGGGGGCTTTCGGGGTATATATTCCCTTAAAAAAACTGGCAACAGCGGTGAAAAGTATGCATATAAGTATCTGAAATTTTTCCGATAGTGAGAAGTTTCTACATTTTTGTAAGTTCATATGGAAAGTTGAACACATTTTAAGAAGGACTCTGGGAGAATATTTTAACCCTTAGATGGGTCTCTTTGAAATGCTTTTATTGGTGGGCACCATTGACTCGTTTTAATCGAATGAAGATGTCATTACCAGGGCTCGGATTTTAATGACTTTTAAAATTTAAAGCATACTTTATGGGGCAAAAATATTTTCGTACCAGCACTTTGCGAATAAGTTAAGCAAAGTTGAACTTCAAATCGCTTTTTTAATTTCAAAAAAATTAATATTGAAGTTAAAAATCGATTTGAATCCGGACTTTAGGCGAGTTGAACAAAATTTGTGCTCCATAAAGTATGCTTTAAAATTATAAAAGTCAACAAAATCCGAGCCCTAGTCATTACATATATTTTTTTTTTAATTAAAGAAGAAATAAAAGGAAAGGGGAACTTAAATGAAAACTGATCAAACATCCATTCGGCATTAACAGTCGATACTTCAAATTGTGAAGCTTTCAAAGTGAACAGAACTCTTAAGGTGGCCAAAACTGGGTCACCTGCGCTATCATTTTAAGAATCAGAACTTTTGCTTTTCATTATATGCATATAGTTTTATTAAGGCAAACATTCTCTGAATTATTGAGCAATAATAAAAAATCAACTCAAAAACCTACTGCCACATCTCAAATCCTATTCTTTGGAAAAGTTAATGGACGCCATTTTCGTGTGTAGATATTGAAGACATTGTATGAGAAATAGATTTTTGGGAAGATTTTGAAATTTCGTTGGGATGTATTATCCCAATGGCACTCAGAGGGTTAAATGAATTTATTTAAAAAGCGAAAGATTGTTTATTAACCCTTAATTTCTCATTGGTACCTCTAGTAATCAATAAATTTATATGAAAAATTTGTTTTAGCTGAAAAAAAAATCAGACTGTTAAGGGTTAAGGGGGTCTTCTCATTGACCAACTTTTTTTTCGACTTTTTTTTTTTGCATTTATTTATAGCTTGGGTAGTTGTGAATATGCCCCTAAAAGGATTTTTTGAAATTCGAAATAGTTTAGAGGATATAGCCTTCTTTGTCGAGCAAGATCTGCGCTAAAACGAGTAATTTTTGCGTTGCTTCAAACTTTAAACGCGTTTATCTCGAAACCACGTTTTTCGAACTGGCGGCCATGATATCTCCAGTTCAACTGAACCAATTTTCATGAAACAAAGTGGAATCGACGCAGAATTGTCACCATTCTCGGGTGAACCTCGACCATAATTTAAAAAAATTTTTTACTATTTTTTTTTTACACTAAACTACAAAAAAAAAAGCCCGAAATTGAAATTTTTTTTTGAATGGCCGCCATTTTGTCAAAAAAAATCACAAAATTAAGCTTGAGGTTCACCCGAGAATTACATCTATACTGATTATAACCCCGTTTTTTTTTCCATTTCGGACGCTCCGGAGACCCGGAATCGTGGCCGCCGTGACGGCACCTTTTTTTTCACCACCAACTTTGAAGTCTCATTACTTTTTGAACAGCCCACGTATCGAGGCAAAAAAATTTTTTTATTTACTTTGAACCTTTTGTAATACAATAAATAAAAAAAGTTTTCAATTATTCTTTGCGTTTTCAAATAAGAATTTTTTTAAAAAGGGTCCAAAAAACGGGTTTTCAATGAGAAGACCCCCTTAAGGTGTAATGTTTTGGCCACTTTATTTTTTGAGGAGTAGCCTTTAACACTAAACCTACCAGAGCTGTTTAAACAGCTATATATTGTAGAAAAAGTCGTTCAGTAAGTTCAAGAAAAATAAAAACCTGGAATTTAACAATTTTGATTAAAGTTCAATAGCGGTCATTTGACCGCTCTGGTATGTTTAGTGTCAAAGTTGTTGTGGTGGTGTGACTGAGTGCATAGAGAAATCGCTGAATTACACTAGTTCACAAAATTTGGCAGTTTGGCTTGGGCATAGATATCAAAAACTATTCTTCGGAAAAATAAATGGATGTCATTTTTTTGATCACCAACTCCGAATTTTTTTTAAAAAAATTTGCCCATTTTTAATAGACATTTTATTTTTGTGAACTTATGTAATTAAGCTATAAAATATGGACGAATTTATTAAGAAAAAATCGTTAACATCGAGAAGAAAAGGAAAACTAAATGTAGCACTATTTTTTGTTAAGGCATTGTTTTATTTATTTCTTTAATTGGATGTATTTCTCATATATGTTTATTATAAATAAATTAAGGTATATGTTTGAAGTAATTTAATTAACTTAAGAATATTATAATTATAGACACAAAAAACACGCACACAAATATTTATTTATTTATTTATTTTTTTTTTTTATGTAAAAACTAACACTAAAATGTACTTAAATATTATTTTAAAGAAGTTGCGTATTGTAAATTATTTTCGCTTCTCAATTAATAATTTTTAAATACATATACAATATAGCTATGATTTTGTTTCTTGTTTTGTGTTTTTGATTCAACGTTGATTCAGCAAATCATTTACAAAGCATACCGATTAAAATAGGGAACTATGAGAAAAATAACCTTTTTTTTTTATTTATTTTGAAATTAAATTCATTCATCGAATATACATACAATATATTGTGTTACATAGATCGATAGATATACACGCATATGGGGGGTAGGGGTGGACTAACTTAGCTTTAGGAATTGTGCATTTAAAACATTTTTACCAATTTACGATTGTTTACAAATATTTTTAAATCATTTATTTGCATTATTTTTGTATATTTTTATATAATTTTACTTAACTGCTAAATCCTTTTTTTTTACACTTATTTCATTTTTACAGTTCTTAAATGATAGTTTAACAAAAAATTTGAAAAAAGTAGCCATGGAATCTTAACACTTTCTTATGATTTTTCTTTTTTTTTTTTTTTACAATTTTTTATTCCGCATCATATTATTTAATAATTTTAAACTTACAACTATAAAGAAACAATAACTACAGGGAACTATAATTCCCAAAGGGGGGAAATACAAATAAAACACACCACATTATTTAACTAAAACTAGATTCCTTAATATTGTGAAATTCTCTATGGCGCTGTAAAATTTAATTTGATTAAAGAATTAGTAGCGTACTTAAATAATACTCTTTCATAAAAGCATAAGAAGTTAAGTTTTCCTTTTTTTTTTTTTTTCATTTTCTAAAATTCTTCTTCACATGATCGATTCATACAATTGCAGCGAACTCCCGTTCCGAAACTTGAACAACTCTTTTTCGCCAATAACTATAACGTACGTAGTTCTAGTAAAATGCAATATTTGATCAGAAATACTCGACGTACGAGAACCCATAGAATTTGTTAACTGAAACGGAGCTGCTTTTAATTAGTTCGAGAGTACTTGAGAATTCACCGTAAATTTTCAATGTATAAAAATTCAATACAAAAAAAAAAAAGCTGAACATTTTTGAAATAATGGGGCCCAATTTTGATCTAAAGTGTTTCAAATTTCTACCACATTTCTAAACAAGTTTCTACCACGTTAAAGAACAATTTACACAGACTCAGTGAAGTCGCAATAGTCTCATTAAAGAAAAATAGTTGAGATTTTTTACGTGAGTCAAATTGAGGAGGATGCTTATCAAAATTCTGGAATCATTCAGCCCGATTCGAAATATTCCAGGGGAATTTTTCTCTGCAGATTTGAAAAAAAAAAAAAATTCTCCCCTTCGCTACACACTGGGCAAGAAATTCTAAATTTTTTTTTTTAACAAAAGTCGTTTCATTCTTCATTTTATTGACGCAGAGAAAAATTCCCGAGGAATATTTATTTAGAATAGGGATGATTTACATATGTATAAAAACTCATTGCGATATTCATTAAGCTTTGATAAGTCTCTCAATTTAAATCAATATTGTGAACATTAAAATAGACGGGACATGTCTTAAACGTTAGAATAGCATCAAAGCCATTTTGTATTTTAATTTTTAGTTTTGTTAATTATTTGATTTTGTCCGTATCGCAACGAATTTGTCTTTTGCCTGAAAATATGCAATCATTCAATACTTTTCTCAATAAACGAATAACTAGCGATTATTTAACTTCAAGGGATTGTCTACTTATGAAAAAATTCTTTCAATTTATATAGTCTAAGATTCAAATCGATTTTGAATTTAACTTTTATGTAAATTTAAGTCAAATTTTTTTCCCCATTATAAGTACAAAATGCTTCAAATTTATAAATGCTTAAAAATACACGCTCTAGAGCATCAAAGCATTATTTGTAATTTCTATCGTTTCTAGGTTTTGTTAATTATTTGATTTGTCCCATCTCAACTAATTTGTCTTTTGCCTGAATTGATGCAATCTATTCAGCATTACTTTATCTTCAATAAACGACATTTTTAACATTATCTTGATTAATTTATAATCCTATCCGTTTCGTAGGACTTTGTCATTACTGAATAGGTATATCTCTACTAAAGAAACCATCTGTCGAACTAATTAGATCCCAGATATAGAAGTTGCACGATCTATTCTGATGCCAATTTAACGTTTGCTAGAGTTCTTGTTCTTTTTATGAAATTTTTTACATTTCATTGTTATTTTTGGGATGTAATTGTCAATATTTATTATTTTCCATTGAAGATGTATTTTTCAAGTTAACTCTTAACTAAGAGTAAAGTTCCATCTAAAGATCGATAATTTTTTAGAAAAGACTTCATAGAACGCTTGGCACGAGCTATTCTGTTCTGCTACAATTTCTAAACGTTTGCTAGAGTTTTTGTTCTTTTTTGGAAATTTGGGAGCGCCATTCATTAGTTTTTCTTGGGGTGTAAGTTAGTCAACTATTTATGATATAGCTTTCTTTTGAAGATGTACTATTTTCAATTAAAGTCTTAATCTAAATAAATTCAATTAAAAAATGATAAATTTTTTTAAACAAAGACTTCAAAAACACTTACAAACTGAGCTTAACTATGAAATTCTCAATATTTAAATGTAAACTTTGTTCGGTTAAATTAAAAAAGAATAGAAAAAAATCAACACCTAGCCAAAATATAAGCCTGTGCGGAGGAGGCATTTAATTTATTTTAATATGTATCTATTAAAATTAATATGTATCTATTAAAATTAATATGTATATATTAAAAATAACGAAAATAGTAAATTGACAAAAGAAAAATCTACTTATTTGTAAGTATACGAAAAGAAGTAGTTTTGTAAAGTTCAATTTTAAAAAGTAAAACTGCGTTACGCTTGTATGTATGTATGTATGTATGTATGTATGTTGGAACAGACTCCATTATCCATTGCATTATGTTCCCTTTAAGTAACGTCTTAGGTATTATATTTATGTGCAATTAATTTATTTCATAGCTCCAATTTATTCGTAAATTTTATTTTTGAACTCTAATTGTAAAAATACTTACAAACATTTATATATGTATGTATTTATGTTTTAACTTTTGTTTTTCAATACATAACTACTTACTTACTTACACATGTAATATATAGCATATATCAACTTAGCACATTATGCTTAAAAATATTGAAGTCCTAAATAACTATGAAAATAAAAACAAAAAGTAAAACGTTCAAAAAATACTTTCTAAATAGTAAATTGTTAAAAAAAAATTATTTTTTTTTTTTACAGAAAGTAGCATTAAGTCCCTAAGCAGCCAAGTATTAAGACATCAACGTTTAGGAAATAGCATATTCGAAATATATATTTACAAATTTAAGTAGACATTTTGAAGTGCGTGCCAACAATAGTCAAAAGTGTGTGGTTAAAGAGCTTTTAAGTTTTGCGTAAAGCAGTTTGAAAGCTATCAAAACTCTGTATAATGAATAGTTAAAAACAACTTCTCTGGTTGTTTCGTTGAGTGGCGTGGGTCGAGACCACCTTTTTCTGATTTAAGATTGTACAATCATAATCCTATTTATTCTACAATGTGGAAAACAAAAGCTCTTACGTGAAAGTTATCTTATCCGCAAACGTTCTATCGAAGTCATAACTAGAGCGTGTATTTTTAAGCATTTATAAATTTGAAGCATACTTTGTGGGGGGGATATTTTTTTTCTTATCACCATTTTGGAAATAAGTAGCGAATTTGAACTTCAAGGGGATTTCCTAGCTTTGAAAAAGTCTTAAATAGTCTAAAAATCGATTTGAATCTTAACTTTATGTAAATTGAACAAATTTTTTGCCCCATAAAGTACGCTTCAATTTTATAAATGCTTAAAAATACACGCTCTAGTCATAACTCTCTTTCACATATATATGCAGGAGAAGAATTTTTAAATGAAAAAAAATGACGGGGCAGTTACATCATGTCAAATAGAATATTTCATGATTGATTTCCCTTTTTTTTTGCGATGTAATCCTTCTTATCCCTCGTATGTACAGTGTGTGTGTGTGTGTGTGTGTAATCGCGTACATACACTTTTTACAGACACTATAAGTCTGTAATACTTTTCTGCTTGGGACAAAAGCGTATAACCCCCACTCAGGCAACAACCGGTGGAGGTGGTGGCGATGATGATGATGATGTGTTGTTGTTGTTGTTGTTGTCTCGACAGCGTTAGAGTTCATTGAAGTTATGGAATTGATGGGGTTATCGCTATTTTTTGATGCTATGCTATCAGGACTAAGCTGTGATTTCGTTTGTGATGAATGTTGTGTTGTTGCTGCTGTTGTTGTTTGTTGTTGTTGCGTTGTACCACTGCAAAAGCCAGGACTAATGCTACTATTACGGCTACTATTACCTTGGTTATTATTGGGAGAGAAGTTCCCACATGAATTTTGTAAACGTTTCGCTGATGTACGCGATCGACCACAAGGAACGCAGAGCATAGAACAATGTTCTCGCAATTTCGTTATGTTATCGATCCGATACTCGTTTATCCATTTCACTTTTTTATGCTTGATTTGTTTGATTTTTTCACCATTGGGCTGTAGCTGCTGTGTAAGACCTTCGGGCTTTGTCGCCCCGCAACGTATACAAACGCTGCAACGTTCGCAGCTCCAGCGACCTTAAACGGATTAAGAATTGAAAAAGTAATTATTTTAAACAAATAATGAACCATTCGAAATTGATCAGGATTCAATTATATAGAGCTTACAATCTGGCACTGATTTCACACCAAGACAATATATATGAAAGCCTCGATCACATTGCTCGCAATAAAGCATTTTATTTGGCTCCTGTTTCCGTTTACATTTGATGCAACACTTACAATCGACACATTGCCAGTTATAGTTCCGTACGCGCAGTACCATTCGATAGGGCATCTCAATGCAACTTGGATGGACTTCAACGAAAGAGAGAGAGAGAGAGAAATTCAACAATAAGAAAAATTCATAATAGTCTTAAAACAAGGACAGAGAAAATGTTGTCCTACTTTTCTCCGAAACATACCTTTGCGATCACACGTATAACAGTTGATAAATAGCTCGGGGAAATTTTTCGGATTTTTATTTTGTGGCCCATGGCACACTGCGCATGTTGCCATTGCTGCCGAATCCGAATCCATTTCGTCTTCACTAGAAGTGCAAGTAGACGACGATGATGATGAATCGCTACTCGACGATGAGCACGAAGACGATCCCGATGATGACTCGCAAAAGCTCTCTGCAGCGGAATCCTAAAAAGGCGAATTAAAATTCATCAATAAAAAAAAAAAAAAAATTTTGAAGAAATATTGAATGCAAATAGGAGGGCGTACCACCAAATCATCACTAACGCTTTCTGCGATCGATCCAGACTGGCGCGAAAGAGGGCATGATTTTTCGGATTTACTATCACAATTAAGTTTGGAACTTCGTTCGGAACGTGCTCGCCTGCTGCGTCGTATCTTCAAACGTTTCGATGAAGATTCATTATTCCTTGTGTCACACGTTTCACTTGTTGTATCCGTTTCGTCGGCAGTTGACGTCATCGCATTTTCTTTTTTCATTGGATTGTCCAAAACTGTATTAACTGGCAGCGCACTGAAATAGGAATTCAATTTATGGTTTGAATTATTTAAAAGGAGTTTTTTTTTTTTTTTTTAAATTACCACAATTCGAATTGGTTATAACTTTTAAATGTGCCGACATATTGACCGGGAACCACAGCTACCGGATAATAATCAGCAGTTTCAATTGGTCTAAATAAGTCTTGTGACTTTAGCAACGTTGGTGGCTCGGCTATGCATTCAGCACTTGCAGCGCTTGATATTTCATCAACTATTGAACGTGTCATTATGGTCGTTGCAGGAACATCTGCTGGCAGCGGAACATTCACCATTAAATTTTGAAGATCCAAACACTGTGACCTCTCATCTTTTCGACTAAAAAAAAAACAAAGAGAGTAAAAAATAAAATCCATTCTATATCGGAAGAAAAGTGAGCAAGAATATCATCATTAGAGCGTGTATTTATAAGCATTTATAAATTTGAAGCATACTTTGTGGGGGGGATATTTTTTTTCTTATCACCATTTTGGAAATAAGTAGCGAATTTGAACTTCAAGGGGATTTCCTAGCTTTGAAAAAGTCTTAAATAGTCTAAAAATCGATTTGAATCTTAACTTTATGTAAATTGAACAAATTTTTTGCCCCATAAAGTACGCTTCAATTTTATAAATGCTTAAAAATACACGCTCTAATCATCATACGTTTTGTTGAAGTACGCATTCCACTTGCTGGCAGATAGCATTGCACGGTCCCGTGCCTGTAAGCCGCGTCCACCTACGTTTATACCCAATGATTTTTGCTTTGTTTCGATCTCTCGTATATGCTTTCGCCTGACGAAGTCCTTGTATTCTTCGTATTTATCGAAAAAATCGGCATGCATAATATCCAAGATATCTGAAGCCCAAACGGCAGTTATACCGAGATCGCACATTTTCTCCGTTACTAATCCTTTTTCCTGTAACCAATTCCGCTCCTCCATGTCTATCTGACGACGTGGAAGGTCTGGATACTTTCGTTTAAAACTCTTTATGCCCAAATAGTTTGCCACTTGCTCTTGTATCATAAAAGTGTCGCGATTCTTTGAAGGACAACAGCCCTTCGGTGGCGGCCAGTCGTATTCGGCTATGGATGAAACTGTATACTCAATGCTGAAATTATGTGGAAAAATATGAAAAAATTTTAATTCAACTCTAAACGGAGGAGACTTTGACTTTTGACTTACTCTTCGGCTGCACAGACTTCCATTTTCTTCTTTTTTATCAGACGCTTTACATTAGCACCATTCTGGACGGCAGCTACATTATTGGGATCGAGTATACTGTTGTTGCTTATTATGGACGACTGTGACTCTTCTTCGTTTGTGGACAAAAAGTCCGGTTGTCTGTAAACAGAGGAAATATTTTCAAGTAAATCTCTTGCGATGAGAAGAAAAAAATAGTAAGAATGGAGGACCCACCTTATTGGCGTCTGCGGATCGGGAATCGTTTGTATTTGACTCATGTCGGCACTCATGCGGGTGTCTTCTTCGAACATTTGTGGCGACTGTTTGGACAATAATAATAATAATAGCGAGAAATAAAATGTAAAATTCATATTTCAAAGTAAGTTAATTTCTCGATCGTTTTCTTACCGGTGTGATTATCCCCTTCATGCGTGCTGGATCCGGAGTATGTTTTAATCCACCAACACAACGGGGACGATTCAAGGCTATTGCCTTGGCGACTGCACTAGCGCCACGACCTAAACGATGACCGCGAGGCCCGCCACGAGAGCCACGACCGCGACCACGTCCACGCCCCCTTCCAGGTGTACGCAGTGGCGATGTTTGAGATGACGAATCATCTGAAAGCAAGAAAATCAATCATTGGCATATATCTAAACAATAAATCCGATAGAAGATGATCTGGTCGTCTTCAATACTAACCACCTGAATCACCGCTTCCAACGCTGCCGCTCAAATCATCTCCCTCTTGCGAGTTCGCGCGGCTACTGTTGCGACTCGATGGCGACAATTGTACAGAGTTTAGCTGTTGAGTAAGCATGATGGCAGAGAAATCCTGCGATTGAAACACAACATCGGGCAAAGGATCGGTCGATGAAAGCGCTTTAATTGGTGGCAGCATTGACTTTGAACTGCCAGCAGCAACTGTGGTTAATGTAGATGTTGTCGCTCCACTGCATGCCGATGCCGATGCCGATGACGATGACGACGACGACATGGTCAAATCAATTTGCGAAGATACTGCGGAGAAATTGCTGTTAACCGTGCCCGTAAAGTGGCCAGCCGTAGTCGCCGTTGTTGTTGCTGTGGTGGTCAATGTGGTGGTCGTTGAAAAAGACGAATTGCTCGAGCACGCTGAGGAGAGACTTGAATTCGAACCACCAAAATGATTAAAGCTATTCACCGTCGAACCACCGGGCACAACTTCACAACTTCCGGATATATTCGTGTCGTCGTCGTTGTAGCAGGGGGAGAAGAAGTCAGAATCGAATTTACAAAGCGTTGTTTGCGTTGTTTCGGTTGCGTTGAATACGGTGTTGCGGACTGATTTTGTTTTTCGGTAGTGTTTAGCAGCGAGGAGTTCGGGGTGCCGCAACGCCTTGTTGTCCGGATGGCTCGCTCGCGCCGTATCTTGCCTTCTTCGATTTTTGCATTGGGCGTGCTAGGAGTGCTAGGTGCATCTATGACATCTGAGGGCGTAACGGGTTGCTCCGCGGATACCATATCGATGGCCAAACGCTTCCTTAACAATTGTACACGTCTTTCGGCAGTTGGTATAGCCGGCGTTGTCGTTGGTGTGCTGACGTTTGGGGTGTTTGCAGCAGCTGTTGTTATGATGGTTGTGCCCTGATTAGCCGCCTGTTCTTCGGGTCTTATTCTTCTGGGACGTCCTCGCTTCCTTGGCGCTGGCGTTGGCGCTGGTGCTGGCGCTGGCTGCCCTGGAGTTGAAGCTTCGGGATCGTTTACGGCTTGAGCTGATTGAGCAACATTCTGCTGCGAAGAGTTCAACAACAGTGCAGCGTTCTTGCCGATCTGATTAACTTGATCGATTTCATCCATTGGAACGTCCAAGATATTATCATGCTTTTGCTTGCGTGAACGGTGATGGGAATTCGTTCCCGACTGCGACTGTGACGATTGCGGCTTCGGCGACTGTGCGCAATGGTTATCACTCGCTCCACCAATAAGCGTCGGAGACGTTGTTATGATTGTCGACGAGTTCGTCGCATTGTCATTGGTCAGGATCGTCAGCGTTGCCATTGTCGGCGTCATGTTTTCAGTTCGTCGCATTTTATTGGGTGAAAACTGTAAAAAAAAAAAATAAATAAACAAAAATTTTATTTTAATATCACATAAATGAAAATCCGGCATCACTCTTACCGCCAAGCAATCGTTGGTGTAATTGCAAAGCTCCTTCGCTGAGCGCTTGAGTCCTGCTGGACTGTGATTCGTCGCCTCTGCGGATGCCGACATGTGATGCATTATATTGTTATTGTGATGCAGCATGCTTTCTTCCGTTGCATTACCCATGGCTTGACCCATGTACAAACGGTTGGGGAACTCGCCGACTGATTGCGAGTCGTCTTGCGAGGAGCGCGGACTGCCTTCAGGTGTATCGAGTATTTCGATGGAATCGATAACGGTCGTTGTTGTTGGTGGCTTCGTCGAATTGTGCATTGGCAATGAATTCGACAAGTTCGACATTATCGATGATCGGGCGGCGAGTGATGAAGCTGCAAACTGAGCTGCGTGCTGTTGCATTGCTGCGGCGGCCGCTGCTGCTGCTGCTGCATGTGCATGTGCTCCGTTGGCGATGAGACGCTCGTTCAATTGTGGATAGCTTAAAGCGTTTGGAGCCACATTGAATAGGTGGTGGTGGTGTGCAGGATGCGGCAGCATAGGTGGGCGGTGGCGGCGGTTGCGGTCTAGGATGCAATGGCGGGAGTGTTGGATACCTTAGTGGAGCGGTTAGCTGACTTAGTAATAGGCTATTGCTTTGCTCTTTAGCTGATGATGTCATCATCAATTGCTGTTGCGGCCGATTGTGATCAATCGATGTGGCGATCCGTGAAGCCGTTTGTATGACGCTTGTCTCACGCTGCAGACATTCCAAAAGCAGAGCATTCGATTGTGTCGTTGAATTCAAAAATTCTGGCAGCTTTGGATCGGCATCGGTATAGTTGAAATGCGCCGGCGATGAACCCGGTGAAGGTGATGATGTCAGATCAACGGTATCAACGACTTCCTCGCTAACATTCTTTGAGACGATCGAATGGTTTTTTTCTGGCAACGCCTCCAAATTATTGTCCATATGAATACCATACGCTTCACCGTTACGTATAGCTCCAAAGTGCGTAATATTTTTGAATATTTTCGGATCGTGGGCTTGTAGACCTTCATCGATATCCATGTCATCTGAAGGTCGTCGAGTATCGGAGACTTCTTCCAACAGTGCTGGTGGTGGTGGTAGTGTGGTGGTAGTGTTGGTGGCGGCTTATTGGTACTATTGGCTGATACTACTTTTTTCGAGTTTTCGGCTTGAACCGCCGCTTGCGTTTCAGCCATTGCTGAGTCTGTTGTATTCTCGGTGAAACCACAGAACTCCTGACTGCTGCTGGATTCTCCGCCATTGGCAACAACATTCGGCGTTGTTGATGACGATTTTTCTATACTTTTTGATTGGATCGATTCGTTGTTGTTTGCTTGTGTTTGGGATACGCTAGATACCTTCATTGATTTTTTGTGACCTATGGAAGGAGTTTCGTTCGATAGCTGCTTATCGGTGGACGCAACAGTTTTCAACCTCAATGTCGGTGAGCCCAGATTGGTTATTGTGAGTTTGGGAACAGTTTTGTTCGGTTGTGGTTGTTGGTTGTTGTTCGCTTTGGAGATTTTCTGATGATGATTGTGCCGACTCGATGCTTGTGCCATCATCGGAGTCCTCGGACGATTGTAGTTCTTCTTTTGAGTTTGTGGATGGAAGCGTTTTTATTGTTAGCTTCGGAATTTTCGCTGACGTCTCCCTATGTTCGTCGATGTGGTGGTGGTGTGGTGGTGCTGGTGGTGGTGGTGGTGGTGGTGGTCGGCGCCGGTAATACTAGAGGATGATGAGGATGATGTTGTTTTGATTGTCAATTTGGGTACGACTTTCTCATTTATATTGTCGGTGGTGGTAATTCCGTGGTTTACTGCTGCCGTGGTGAGTTCTTGTCTTGAAATCATTAACTTTGGTACACGGTCTGGACTTTGAGTCTTTGATATTGAAGTTGGTGATGCCGGATTATTTGCGACGACTTGACGAACGACCAATGATGCAGCGTTACTCCCACCACTGCTACTGCTATGGGATTTCGGTGAGTGTGGTGTGGAAATCGTCAATTTCGGAATTGGTGGAGGTACTGAATCTGTTGATGCAGATTTTATAGTAATTTTGGGTATTTTCTCAGGCTCTTTATTCGATTCGGATGATGATGGGTGGTCATCTTCGATTTCAAGGGATTTGGTTTTGATTGTTAGCTTTGGAATGGTCTGTTCATTTTTATGCTGTGTGGTGATGATGACAGCGTGTTCCTGTCCGGTTTTTATGGTTAATTTTGGTATTTTATGCATTGAAGAAGATGTCGTCGTAAAGCCATCTGCTTCGGTTAATGCGTCAGCAACAATGGAAGTAGTATCTGTAGTAGCCGCTGACGCCACACAACTTCCAGAGGGTGAGGTTTTAATAGTCAATTTCGGTACAACCGGCAACAGAACAGATGGTGGCAGGTCTTCTTTGCTCTTAGATTGCATCGACTTTAGAGCCATTTTGGACAAAGCTGCTCCTGCTCCTGCTGCTGTTGCTGCTGTTGCTGAAGAAGAGGAAGTGCCCATTGTACTTTGAGGCGATGAAGCGGTACTTGAAGATGAGTTTGAATTTGAAGTTGACGCAGGCGAAATGGACGAGGACAAAATCGATGAACCGCTTGCACCGTCCAAGGTTGTTTTTATCGTCAACTTTGGCAGAGGAGGCTGTTGCTGTTGCTGCGACTGCTGCTGCTGCTGTGTGATGAATCGCTGGCACTATTCGCTAGCTTCCCTACAGCAGCATTCGGTGGTGATAGAACTCCATGCATTTGTGTGTCGGAAATTTTGATTGTGAGTTTAGGAACAATGCTCGTATGCATACAGCCGCCTTCTTCGTCGTGGGCTGCACGTATCGTCAGTTTTGGAACAATATGAGGTTCCGAACTCATGTTCTCGGATGCCGCCGCCGCCGCCGCCTTAATTGTTAATTTTGGTATTGGAGCATTGCTCGCAGACGTTTCACTTTGCTTTGATGCTAGTATTTCAGCTGCTTTGGTATCGCTGGAGGACGCATTTGCTTCGGAGGCCGAAGCTGAGGCGGCGGTGGCGCAGGAGGATGATTTTGGGGGGAAAAGTGGCTTTATCGTTATTTTTGGTATAACGTGTGGTGGAGCAGCATCAGCTGTGCTGCTGCCACTGCTGCTCGGACTGCGCGGTGACTGATGCTGCTGTCCGTGGTGATGGAATTGGAGGTGTTGCTGTTGTTGCTGCTGTTGCTGCTGATTGCCGTGATGTAAATTGATTTTAAGTGGCTCAACCTTACGCGTATCGGCTTCAGCTGTAATACTACTATTGGTACTGCTATTGGAACAACTATTACTCATGGAAGGATCATTATCTAAGAAATGCTCCTGTTGCTGTTGCTGTTGCTCCTGCTTCTGCTGCTGCTGCTGCTGCAGCTGGTGCCGCGTTTTATATTGAACGTTTTGAGATTCATTCTGTTTTGGTAGCTTTAAAATAATTTTCTCGACATGATTCACCGTGTCAACGTCAGCTGAAGTCGTGGAGCCGCTGCCGGGCAAATTGTTTCCGCTATCCCGAGCAACCATGTTGCTCTCCGATTCGGTCGCTTTTGTTTCTGTACTCTTACGAAATGAGCCAACGTTTGGCCTATCACAAGTCTCCGTTCTCCTTGTGGACGACGTTAAATGATTATTGTGCGCGGATGTTTCATCAGTTTTTTCCAAATTTTTACTTTTCGATAAATTCGCAGACTTTGCGGCAGCGGCTGCTGCTGAAGTTGTCGGCATAGCCGCATCCAAGGCGTTCAACTCTTCTTCCTGCTGACTTAATGTAATTTGTTGTTGTTGTTGTTCTGCTGCTCCTGTTGTTGTATTTGATTTTGTAATTGCTGCTGCTGCTGCTGCTGCTGCTGTTGGACTTGTTGATGATGCTCTGATGAATCATCCTCACTGGTGGACAATAACAAATTCGCACTTTCTTCTCTACCCTGTATTGTATTGTGCTGTTGTATTGGCGAAGAGCTGTAATCGTTCCCCGTGCTGCTCGTTATACGCGCTGGAGAAGTTATAAAATCTTGCAATTGATTCGTCTGAGCAGCATACGGATATGGCGTTGTGCCGCCACAAATCTCATTCGATGTGGATGTCACAACTTGTTCTTCTTCCTCTTCGTCGGCGGGGATTTGACTCGGATTCGAGCAGCTGATGGCTGCTGCTGCTGCTGAAGTGGTGCTCGCTTGGCTGGTATCGACACCACCAGCCGCATTAACTGTACTCGGTGGTGTTGTTTCTTCTGTTGTTGTTGTTGTTGTTGTTGTTGCTGCTGCTGGCGATTGGTTGTATCATTCATGCTGAGTACTGAATGAAGGTACTTCTTCTTCGCAGTTTCCCAATGGACATTAATGAACGGATTTTGGTCGAAACTAGTATCAGAGCGCCATTCCTTTCAAAATTCCTATTATCAATTCAACTTCGATAGTCCTCCACATGTCTCTGCGTGCGTGCGCGCGATCTATGAGGTGAAATAATGATAAAGAGAACACAAAATTAATTCCCCATTGCTCAATAATATGGTTATTCGGAATATATTGCATTTTTAGAAAAACATCCTCTCGACTTTCCTTAGTCAAATCCTTCCTGACCTGCACCTACGTACGTAGGGCGACAAACAGTCTGTGTGAAAAAGAAGAAGAAGAAGAAGAAGAAGAAGAAAAAAACAGTCTCTCAAAAGACATTGAGAAAGCTACCTTGAACGAAACCTTGGTTAACGCGAAACGCTCATTTCTTTGCCCTCTCAGAAGAGCTTGCAGTTTAGTAGTAAAATTTGAGTTAAGCTGTTCTTTGATTTTATCAGCAGCAGCAGCAACATGCTCGCACTAAAATCTACGCCTGCAGCAGTCGCGTAGCGACAACAGCGCGAGCAAGTGGCTCGTTTTTCTGTCGGCTCTTTGGAACGACTAACGAAACATTATTCTCTTCACACTTCGAAGATTCAATTTCGTAAAAACCGAATTTACTCGGAACGGACCGTTTAGGCGAGATAGCTAGGAAAAAAAAAAAAAAAAAAAATTAAGGTGGTAGGAAAAGTATGTACGTGAAATTCTCTGTCCTTCAGTTCACCGGTTAATTGGTTAAATTTCTTATCATATACTCCCACACAAAGAAAAAAAAAAAAAAAAAAAAAAAAAAATGGAATTCTAGGAAATAGAAGAAATTTGATTCGAACATCTGGTTCTGGTGTTTTGGATGGAGGCGCCAAATTAAACTAATTGAGGTGAATCGATATGGTACGGAGTTTATAAAAATTAAATCTTTTCAGGAGAAATACAGAGAATATTCAGACGTAAGCTACTCTTTTGCCGCCTATAATTCTAGCTCTATAAAATGCAAATGGCAAAGGGACTCTGAATCAGTGCTGTCGAAATGCTACTATAGCAGTTTTTTTTTTTGCTCCTTTTTGTCTCGCCGTACTACTTTACTACTCCTTTCATTAACGTACTACTATTTGGTTCTAAATAAATTTTTTCATACATATGTCTTTTTTTTTGTGCAGTGAAAATTAACTAAGTATATCGCAAGCCTGCGAAAACTTATTTATTCACATACGTTAATCTGTTTCTTCATTCATTAAGGGGGTCTTCTCATTGAGCAACTTTTTTTTCGACTTTTTTTTTTTTTGCATTTATTTATAGCTTGGGTAGTTGTGAATATGCCCCTAAAAGGATTTTTTGAAATTCGAAATAGTTTAGAGGATATAGCCTTCTTTGTCGAGCAAGATCTGCGCTAAAACGAGTAATTTTTGCGTTGCTTCAAACTTTAAACGCGTTTATCTCGAAACCACGTTTTTCGAACTGGCGGCCATGATATCTCCAGTTCAACTGAACCGATTTTCATGAAACAAAGTGGAATCGACGCAGAATTGTCACCATTCTCGGGTGAACCTCGACCATAATTTTAAAAAATTTTTTACTATTTTTTTTTTTACACTAAACTACAAAAAAAAAGCCCGAAATTGAAATTTTTTTTTGAATGGCCGCCATTTTGTCAAAAAAAATCACAAAATTAAGCTTGAGGTTCACCCGAGAATTACATCTATACTGATTATAACCCCGTTTTTTTCCATTTCCATTTTTTTTATTTACTTTGAGACGCTTTGTAACAGTAATAAAAAAGTTTTCAATTATTCTTTGCGTTTTCAAATAATGATTTTTTTTAAAAAGGGTCCAAAACACGGGGTTTCAATGAGAAGACCCCCTTAAAAACAACTAGGACATTCCATTAAAAGCGAAAAGATTGAAAATGCGAGATTGTAAATTTTTTCATACAAAATTACATTCATTGATTTTTTCGCTTTCTTGGTTTACGAGTTTTCCAGGTTTTGAAAGCAAAACCCCTAACTAAGTAGTTTTTTTTCTTTCTATTGCTCAAAAACTACTTATATTTTAATAAACTCCGATTATTTTATAAAAACTACCATTTGAAAAAAATTTTGCTACTTTCTAATATACGAAAACGACAGCACTGCTCTGAATGCAGAATTTCTCTTGAAGACGAAGAGATCCCATTCCGTATAATAGTTGAATGTGTTGTCCTATGTAGGGTAAGACTTGGAATCTTCAATAAGTGCCACTTAAGCCACGACGAGCTGAATGTGGAAAACTATAGGGGTCTTCCGTTAAACGTGAAAAGAGGGGAAAAAGCGGAAAAATTAAAAATTTTTCATACAAAACTTCGTTTAAAACACACTATAATATATAAATGAAACGAAAACCGTAACGGAGTGAATTCGTTATAGAATGTTTTGACTGTAAGTAAGGCATTAAAAAGAGAGACAAAAGACAACTCAGCCAAGATCTTCTAAAATTTATACTGTTTTCGAACACGAGTCAAACACTCAAACATGAATATTTTAAAGCCCCAGTTAGTCATGGGAAAACAAAAGGTTGTGGTCTGAGGCTAAAGACTTAGTCCATACAAAAATCTATCGACCAAACATTGAAAGAACAATACACTTAGATGAAGAAATTAAAGCATGAAGAGACGAAGAGCAACGAACATCGCGAGCAAAACAAAAGTCAGAGAGAAAACCCGCTAAAAAGGAAAAGATAAATGAGTGGACCAAAACAGGAGAGAAGACTGAAAAACAATGTAAACAGAAAAGAAAAAATTTTTTAGCGCCAGAAAATCGCAAACGAGCAAGCCTCAAGCGGCGGGGAGGGAACAATTTGTAACAGCTGTTTGAAAATTGTTTCGCCAGTGTTTTAGATCGGAGAGAGTCCGGCCAGTCAGTCAGTCAGTCGAGCATGCTACCACCACACTAGAATACCATCAGAGCCGTCGATTATAAATAGTCGACCGACCTACGTCTGGCTTACGCACCACGAAAAGATGCAGAGACAGGTTGATTGAAAAGAAAAAGCAGCGGCGGCGGCGGCGGAGGCGAAAGCGATGGCTACAGCTACACTCTCGGAGAGCAGCTAAAAGTGAGAGTGAACAAGATAGGGAAAGCTTGCTCGGTCGCCATTCGAAGACAAGGCAAGTGCTAGAGACAGGGTCAGAGGCAGAGCGAGAGGGAGGTGAAGAGTGAGAGTGAGAGCGAGAGACAAGAGTGTCGAAAAAATAAACAGCTGTGTAACGACATCGAGAGTTCGGCAGACTCACTAGACGTCAGTTTGGCGGTTATAGCGCCCGACGATTAACGCCAACTTCTTGGCATCCTCCTCATCAAGAGAGCGTAGGGAGGTGACAAGAGCATACCAACAACAATAACAAGAACCAACGAACGCACAAATCGTTGAACCGAACAATTGTTGCATCTCTCGCGGCTTTGTCGCCGCCTCTGTCGACGGAATGTTTTGATTTTAAGGTCGTTCACCTTAAACCACTAACTGTCAAAGACACTGAAAGATAACAAAAGGGGTCGGGGGGGACGAGACTAGGAAAGAGCGACGTCGACAGGCGTGCAAAAAACGTTAGGAGAGCCAAACGGATAACAATGAAAGCTCGAGGCTCGCAGCAATTCGCTAAGATGTAAGCGCAAGCAGCTGCTGAGCGAGTTTAGAATCAAAAGCCGACGGCGGATTTCACTTCGTACGAAACGAAATCGTTTTTAAAATAGCCTTTCACAGCACGTGAGTTCAGTATTCCACTGTAATTTTACAATTTTGCTTAACATGCGTTCATTTTGAGGCGTGTTGAAAGGGAAAGCGGCAGGAAGTCTGAGGGATTTATTTACTTATTTATTCATTGATTTAAATTCATTCAATTTTAGACGATTGGATCGAAGTATGTACATTTCGTTGTGATGGACACCATTTGTCAGTTCCTGGTTTTTGTCATTTACTTCAGGGTCGTCGGTGTTTTTTATGTTTTGCTCCGTGCTCCATTTTTCTATGAAGCCTCTGAATACTTTCATTGCATTCATTTGTGGAATCGACGCAGAATTGTCACCATTCTCGGGTGAACCTCGACCATAATTTTAAAAAATTTTTTTACTATTTTTTTTTTACACTAAACTACAAAAAAAAAGCCCGAAATTGAAATTTTTTTTTGAATGGCCGCCATTTTGTCAAAAAAAAATCACAAAATTAAGCTTGAGGTTCACCCGAGAATTACATCTATACTGATTATAACCCCGTTTTTTTTTTCCATTTCGGACGCTCCGGAGACCGGAATCGTGGCCGCCGTGACGGCACCTTTTTTTTCACCACCAACTTTGAAGTCTCATTACTTTTTGAACAGCCCACGTATCGAGGCAAAAAAAATTTTTTTTATTTACTTTGAACCTTTTGTAATACAATAAATAAAAAAAGTTTTCAATTATTCTTTGCGTTTTCAAATAAGAATTTTTTTAAAAAGGGTCCAAAAAACGGGTTTTCAATGAGAAGACCCCCTTAAATGAGTTTTCAGCACCAAAATTCCCACTGGTTTTGTCTCCTTCAAAGGGGGCTTTTCACATTTGTACTAAATTCTATCAAAATCTACAATGTCAGAATGGAAATAGGAATGTCCAATGATATTTTCTGAATTAGATTCAAAGAACAGTATGAAGTCTATATGACTTGTATAACGGGAGTCAAAGGTCTGTGCATTTTTAGAAATTATGGAGAGTTGTCGTTAAATGGAGAGAAAAAATCTGTATTAGAAAAAGGAATCGCTGTCGTTTCTTCTTTTCTCGCCGATAGCCGCCGCGAAATCCATTGATCTTTCGTCTAACGTCGAGTTCTGTGGCGTTTACATCAATTTTTTGTAATATTTGTAATAGTTCAGCGTAGCCTTTGTCCTTCTTAACTTTATGGCCATAATCCTCTCTGTTGTGATCCCAAAGCTCAGGATGACGGCGATAGCAATCAATAAATTCGAGTAAGAATTTCCTTTCCAATTTCATGGCCATTTTTTTTTTTTTTGGAATTCTCTCATTAAGAAACTACGGTGCTCAAAGAAGTTGTAATTCTTGCACGACAACCATTACTGACATTTGTCTCGATTTAACCCAGCAGGAAATTTGCTTTTAAGTCACCCTGAAAGAACCGATGACTTTGGAGAGATTATGCATGACATTTCTTAGGACACTTTGTGTGACATTTGTACACAAAATGACAGTGAGCCGTGGGGTTGGAAAAAGTCGCTGGTGACGATTAGCAGGACATTTTGCGGCTAGAGGGTGCGAGAGTGAAAAAGCATTTGAGAGCAGCGAATGTTCTTTTCGAATATTTTTAAAAAACTTTTTGGAACATCTCTAGTATTTTGTATTTCCCATCTCGGCTCGTTCTGGGTGTTAAACAAAACCGCCCGATCGCAATATAACCTCGACACAGAGTCTGTCGAGTATTGAAACTCTGCTTAAAATCCCTTTAAAGCTATGGTTATATCACTCGACCTTGCTGAGCATGTGAGGCTTGTAGTTACAGCGTAAAAAAAAAACGAGAAAAAACGAGTCCAAAGTGCGCCTTCGAAACAATCTAAATCACATACACTCCAGTATAAAGTATACAATTCTACAAAATACATATCAATTGTAATTATTCATAAAAAAAAAAAAAAAATTTTTTTTTTTTAAATTTTAAATACAAATTGGAATATGTATTAAAAATTACAATTCGTCAAGCACGCCACCACCAGCAGCTCGACCAATACAAAAATTGTGTGAGTACATTGTGCACGCGTGTGAGAAAATTACAACACAGATACATTCGATGATATAGAACCTCAATATGTATATAATAAATACACAGAAGCATATGTCTGTACACATGTATGTACATATGTATATCTATTAATAAGTCAACGCAATGTATTAAAAGATACTGGCGGGGAATTGTGCTGCAAGGATGGTGGTAAAAATCAAATACAAAAAGTCAAAAGAAAGAACACAATCAAGAATATCGAGTAAAAATACGAAATTTTCTTTTTGAATTTTTATAAAATTGATGAATTCCAATGAAGATAAGAAAGAATTAAAATTGCTTCTAAAAAATTCAGAACGTCAAAATTGACTGAGAAAAAAAAAAAACAACAACAACAATTATCGTTGCTGGTGGAGAATATGTATGTAAAGCGAAGCAATGAAAACACCAAAGAAATCCAGATACAACAACGAACAATGAATAAATGTGTCGAACAGATGTATGGCAAGCCAAACGATGAGGAGGCATACCTCTGGGCACCACAACACATTCAATCGTAGCGAATCAACCACCAACATAGATGGAGAAGAGAGCAAGCAAGCAAGCAACCAAGAAAGCAATCGAGAGAGCGAGCCGAAGTGGCGGGAAAGAGTCTTCCGTCCGGCTGACGTACGATGAAGTCGCACGAGCACAAGCGACGGACGATTACCACAAAAGGCATTCGCACTAGCACTCGCTCACTCAGTCTCTTTTTTTTTTTTTTTTTTTTAGCTTCAAATGAGAAAATAAAAACAGCAGATACAAATGAAAGGGCAAAAAAGCGAAAAGACAAGGTGGCAAGCAAATCGTTCGAACTTCGAGTAAAAACAAAAATAAATGAATCGACTTCGGAATTCACCAAAAGATAATTTTTCTTCATCACCATCGCACCATCTCACCGTAACATGAATTTTACTCAACACAGCGCACAATGCACCCGCTCAACTTGGCCGCCGTCCTCGTCTCGTTTTCGTTTTCGTCATCGTCTCACTCAACCGATTTCGGTGTCTCGAGCACACGAGCGAGAGTATGACGAATACTACGCTCAAAAAGACAGCGGAGAATAGAAAGAAAAAAGAAAAAAAAACATGACATCGATTCGTTTTCAAATGATAGATACATTAGTCGATGTTTGCTGCCCTCTGCTCTCGATGATTGTTTGCCGACAAACACAATTACAAAGCACCAAGCACCAGGCACGAGCTCTTTGGAAAATACCATACCATTTCGGGTTTATCGTGTTCATCAACATTGCACTTTAGTGTAGCATATTATTGAAGTATATCTGCTTGGAATGGATATGGAACGGAATGAAATGGAATGGAATGTAATGTAATGGCACAACGTTCGATGTACTCGTTTTTCTTATGCCCACTGGGAGACTATTCCCTTCTGCATTGCTGCTCGTTTGCGTGGATATGTATGAAGTGAACTAAGAATTTGTGCTTCATACTCCACACCATTAGATAGATATGCATTATGGAATCGATGATCACCAAACAAGTATGAACGATTGGCATTAAAAAGTATGAGCTCTTTGTGCTATTGAATCAAACATTGAGCCTCTCTCTCTCTCTCTCTCCTAGACGCTTAAACCTACCTACACAACCCCCCTCCCAATACAAATAAAACTAAAGATTATTTTTTAGACTTTCTTTGTAATTAGTTCTTAATTGTAAACTATCCTTGTAAGAGCTAGAATTATTATTTACTAATATACTAAGAACTTAGTATTGTAAAACTATCGATTGAAAATAATCGATAGTTTTAAGACATGAAAAAAGATCAAAAAAAAAGATTGTGCAGCACTGACTTCCGGAATAAAAAGACAAGCAGACACGCAAAGAAAAAACGCTCGTTTAAAATCCCGCCATTACCGAGGAATCGGTATACTATAACAATTTATTTATTTATTAGTTTATAGGCACAATATAAAATATTATGACTATTAAGGAGCACTGCACTAAGAGCTAGAGCTGAAACCCTAAGGGAAAATAGGTGACATTCCACCCACTGCCACGCTCAGAAATGGATTTGTAGCTGTCGAAGTAAAAAGCTGGGTATATCAAAGCTTTCTTACTTGCTTTTAAATTGAATTATTTACGTAAAATGATATTTAGGGGCATTTTCACACGGACGGGCACTGTTGCCAGTTTGGGGGAATCTCTCCTAAATTAAAAGACATTTTGCGATCTTTAGTCGAGTCTTAGGGCATAAAAGTGGTGAGGGAATATTTTATGGGACCATATGGAACCAAGTTTTTGTTTTTCGAAGATTTCAAAATTAAATTTTAGGGAGCTTTGGTCTTGTTTTGAGATATTCAGGGGGAATATTCCGCTTAAAAAACGGGCAACAGTGCACGGACGCGACACTTTAGTCAACAATTTTAAGACCACCCGAATTCAAGAATACAGTAGGTAGTACTTTTGTCTCTACTGTATGTTCGTGCAGCTCAAGCGGACTTTTATACAGTGAACTACGGATAAATGCAAAAATATTATAAGTGCAAGGTGCTTTGAATCCTTTTTTATGCAATCTCATGAAAACATGCACGGATTAATGCAAAGAACGCATTAGTGCACAAGAATTCGAGCAAAAAACGTGTTGCATTTATCCGTACTCTACTGTATGTACCATAATATCTAAGCAGATCAAATATTGAAGAATTAATTGCTGTTGGCTTTTTTATTTTCAATATTTATTTAATTATTTATTTATTTCATTCTACAGATTTATATCCTACAGACTAGCCTAATTAAATAATTCATAAAGTTAAGGAATCTTTGGGTTTTGGTTAAAAATGTTCAACTTCACAATGCCAAAACGGTATCAAGGAGCGCGCTCAGATGCAGTTAGTGTGCTCGAAGGAGCTCCTTTGTATTGTTTTTCTTCACTTAAATTAATCTCTTCTGTTTTGACTTGATAGATATGACCTTTTACCGCTGCTACCTGGTTTCAGTTAAAGCGTTTATAGGTAAATATCGAATTGATCTCCTAAGCCTTCAATTTCAGAAGTATTAATGCTTCTTACCATATAGTAATATAGGGGACACTTACAACAACAACCGAATTCCGTGGTGAACTAGTGATGCTATAATTTTTGGAGTATTCACTCAATTTTGTAACTAAACATACTTGCGTTGAAATTTTTTTAATGTTTTCGTTTTAATGTAAAACTTTTTAAGTTTTTTATGATAGTTTATGCAATTCTGTACCCTTTTCATTCAGAAGAGATCCAAAAATATATAGTTTATGCATTCTATTTATCATGATATGTAATAAGTACTTGAGCCACTAATTATGTATCGAGCAATTTTAGTTATGATATCACTGAATATTTTATATCAGCCATCGAAGTGGTGGAATTCAAACTTTTTGAGAATCGGTCATATTCGACACATGAGCACTCTGCTTTATCGTTCCTCAATAATATGAGCAAAATTTTATCTAATTATTTTTGATTTTATAAAAATAACATATTTTGCTGAAAAATAAAATTAGTTCTTATGAAAAACCATTGATTAACACTTATATATAACTGATTTTTAAAAGATATTTTAGTTCATGTTACAAGATTATAAAATATTTGTTAGACCGGAACCGGAATTTTCAGGGGGCGTGCTACGTTTTTGATTTTCCCATAAGAATGCATGCACAGGGGGGCCTACTTCAATTCAACACACACGTTTTTTGCCAAGTGCCATCTATAGTACTATATGCTTCTTACCTTCTTTTTGAAGGTGATAAGAGTAATGAAACAAAAAGCATAACTAAAATTATAGTTGTTTTGAAAACCTTGGAGTTTAATTTATCCAACCAACATCACATGATCGCGAAACATGCGTGTCCAACCTCCATAAGCTTCATCATCATGATCGTCTCGTAATGAAGTCCTTAGAAAAGCAATAAATTATTGAGGATTTCATTAATGGTCATCCAGAAGAAGATGGATGGCCAGCGACGGGAGCAAATTTGCCATCTATTACTCGAACAGGAGAGCCTTTGTGAGGAACTAGGTGAACCACTGCATCCACTGTTGGACGATCCATTGCCGACAGCCAACGAACTTGAAGAGTTTCGAAACTATCTAGATCAACTTAAGGAGGAGCGCATCAATCGAATGAAGGAATTACGGTGAAATTACGCAGGGAGATAAAGCAAGATTTGCAAATTCTTGGAAATAACCATCAATAATGAAGCAGACGAACGACTTCTCAATCATCGACAGATCGATCTAACTCAAGAGACGTTCGAAAATTTAAATAAAATGCGCGAACACTTTGCAGAGCAGGTGGAAGAATTAAAAATGCGCATCGATAGCATCCGTCAGAAATTGCCTGCATTGTGGGATCGTCTCAATACTCCGTATGAAGAGAGAAGAAGACGAGTACAAGCAGAGAACATACGACATGCTTTACATGGAGCTGGAACGTTGTGAGGAACTCAAGCGCCAGAACATCAAACCCTATATACAACAAGTCCGACAAGAAATTGAAATTTGGTGGGATAAAACCTTAAAATCCGATCTTCAGTGCAGTCGTTGCACCGATGAACTGCTCACATTGTGTGAAATGGAATTGGATGAGCTTAAGCACTTTTGGTGGTCAGGAAAAATCATCGAAAGACCATCGCTACTGCCAAAATTGGGAAACCAATCAAAGAACTGGTATTGCAGTGCCAAGCATCCACCTTTTTTGGCATATAGTGAAGGTATTTATATTGGAAGTGATGGAAGCTGAATGGAAAAGGAAGCATCAATCGAACGTAATCCTAAAAGAAACAAGTTAAGGGAATAGACAAAATATTAGTGGTACTCATGCAGCTTCGCAAATGCCTTCGCAACTTTTCCCATCGTAAAAATTTCATATAAATTTTGACAGTTATTGTGACAAATTTCTCATTTCTCACAATTTGCGAAGCTGCATGAGTCCCACTAGTGGTACTCATGCAGCTTCGCAAATGCCTTCGCAACTTTTCCCCATCGTAAATTTTCATATAAATTTTGACAGTTGTGTGACAAATTTCTCATTTCCCACAATTTGCGAAGCTGCATGAGTCCCACTAGTGGTACTCATGCAGCTTCGCAAATGCCTTCGCAACTTTTCCCATCGTAAATTTTCATATAAATTTTGACAGTTGTGTGACAAATTTCTCATTTCCCACAATTTGCGAAGCTGCATGAGTCCCACTATTGTCCAGTCTAACTTGTCTCAACTCAAGTTTGACACAATATGCTCAGACATAAAAAAAAAGATGTACCATCCCTCCGAACAAGGATCTTAATAATTCCGGTTGCGAGATTCGTTCAAGGCAATCATATGTGAAATCATTTTAGAAATCATGTCAAAAACAAAGAAATCGTCTGAAAAGGAAAGAGACGTCTCCGAACTTACTTAAGACAGGCAGGCAGATGGAAGGCTTTTCGCTCGCTTTTCATACGAATTTTTCGCGCTTTCGTTTCCGTTTATAAAACTTTTCCTTTATGCTTTCTTTCGGTTGAGCATTTTTATTTTGAGTACTTTAACTTCTTCGTTGACGCTTTTGGCAAACGCCGCGGAGTCGATTTTTTTTCGTCAAACGAGCAAACGAGACGAAAAAGTTCAACGATTTCAAATGCATAACTTTCTTTGCTTTGCAGCTTAAGACGACGCTTTTCGGTCGTTTTTCGTATATATGTTGCACTGTCTCCTTTTTATTATTTGTTAACAAGGGAAATTCATAATTAAATATGTAATTTTCTCAATAACTTCAAAATGAACTTTACAACAACAACAACACATGTACGTTCTACTTTCGGGTTTGTAGTGTTTTTCGGCCGCTTTTAATTGAAATACGAGCGTTTCTTTTACCGAATTAGTTGCGCGCGAGTATCGAACAGATTTTGCTAATGTTTTCCATCGAATTTTAACACTTTTTCAAGTCAAAAATCCATTTTGAAAATAACCCAAACGCGACACACGATGCTAGCGCGATTCGTAAAATGGCAGCGAAACGTATATATTCACGACTACAAACAAAATTTTACCATGGCTCCCATGCATACTCGTGTGCGAGAAAGAGAGAAATATAAGCGAAGAAGGGAAATGTCAAGCTGACATTGCAAGGTTGCTGCAAAATAAACATGCAGGGCTGCATTTGTTCCAAAAGTACTTTTTCGAAAATGTAAATGAAGCAAAATTTAGTAGCAAAATGTCTTAACGTGTAAATAGCGTAAAAGTAACAGATTATCGCAAGCGATAAGATGGCTTACGATATCGCAAGCTATAGGGGTATTCACAAAGCCGTCGGAAAATAGTAAAGTCGGAAAATCGGAAAATTTTATCTGCTTAAAATGTTGTAAAAGATTCAAAAAAAATTTAAAATTTTTTGAAGAAGTCGCAATTTTCCGATTTTCCGACTTTCTAACGTTTTTAACACGCCTTTGTGAATATCCCTAATATCTCGAATGCTATCGTTCCCATCAGGCAAATACCTCCAGAAGGAAAGAAACATCCGTAATTTCACCTGGAACATATAGATGCCATTTTGGGGGAAAATGGCATCGCAGAAGCATGCTGTTCATGTCCGGGACTGAAAATAACAGTTTCGATGTTTTTCAAAATTTTAAAAAGCAGCAGCAAAAAATTTACACACAGAACAAAAAAACCATACGAATTTTATACCTTTTTTTTCCTAGAATCCGATAGAGAATTCTAAATTCAAAAACCTACCTGAATATGGAAAGAATTTACTCAAATATGTAATACATACGAAAATTGGAAACGGACCCCAAAGACTCGAAAAAGAAGATAGCTTATTAGATATGCAAAATGGTAATCTCATTTAGTTGGATTTTTTTTTTTTTTTTATTCAATAAAGCTATTTTAACAAAGTCGTGAAAAATTGAAAATTCTAATGATTTTGTTAAGTGTTCAAATTATAAGAAAGGCAATGAGAACACGCTCGATAACAGAAAGAAGAAAGTCCATTCATCGCTTACAAGGAAAATTAATTTTTCGAAATTTTTGACGGTGTAAATAGCGACAAAGCTGAAAATATCAGGGACTGAAAATAACAGTTTCGATGTTTTTCAAAATTTTAAAAAGCAGCAGCAAAAAATTTACACACAGAAAAATTTTGATACCATTGTAATCCTCAGGCCATTCTCTATGAGATTCTTGGATGCCTTTTATTTTTTTAACTTCTTTCAAAAAAGTCTAAAATTAACTAATAAGTAAAGACTTTTAGTTTTTCAGTCAAACGATAACTGTTAAACTGAGACAAATATTTTTTTGTCAAAAATAAAAGTCTTTGCGAGATTAAAATTCAACCATTTATCCAATTTAAATAAAATTGATACCAATCGATAGGTTAAAACTTGTAGTATCCAAGAATTTACAACCTATCGATTGGTACCAAATTTCTTAAAATTTGATAAATGGTTGAATTTTTATCTCGCAAAGACTTTTATTTTTGACAAAAAAAAATATTTGTCTCAGTTTAAAAGTTATCGTTTGACTAGAAACATAAAAGTCAATATTTAACAGTGAAATTTTTTCAAATAAAATAAAAGTCAAAAATTGTCTGTTTTTGTTAAACTTTTATTATAAAAGTTATAACTGATACGGTCCCTGGTTCATGTGCTTAAATCTCATTGGCTACTGAAATTTAAATAAGGTTTTAGCGCCAGTTGAGTGTTAGCATGAAGCAGTGATGCCAGATTTTATCGATAAAAAAAACCCTCATATATTGGAAAAAAACCCATTTTTCCCCATTTTCAAAAAATAAAAACCCACGAAAAAACCCAGAATGATTTTTTGAAAATATGGGCGTACCGATTTCAAAATTGAACATTGGATTTAAACGCAATATTTCAATATTTTAATATTTTAATAAAAGTATCAAGAAAATAACAAAAAAAAAAAAGTAACTTAAAATTGTAGTAGTAAATGTACCTTAAATGTAGTGCATAAATTTCGATATAAAATTACCCATACTTTTCCCCATGTCACGTTTTTTGAGTGAAAAAACCCAAAATATGGGGAAAAACCCACAATCTGGCATCACTGGCATGAAGTGGCGCAGTGAATGCGGACTCGCCCGGCTTGAGACAAAAAATAATTGTAAAAAAAAAAAAAGATTTTTAAAAATATTGGAAATATTCAAAGAGAAGAGAGTTTTCAAACGATTTCTACGAATTAACATTTAGAGAGAAAATACCATGCACTGCTCTCAAATGCTTTTTCGCTCTCGCACCCTCTAGCCGCAAAATTTCCTGCTAATCGTCACCAGCGACTTTTTCCAACCCCACGGCTCACTGTCATTTTGTGTACAAATGTCACACAAAGTGTCCTAAGAAATGTCATGCATAATCTCTCCAAAGTCATCGGTTCTTTCAGGGTGACTTAAAAGCAAATTTCCTGCTGGGTTAAATCGAGACAAATGTCAGTAATGGTTGTCGTGCAAGAATTACAACTTCTTTGAGCACCGTAGTTTCTTAATGAGAGAATTCCAAAAAAAAAAAAAATGGCCATGAAATTGGAAAGGAAATTCTTACTCGAATTTATTGATTGCTATCGCCGTCATCCTGAAGCTTTGGGATCACAACAGAGAGGATTATGGCCATAAAGTTAAGAAGGACAAAGGCTACGCTGAACTATTACAAATATTACAAAAAATTGATGTAAACGCCACAGAACTCGACGTTAGACGAAAGATCAATGGATTTCGCGGCGGCTATCGGCGAGAAAAGAAGAAACGACAACGCTTAGTTGAGCAATACGGCGCATCCATAGAAGAACCGACCCTTTGGTGGTATAATTACTTTACATTTATGGATCCTATTTTTGAAAATCCGCAGAAGAGAATGAAAACCGATTTAAGCTTTCTCAGTGCCGATGAAAGTCAGGTATGTTTTATAACGGCTCTTTCATTTCCATCGTTTCGTTCGACATTCGTACAAGACTACCATCATGCATGTGCTCGATGTGCAAACATGTGCGAACATCCTAACCCTGACCCTTGAGCAAACATTTTCAAATTTAAAATTCTGGTATTAAAATTTTAGAAATTCGAATGTTAACAGTGTTTTAAATTTCAAATGTGTTAATGACATATAAGAAATTTCGAACATTATTCGCGAACAACTGTCTCAAAATTGTAGTGTAATAGGAAACTTTCTTTAACTTTAGTGTATAATTCTCAAGAGGTTTAAGCCGTTGAAAATAATGTTGAGGTTAAAATGATCAAGTAATTTTTTAATTATACAAATACAAAAGATTACTTCAAACTCTTAATTTTTCCCTTTAAGTCGTCTACCGGAAATATGAAAGACTGTCCGCAAAGTGAGGAAGAATTGGACTCATTTTTATCTGGTGAATATAAATTCTTTGATGTCTGCCCGGCTTCACCGTCAGAAGTTAAGCAATTCAATCAATCCATTCAATCAAATCAAAATCAAAAACAAAATCAAAATTCTGAACGTTTGTCAAATCATGTCGCGAAGGAACAATCAAGCTTCAATCCATCAAGCCGGATGAGGATGCATCTGAGATATATTCACGCGCTTGGGCAATGCAGTTCAAGCAGTTGAGCGGTGATCAAAAGATCTTTGCCAAAAAAGCAATCGATGATATACTCTTTGAAGCTAGTCTTGGAACCCTACGCAGACAGAGCGTTATAATAAACGATAGTTTGTGTCAGCACTGCCAGACAACATTTCTGAATTTGCACGAAGAAGTGGAGTTCTTGGAGGCGGATGATCGTTGATGCAAAGTACCGTGTTAATTAATTACTTTTAAGATTTGAGCGTAAATTACAAGAAAATTATAATTTGTTTGCTATCAATTTTCAGGAGGTTAAAGTTTGCATGTGATGTAATCTTAAACAATAAAATTTTTTATTTCACTTGAATCTTCTTTTTCTTTACAAATATTTATTTCTTATAATAAGAGAAATTAAATGAAAACAGAAGTAATTACATTTTTTTTTGCATAATTGACATTTTTTGCAAAGTTTGAAGCTTTTTTTTTTGCATTTTAATTGTTATTACTAATAAAATTTGTTTAATGAATCTTTTATTTTTCAATTTTTTTTATCTTTTTTTTATATATATTATTATAATTTACTTATTACATATGTAATAAATCCTAAATTTTATTCCTTTTTTGGATGATCATTTTCTGGCGTATTTATATATGTACCTATAATATTAAAATTGTTCTCTTGAAATTTTCCAATTCTTTGACGCTTCAATAATTTATTAAATCTAATTGGTTAATTGCTGCATTTCACGTAGCTGGCGTATTGAAATCTGTGAAGAATATTTGAAAAATTTTTTGATAAAATAGTTATAAAAGAAATTTGAACACGTATAACTTCGATTCGTCTCAATTCGAGGAGACATTGTAGTAAGGTTATTTACCTTTATCTGTAGGTCGCTTAGTTAAGGTGGAAATCGATACAAACTATGTGACATTTAAGTTGGGAGAATCGTACAAATGTACTTCTCTAAGTATGGTATTCTTTAGTTAGATTTACAAAATTTTCGAATCAGCTATTTATAGAGGGCTGGATGTTTTGTAAACAATAGTAAATCGAAAGTTTCAAGTATATTTTTAGCACGTTTAGTAAAAAGAATACAAAAAAAGAACGAACCATAATTGGATAGATTATATACATATTAATTACTGAAATGAATTAAAACCGATTTTGAAATTTTTTACGTGCAAAGCAGAGTGGAATCAAACAAAGGTACAGGCAATTAAAACTAAACTAAAATTCAAGAGGAAAAGAAATAAATATAAATTTATATTTAATATCAGTCAAGATCTTCAAATCGTACTGGCTGCTTATACGGTATAATCGATTTCTTCTCGAGATCTCGAGACAGCGCCTTCCGCATATCTAGAACGTTCGAGAAATTGATAAGAAATTATAATAGTTTTTTTGGCCATAGGTTTTACCATAAGCATCTTCATCGTTTTCCCCAGAATAGTAGTCCAGTATTGTTCGGTAAATAACGTAACCTAAATTGTGATACATATTGATCGCAACTTGATTACTCTTCCGCACGAATAGGTCTACGAAATAGGCACGTTTTCTGTGGAAGAAAATAATATGTATATAAAATAAGGATCTCCGACCAAATAGATATATACTTTTCTGAAACATCTTCAAGAAAATTCATTAGAAGAGCTGCCAAGCCTAGACGACGATAGTCCGGAGACACTGTAAGAGCAGTTACATGACCGTGCCAGTTCTCTAAATGTCCTTCAACCTTTCCCATTACTAAAAATGTACGAATTCGATTAATAGACTTTGGGGTTTGACAAAGCTTTACTTACTGTATCCCATGATTTGGCCACTGGGAGATTCAGCAACCTGCAAATGGAGTAATTTATTAAAACTCTTTGCTTTTTTTCGACCTTTTATTGTTTTCTAAGAGTTCTTCAATGCTTTCTCCAAACCGACCATTATATCCATCACACCCTCACCCTCCGTCGCAGCTTCTCCCTCCATTACGCCATCTCTATCTGTCTATCCGTCTTTTTCCCTCTCCTTCATATTTATTCTTATTTAAAAATTACAAATTTGTCTTCCACTAATTTAAATAAAGCAGCTCATTAATTTTTAAAATAGAACGTATACGTAATGTAATATTTTTTGAAATAAGAGTGCTCATACATCGGGCACTTAAACATCGAATTGCTCGATAGGATCATATGTTGAGGTTAAGAGGCATGCAAAATAGAGACGGGCAAGGGTTGACGCCTTGAAGTGTAAATTATTAAAATTACATTGTAAATTATTCTGACATGGAATCATCAAATAACCGAAAATAAATTTCACATTACATTTAATACAATACGTTGTATGAAAGGCATGAGGAGCCAATACGTTGTATAAAGAATTTAATGCAATACGTTGTATGAAAGGCATGAGGAGCCAATACGTTGTATAAAGAATTTAATGCAATACGTTGTATGAAAGGCATGAGGAGCCAATACGTTGTATAAAGAATTTAATGCAATACTATGTTCAAAAGAATGCGAAAGCGAATGCTGAACGTTATAAGAAACGTAGTTCGGAACGGCCGATTCTCAGACCTACCCGATATACACACAAAATTTCATAAGAATCGATCTAGCCGTTTCGGAGGAGTTTGGTAACAAACACTGCGACGCGAGAATTTTATGAGATTTTAATTATGAATAATTATTATATTAGTGTTAAGTTCTTACCTGAAAATATTCTGGCCAACGCGCCAAGTATTGCGTGTAGAAGGACAATCCATATGTTTCCGTTAAAGGATCGAAGTTAACATTATTAAATTTAAAGAGATCATCACACGTGAATGGCCGAAGAGTAGTCATTTTTCTTTTAATAAGACCTAAACATATATAACGACCTAAACGCGAACTGTCATTAGGGATGTCGTTTGAACATCGATGTTTTTGTACTCGTTGATATCTTCACAATATATATATATACATATAAATTTGTAGCTCAAACATTGATATATCGATATACCGGGATACCGAGATTCGCAAATTAGGTTTGAGTCTTTGTGGGAATACTCTTTATATACTGGGAAAAGGTTAGCGACTTCGCTTAGATTTATCAAAGACCACCTCCAAAGAGCCATCTTGCCAAAATACTTGGCTACTAATAGCCATCTTGCCAAATAGTCTGGCTACTTATAGCCAGTTTTCAAGATGGTTTGGCTACTACTTCAACTTACCATAAAATCCCCGAGGGAAATGCCTTTCAACAAGCTGACAGCACTGCTTCTAAAAAAACGAGTTTACGCATACTATACCAGCACACACCGACACGAGCAGCCAACGACTCGTTGTTGACGCAAACGATTTAAAAAAAAAAAAATAGCTTTGTCTGTGAGTTCGGATATTGTTGGAAAGTGTTACAAGGAAATCGAGGAAACTCTCCGAATCGAAATTCGTCAAAATTCAATCACCCAACATTGAAATCTCTTTGGCAAAGAACGCGCATTGCTTTTACCAACCTCAACCTACACACGCAAGCGACACACAGCTGCAAGACTGCTAGCCAACACCAACACCAGTGCACACATACGTTTGCACCGACACGAGCAGCCATTTGTCGTGACTTCGCTTTAGTGTAGCAGCTGCAAAATGACCAACAAGGACACTGCATCCTTTTTTGAAAATGGCACAACGGAGCAATTCGAATACTGCTTCAAGCTGTATCCGCAAGCACTCAAATTGAAAGCCGAAAAGCGTTGCAAAAAGCCGCAGGAATTGATTCGGCTCGACGAATGGTATCAGAATGAGTTACCGAAGCTGATCAAAGCTAGGGGGAAAGACGCGCATATGATATACGACGAGTTGGTGCAGACGATGAAATGGAAGCAGTCGCGTGGCAAGTTCTATCCGCAGCTGTCGTATTTGGTGAAGGTCAATACGCCGCGTGCCGTTATGCAGGAGACGAAGAAAGCTTTCCGGAAGCTGCCGAATCTCGAGCAGGCGAGTTTTTTTTATGAATTTTGTTCCTAAGTCACCTGTCTACGTGCAGGAAAAATTCCATTCCGTTTTTCTTATTATAAAAGGCCGAAAAAAATGACGTTTGTTTTTCATGTTTGCAGGCGATTACGGCGCTTTCGAATTTGAAGGGCGTGGGCACTACGATGGCATCGGCCTTGTTGGCTGCTGCTGCCCCAGATTCCGCTCCATTTATGGCTGATGAATGCTTGATGGCTATACCGGAGATCGAAGGCATTGATTATACTACCAAAGAGTACCTCAATTTTGTGCAGCACATTCAGTCGACAGTGGAGCGCCTGAATGCTGAAGCGGGTGGTGGTGGTGGTGGTGGTGGACCAACATGGTCGCCACATCGTGTCGAATTGGCTTTGTGGGCACACTATGTTGCTAACGACTTAAATCCCGAATTATTGGATCAAATGCCTTCTGGTGGATCGAAAACTGTCGCTGCCAATGGCAGTGGTATGAAGACTATGGTATCCGTTGCTGGTGACAGTATGGATGCTGATGATGCTACAGAAAAAGTTATGAATGCTGTCGGAGAAGATACTAATGATGGTGACGATACTAACGAGAGTATGGCTGCGGGTAAGCTTACGAATTTATAGCGGCGAGTCATCATCATGTTGGAATGGTTGATGGTTTCTTCTTTTAATTTAAAGATAAAAAATCTAAAAAAAAATTGGATTTTTATGTTTTAATTTGCAGCAAGAGGAGGCGAAACTAATACGGCTACTGAATCAGAGACGACCGATAATGAAAACACTAATCCAATACCAACAATTTTGGTTAATAATGTATCCTCTGGTGTCTTACAAGATGGCGACTCGAATTTTGTATCGAACGATTCTACATCACAAGAAGATGTTGCAAATGCCAACATCATTGACGAAGAGAATACAACACAGACAACGGCAACAACCTCAACTGATGACGGCGAAGCTGGTACAAATACACCATTAGCATCAGATTCCGAAAGCAACATAGAAGCACCTTTAAAATCCAATAATAACAACATTGCCGCCGCCGCATCATCATCGGCATCGGCATCAGCATCAGTCTCAGCTGCTAATCGAGATGTTAAGGACGCAGATAATGCGATGACATCTGCTGCCAACAGAGACAGTTGCAGCAACAGTAATAGCAACAGCAACGGCGACACTAGCAGCAGTAAATTAATAACTTCAACAGAGGCTGTGGGTCACGGAAACGGCAATGGTACCTTATTAGTTGTTGGAGGCATTGTCAACGACAGTCTCGATGGTGACAACAGCAGCTGCCTGCGTTCATCGGCAAATGAGGCAAGCGAAGGCTATGATGAATACGACGAAAGTAACAGTAACAGCGTTAGTGGAAAATGTGTTGCTCTAAAGTCGTCTGCGACAGCCATCGTTAGCGAGAACGAGAAAACAACGCTTTGCAATGCAGCACAAAAGCGGAGCATGTTGCAATGCAACAGCAGCAGCACTGCCGAAGAGGAGGAGGAAGAACCAGATTTCAAAAAGGTACGAAATGACTAAAAGAACGAAACGATTTTGGATTTCGACAACGGTCAGTGGGTCAGTATAGTATATGGTATAATAAAGTAAACTAAAAAGCAAAGAGCGGAAAAAGAGAGTAGACGAAAACAAAAAAACTTAATCCATAAAGTCTTAAATCCCGTCGGCGCCGAAAAGACATGATCGATACACACACACACACAGCAGCAGCAGCGCAAGAAACTAAGAATTCTGAATCTGAAGAAAAGGAGCGGAGCAAGCAGTAACGTGAAAAGTACTATGAAAAAAAGGCAAAAAAAAAAACAACAAGAAGTTAAACATTTAATTTTAATATACGTAGCGTAAAGTAGGTGAAGTAAAGCAACATTAAACACATACACAAAAACGATACATTCAACTTTATTTATTAAGTTAGAAAGAACTAAGATATATACACATACATTAACATTTAGAATTTGAGAGAAGATTTTCAACAAATGCTGACCGCAAATCGATGTTCTTTTTTTTTTTTTATTCTTTCTACGAATTATATACGGGAATGTAAGAATTAACGATTCAAGCTATTGCTTGTGAAAATAAGACATATAAAGCCGGATATACATTTTATTTCAATGTGGGGTTTACAGCAGGTCGACGGACTGAACTGTTATCCTTATTGAAGATGTTGAAAAAATTTGATTACAATTAATTAGGATAAATGATTTATATCTAAAGATCATCATATACTCTAAATGATCGATCAAATGAGAATTATAAGATTAGTATGCAGATGTATAAAAATGAGAAACTCAACAGAAAGAAAGAAACAAAAGAAAAAAGACCCAAAACTAAGAGAATCGCTATAATATTTTTACACCGTATATACCAACAAAAAAGCACTACAAAATAACGGATAAATAAATTTTTTTTGTATTAATAAGGTATAACGAAACGAATAACGAAACATTAAAACCTCAGAGAGCGAATTGCCATTTTATAAAACACAAAATGCTATTTAACTTCCGGAAATATGTAGTAAAGTAAATATGATTGTAAACAAATTAAAAAAAAAAAAAAAACATAGGAACACCAACAAATCAATTTATACAATACCAAGCGCCTGAAAGATTTTTGTTTTTCAATTTTTTGTTTAAAAACATTTTTCAATACAATCGTTGAACATGATAATATAGCAACACAAGCATCTGTTGGTATCTTCCATATTCTCTAATCATTCATAATAAGGGTCCTCATGCAACGCATTTACACCGTGTAAGCTGAGTGAAGTTCGTAAAACTGTCAAATTTTGTATGCAATTTTGACAGTTTTACTTGCTTCACTCAGTTTACACGGTGTAAATGTGTTGCATGAGGACCCATAATATGTAAACGAATGTAGATTGTCAGGTTTTCAATTTAGAGGTTTTCATGTGATTTCCTTTGCATAAACGTGCTATTTTTATATACATAAGCACCCTACAAAATTTTTATTAATTCATTAATATTAGGGAAGAGATGATTGGATTTAAACACTAAGGCCCAATATTACAGTGTATACTTAAGTTAAGGAAGCTTGAAGACTTAAGAACACCTTAAGTGTCAAGCGGTTTAACAGTCAATTTTTATCCAAAACTCACGAAAATTGTTTTCGGCAGGCAACATTTGAAAAAACCTATATTTTTTGTTTATACATTTTTTAAAATTCCTAAAATTAGTGAAATTCCTTCATAAAATAATTTGAAAACTTATTTAAGGAGCACTTAAAATTTGTACTGTAAAATGCTTTACAGACTTAAGCTTTACTTAAGTGCTAAGGAGACCTTAAGTATGCACTGTAATATCAGGCCTAAATCAATCTAATCTAATTTTTGACTGCCGTGTTATTATCCGCATCGGAAGAAATTCTAAATGTGACGACGACGACTTTCGAAATCAGAGAATAGAATAAAAGCGAAAATCATTTTTTAAATCAAATCATAAAAAAAAAATTTCGAAAATCGGAAACCCTAATTCAGTTCATTCATTTATGTGACATAATTTTTTAATGATAAAACTTAACTGTGACAGTAATTTTTCTTTGGCAATTCTTGACCAAGTTGGAGAGAAATGCATCAGGTAGAGAAATTATTCTCTCTTGTCGGGTACTAAAGTCAAGAAATGTCATGATATTGTGTGTGTGTGAACAATTAGGAAATTTGCCATCCATTATTTTTGATACCAGTTTTGCAGTGTTGCTATTTCTCGTAGTTAAAAGTACATTTTACAAAGCAATATTTAAGTGATGTTCAAAAATGAAATCAAATATTAAAACTAAGGAACTTCATGAAAAGTGTAACGAAAACCATATTTGCAAAACGGAAGTGATTATTTACCGCGTTTTGCAACAAAATTGATTGCTTTTACACTTTACTGCGTCGACTTTTCCATTTTTAAAAGTGACTCTTTAATTTGATATATGTATTTTTGTTTGTATTCGATAAAAGCAACTTAATTAATAAACCATCAAGCAACAAAGATTGAATGAACGCTTTAAACTGCCAAATAATACCAATCATAAGTTGGAAATTTATTATAATGCAAATACATGCACATCACAAAACGAATTTTAGGTCCAATCGTAAATGGGTGAGCATTCTGTTCGCTCATTAAATTTTTTATTTATATACATATATTCTTTTTCAAGATATACCGTAAATGTGTTAAAATTCCTCTCAACAAAAAGAAAAAAATTCATAGAAAATGTTTTCTCAATTATCGAACGCATCATCGTATTGTATTTTGGTTTAACAGAAAATCAACGGTTTATCGGTTTCTCATTGTTTATTTTTAATGAATTATTTCGTAATTTTAGTAAGTTAAAAAAAAAAACATTCAGTAATTTTATTATTATTATTATTATATCATTGATTTAAATTTTCAAATAATTTATAATCTTATAATTTAATTCAACGTTATAATTAACAATTACAACAGCCGTTTGCCCCATAAAATATTTTTGTAGTTTGTGTGTTTAATTCTTAACCTCAATTTTAAAACTGCAATTTTTTTATATACATTTACGCAAATCATTTCACTTCAACTTATCGCTCTTCCGCTCCTACTTGAAAATTTTCGATATGTTTATTGTAAATTATATAAAAAAAAAAAAAAAAAAAAACACCAAAACCATTTTACTCGTAAATTTACTTACTTACTCTACACACTCACTCACATAATTAGATTTTCACTTAAGAAACATCCCCATTTAATAAGAAATAAGTTATTTGCAAATAAAACAGATTTTTAAAAGAGCAGTTATTTTTAATTAGACGCCTAAAGTATACTACTTTCTGAAAAGATACAAAATAACGATAAATATATATATATATATACATATATATACCACATAATATAATTTTATTACAAAAATAAAAAAAAAATTGCTTTTATTTGAAGTAAAAAGTGGGGAAAATATTCGATAAAAAATATAATTAAACTTATTATATGAATGAACGTTTTCTGTCCTATTCTTACTCTACCGTTCCCAGCTTTCTTTGGACATTATCCAAGTTAAAAATTTCTCATATGAGGAAGTATGTTCTAGAAAAGACTTGCCTCTCAGAGTAATCTAATTTTCGGATCAGCTATGATCACTATTAAAATTGACTGTCACCTATGACCTAAAACTAAAAGTAAATACATTTTTTATACTTTTGATTGAACAAAACGAGGGTCTATATTTTTTTTCCATTATTCAAGTCAAATAAATAAAAAAAGGCACACAAATTATAAATTAAATTTTAATATCAAGCCACATTCAATTGAAATTCAATACAAAATTTGTAGGTCGAGGAGATAAATTTCAATTATTTTTCAGTTTGACTTTCAGGAGTTTGTTCCAAACGTCTCAAATTGCAAATCACTGTAACCACTTTTTAAATTAGTAATCATTGGGAGCCAAAACAATTTATACCGCACTGCCGATTGTGCTTGATTCTGGCGTAAAGCCCAAAATCCAACATTGCGAGAGCCCGATGCGACAGTGCGCGACGTCACGAAAATGTTTTGCGTGAGCGCATTTCAATCTCCAATGAGGCCTTTTACACTAGGACAATTATCGCCGGCAATTTTTTCGTTTGTTGGCGAGACGCAGAGCGGTGGGGGGGTAGAGAAAAATTGCTCGTTTCAGAATTGCCCGTACTCGGCAATTCCGTTTTTGCTCTCTTTCGTTTTGTCAAATGTGAAGTTGGCTGCGAGCTGGTTTTTGACGTTTGCTTCATTTGCTTTCTACTTTCGAGGTGTTAACAACTGAGATTTTTCGGGAAATATAAAATTTAAAGTTTCAAATGTCGGGGAAGTGGCGCGCGCGAATGCATAGAAAAGCTAATTGTGCTAATGCAACAAAATCCGTGCATATATTATATTAAATCGCCGGAATATGCCCGAACGCATCTTTTTAATCTTAAAATCAACCCTAAATCAGGGATACTTAATTATGTTATTTTAATATATTCCAAAAATCAACCCTGCGCGAACGCGGCAAACTTCAAAAACAGACAAAAAAAAACAAATGAAAATTGCTCGGCAATCTTTTTTATACGTGTAAAAGCGAAGGCAACTCCAAAAGAGAATTTGGAAAAAATTGCCGGCCATAATTGCCCTAGTGTAAATGGCTTCAATGAGAGTTTTACGTCACGCAGAAGAAAGCACCCAGCAAATCACGTTTCTGGTAAATTTTCCAAATTTCTCGAAATTTTTCCAGGAATGTCTCTTGGTAAAGCTAAATGGGCATCAGGAACTTTATTCGAAAACATTTTGTGTACATGTAGCAACTGTCCCTCTCTTGTACCTTGGAAATCGCATATGTGTGAGTGAACATCAAAATACTTGCATTTGTGTTGGTAACATTTCGAAGCAGATTTTGCTGGGTATAATATCGCTTCTAGTAATGCAATATTTGAACCAAGTACCAATCTAACGAGTACCGAGTACTCATAAAAATTATACGCTTTCACTTGAGTTGAAATTTTAATTCAAAATTTTCAAAAAAATTTCAAAATGAACCAAAGCTCGCGAAATATTCTAAAAGCTCTTTTTCACGGAACAGCAAACAGTTTTTGTTTTATTAGTTAAAACGAGTACCCAATAGCGAGTACTCAAAAAATAACTACATCATTAACCTGTCAAAATTGCCTCGCAACGAGAAATATTCAATTTTTCAAAATTTTCTCGCTACGAGGTCGCGCAGTGCGATACATTGGAGCTTGAGCCATACGATTGAATGTATTGAAATTTGTGTCCGTCTCGTCTCGCATCGGGCTCTCGCAATATTGGATTGTGGGCTTAAGTCAAATTGAAAAACATCTGTAAATGGCAAAGTTGTTTATTTCTAACAAGTTTTAGGGCTAACTACTGGGAAACGCTGTGGAGCTGGGCAACAATTAAGTGGTAAGTGATTACGTGTTAACGTTTGTTAACGCTTAAATCGTCTTGCTTAAAATTCATAGCCAAAAGCTGTACTGGAATAAATTGTATTCAAAACTTAAAAAAGGCAATACTTTCATTAGTAAATTGATGTTTTTCAGGAAAAAAAAAATCTAAACGGTCCCGGAGAAGTGTACAAATTACCTAAATGTGCCTTCTGAAATCGTATAATTTTGTAATAAAACCGCCGAAGTGGGCGGAGAATGTATGGAGAATTGATTAGTTTTTAACAACTCTTCTCACTTAAAAATAATTTCAGTTTTGGTTCGGAGCTCGCTCGGAGAATTCAATGAATGCGCCATACGGCAAGAGTAGTACGTTCCTATTTAAAAAAAAAAAAGTTTATTCATTCGTGAAATTAAGCGAAGCTTTGTTAGTCTCTTAAAAGACGGTCTTTTTTTCGTGTATTTTTGGGGTTCTATTTGCCTATAAACTGGTGAAGGCAATGGTTCTTTCCCTAATTTATTTGATCAACTGCAGACAAAAGGTTATTGCCTTATGAATTATAATTGAAAATGTGTAAAAAAAAAAAACAGTCGCTTCAATTTTAAAATAATATTTGTAGACAAATTTTAATGTCTCAAAATTGAAGCCATTTAATTTTTATACTATTTACATAGAAATCAAATTGAATTCAGTGTATTTTGTATTTTCTTATATTCCAGCATTTACTGAATTTAAATACACATAATTCGGCAGCCACACGTCTATTTTGATTGCCATCACCCAAAAATTTTCCAAAATACATTTTTAAATGTATTCAGCAATAGTAAATGCCGCAACGAGGAGTTGAAACGAAGCATTCGTCGTTGCTTTCGTCCGTCCAAAAGCACAAATGTCGTTACTACGTCAACTTTTCGGTTCGAATTCAAATTCCTGGGCACGGATTTTAATTGTATTTGCCTTCGCCTGGGCATTTCTCGTTTACCTTTTCGTTTCGAAGCTCGGCACGCAACCGAACAATGAACCAGATGCAACATCGAAGCGAATTAACCAGGCGCTCGTTATACTGGAGCGAACTCAGCAACGAAATGCGGAACTTAAACAAATGGTGGACGAGCTACTTAAGTGAGTGTTGACACATAAAAATATTCCCTCCAATCGTTGTGTAATCCCACTATACAAATGACTATTTTTTTTTTTTATTTTTATTTTTGTGCCTCTGTTGTTTTGTCAAATCGTTCCGCATAATTTCGCATTCAAATCATCTCATGCGCGTGTAATCTTTTGCGTGAATGGGGCGTAATTCCGTTTCTTTGTTCAATGAGTGCAATTTACACGCGTTAAGTACTGGCGTTGATGATGATGATGCATTCAGTGGGTCTGGTAATTGCACATTTGACACGACTTTTTTCAAAGGTGCAAGCCTAAATGACCGATGCGGGACGGACATTTGTGAGATGTTTCTAATATTATTCATAATTTATGATCTCTTGATTATCAGAAAATAGATTAAGGGGACTTTGGGCTTTGAAAACGTTCCGAAATCTTTGTTCGATAAATTCTCATCCCTCTCTGTTTGAACAGAAATCTTTGATACCATTTTTTCTATCCGAAAGCGGAGGTCATGGCCATTAACCACGCCGCCAGGTGGCTCATGTGTAATGAGATATTTGGCAGGAATATTTACATTTTCACCGACAACCAGGCGGCTATCAAATCCTTTGATTGCGGACTGGAGTCCACATCAAAACTTGTCCAAGAATGCCGGAAATCTCTCAACGAGATAGCGAAACATTCAGCGGTATCCATTTTCTGGGTAGCGGGGCACAGGGACATTGAAGGAAACTGCAAGGCCGATGAACTTGCTAAGATGGGCACATCGCTTCCAGAGACCTCCTTTTCTAACATAGGAATCCCACTGGCTACAGTGAAATTCCGCATAAAAGAAGAATATCTCGACCTGGCAAATAAGCTTTGGGTCGAAGAAGATTTCTGCGGATCACTAGACAAACCTGGCCATCTCTGAATAAGAGACGATCCAGGGACCTGGTGAAACTCAGCAACAACCCCATCCATCAGACGGTATCAGTTCTCACCGGCCATTGCCTGTTCGGCAGACATGCCGCAAGGCTGGGAGCCCCATACAATGACTTTTGCCGGAGCTGTCGCTCGGAGGAGGAGGAGGAATCCATTCTCCACCTCCTGTGTCAGTGCCCGGCCTTAGCGTCAAAAAGACTGTCTCTACTGGGACACACCTTTCTGACCAGCCTCACCGAACTGTCAGAAATCAAAATTTCAGACATCGCGCGGTTCATCAGGAAGTCAAATTGGCTTCTATAGGAAGTAGAAAGGGGATAGTCGTGTCTCTATGGTACCACAAAGGGCCTATCTGTGAGCCTACGTGAGCTATAAGCTGCCGCACCAACCAACCAACCTTATATCCGAAAATAATCAAAAGCAATACATCTTCAAGTGTTGCGTTAAAGGTCTGCTTTCCGATCATAAAATAATGGCCAATTGTATGCAGAGCTCAGTTAAGCACCCGCTGGCAATGCACTACAAATATCAACAAATAAACTCAATGAAAGCCCAGCATGGTTTATGTATCAGACAATGCCGGCAATTGCTGTGATCAAATCTAATTTTTGAACCCGATTTCTGTGATCAAACTAATTTTTGAACCCGATTTCTGTGATCTCAAATCTATTCGAGCGTTGTAGTTGACCAAAAAGATTATTGAATTAATTATGATGATTGAGAAGACACAGGACCCACACACCTCTTCTTGACGGAAATGAAATATTTTTATGTATTTTTCCGGATGTCCAAAGAATTTCCCTTTGAAAAGAATGATAATAATTTACGAATTGTAACAGATAGATGTTCAGGGTAACTGAATCGTTATATTGTGTTTGCGTACGCCACATCTCCAATTCCGTAAGATATTCAGCCAACCAACCATTCGTACATCTAAAAAAATTAAGAACCAGACTTACATAGTTCAGTACGAAGAGCACACACAAATTGATGAACGCCACCGAGCAATGTACACAATACTGATTCAGATCAATTGCTGTTGTGTCCCCCGCATATGAAAGCATGCTTTGTATGGAATTGAGTTTATGATTGTGCTATTATTTTAGTAACCAAGTGGACAAAGAAGCCGCACAAAAACTTATTGAAAAATTGGAATACAACGTAGATCAAAATGCAGCGAACAACGATATTCTAGATGCGGCGGGGGCAGGTCTGGAGCAAGAATTTCATTACAATGATGCTGGAAATGCTGTGTACGGGTCACCGTCGAATGAACCGACACTTGAATATGAGCTGCAACGGCGACGTATTCAGACGAACATTGCAGAGACTTGGAACTATTTAAGCAATGAGCTGGGCAAGATACGCAAAGCCATTAAAGCGGATGCACCTCAATTAGATATAAATATTGATTCGGTGCTCCAATTGGGTGCTGAACATAAACGTTCGCTCTTGAGTGACATGGAAAATTTAAGACGTCTTGACGGCTACGAGGCATGGCGTTACCATGAAGCAAAAGATTTGAGTGATTTGGTACAGCGACGACTGCATTATCTTCAGAATCCAGCCGATTGTAAGACCGCCAGGAAGCTAGTCTGTAAACTCAACAAAGTAAGATGGCCACGATGAATATCCGAAATGAAATTTACATAATTTAAAAAAAAAAAAAAAAAATTTATATATTTTAACCTAGGGTTGTGGTTACGGTTGTCAATTGCATCATTTAATTTATTGTTTTATCGTGGCTTATGCTACCGAACGCACAATGATTATCAAATCGAAAGGCTGGCGCTACCACAAAGGCGGTTGGGATGAAGTCTTTCAACCGGTTTCAGAGACATGCCTTGAAGCTGATATCGCCCATGCGGGAAATTGGAATTCAAAGCCAGATGTGCAGGTCATAGTGCTGGCTATAATTGATTCAATTGTTCCACGTCCACCATATTTACCGCTAGCGATACCCGAAGACTTGGCGCCACGTTTAAAGCGTTTGCATGGTGATCCAATCGTTTGGTGGATTGGACAGTTTTTAAAATATTTACTCAAACCGCAACCGGGAACGCAAAAGCTTTTAGACGATGGTCTCAAGCGAATGGGATTTATGAAGCCGATTGTGGGGTAAGCAGTTGGGAAGGAAAACAAGAGGTTTTTTTTTTTTTTTTTTATTCAGGGATATCCTTTCATATTCTTTCAGTGTTCATGTACGGCGCACAGATAAATTGGGCACGGAAGCGGACTTTCATAGCGTCACCGAGTATATGACATACGTTGAAGATTATTTCCAAACGTTAGAGATAAATGGAACGACGGTTAAGCGACGTGTTTTCATTGCATCCGATGATGCGCTTGTGCTTCAAGAGGCACGTAAGAAATTCCCCGAATATGAGGTTCTTGGCGATGACGATGTTGCACGTTTAGCTGCAGTGTCCACCCGTTACACGGATAGTGCCTTGAATGGCATTATACTCGATATACATATGCTATCGCTCTGTGATTATGTTGTATGCACGTTCAGTTCTCAGGTATGCCGGACGGCGTATGAGATTATGCAAACGCTTCAACCCGATGCAGCGCATCATTTTAAGTCGCTCGATGATATTTACTATTACGGCGGTCAGAATCCGCACAATCAAATCGCTGTGATAGATCACAAGGCGCGATCGCGCGACGAACTGCACATGAAGACGGGTGATCTAGTGGGCATTGCGGGCAATCATTGGAATGGCTTTTCGAAAGGCACAAATAGACGCACAAACCAGAATGGATTGTATCCTTCGTTCAAAGCAATCGATAAGATTGAGACTGCAAAAATGCCAACGTATCCCCAGGTTAAGTAGAGTCATCGTTTACAGCTTTTCCCTTCAATAACCTTGCAATTTTGTACACAGAAATATTTACATGTATGCGCTCGTGCGTTCGTGTGAGTTTCTTTTTTTATTTTTTATACGACAGCCTGTGGTATTTTGATAGGATTAATTGCATTATTTTATCTTTCAAAACCATATCTTGAAACTCTCTACCTATTTCATGGCGATCAATTCAAAACGTGTTTTCAGATACGTCTTCTAAATGAAGAAAAAAGAAGTTTGCAATTTGGTCAAAACGTAATCCAGTAATTTCCTAAATATCTTGCCGGAGTAGGGCATCTAGCTTTATATTTATATATGATCATTTACGAGAGAGAGAGAGAGAGAGTGGAGTGAGAGTGCGAGAGGAAGAGAGATTGAGACAGAGAGGGAGATATAATTAAAATGAATGTGGAATACTCTCCAATTAGCATAGTAATAAAGATAAAGTCACGATTACAGTAGGAACCAACTTTGGCTCCACTTTGCTTGACATTCATTAAGAATCAAATAATGAATCGTGGAAATACTCAATGCTTTTAGATGAGCACATATTTCAGTCCATTTAAAACGGTTTGACTTGGTTAATCGAACAAATTTTTATATATATTACAACCAACTAAGGTTTGAACCATATTCAAATCGGTTAAGTGAACTTTAAGGGGGTCTTCTCATTGAAAACCCGTTTTTTGGACCCTTTTTAAAAAAATTCTTATTTGAAAACGCAAAGAATAATTGAAAACTTTTTTTATTTATTGTATTACAAAAGGTTCAAAGTAAATAAAAAAATTTTTTTTTGCCTCGATACGTGGGCTGTTCAAAAAGTAATGAGACTTCAAAGTTGGTGGTGAAAAAAAAGGTGCCATCACGGCGGCCACGATTCCGGGTCTCCGGAGCGTCCGAAATGGAAAAAAAAAAACGGGGTTATAATCAGTATAGATGTAATTCTCGGGTGAACCTCAAGCTTAATTTTGTGATTTTTTTTGACAAAATGGCGGCCATTCAAAAAAAAATTTCAATTTCGGGCTTTTTTTTTGTAGTTTAGTGTAAAAAAAAAAATAGTAAAAAATTTTTTTAAATTATGGTCGAGGTTCACCCGAGAATGGTGACAATTCTGCGTCGATTCCACTTTGTTTCATGAAAATCGGTTCAGTTGAACTGGAGATATCATGGCCGCCAGTTCGAAAAACGTGGTTTCGAGATAAACGCGTTTAAAGTTTGAAGCAACGCAAAAATTACTCGTTTTAGCGCAGATCTTGCTCGACAAAGAAGGCTATATCCTCTAAACTATTTCGAATTTCAAAAAATCCTTTTAGGGGCATATTCACAACTACCCAAGCTATAAATAAATGCAAAAAAAAAAAAAGTCGAAAAAAAAAGTTGCTCAATGAGAAGACCCCCTTAAAAGGCCTTGAGGTGGGATTTAAAAAAAAGTTAAGAAGGGTTTATTGACTTTTTATCGTAAAAAAAATTCAAGCGTTTATTTTTTTTGAGTCGCAATCAATTAGATGATAGATAAATACACATACCAGACAATATTATTTGACGTTCAAGTTTCCTTGGTCGTAGTGAATAGTAATTTTTCTGGTTCGAATATAACTAAGGTAAAGTTGCTAAATAAAAAAATAAAAAAAAAATAGGTAAAATTTAAGAAATAATTAAAACAAAAAATTGCAATACTAACTCCGTAAGATAAATTATTTTTTTTTAGATAAGTTTGAACTAAGTAGACACGTATATTTTATTGAAATAATTATTCAAATGATGTATAAACCACGACAATTTATTTTTAAAAGTTTGCATTTCCTAAAATTTCGAAAAAAATAATTCTATAAAAAAAATATATGTATGTACATGTGTAAATTTTAAGAGCCTAAGGCTAATTAAAAGAAGCTCAATGCCCCATTTTTCAAAAAAAAAAAAAATTTATTTTATACAGCAGCATATCGGTTAGCAAACTATACATATATGTATAAACATGTAATATCCCAGTAGTCAGTAGGTCGCCCCCGATATTTGTGACATGCCAAAGTGCCAGTCCTTGATGACTAGCCATTTCACCTACCACATGAACCTGAAAGAGTAGATAGGCCTCAGCTCACATTTCCCTATTCGCTGCGTATGATTGTTTTTGCTGTTGTCTGCTTTTACCTCGCATTCTGATCATTTGTCCGTCAAGCGTTCGATAGCTCAGTGGTTCAAACTGTGACTCGACAGCCGGGACGTTCGGGCGAGAATTTTTTCTAAATTTTTTACTTTTTTTATAAAGTAGTTTTTTTTTTTTTTTTTTTCATAGTTCAGTTATTTTGGAAGACAATCATTTTCCCCTAAATTTTTAAGGTTTTATTATTATTTTTTTTTTTAATGGTTCATTTTCAAGTAAACAATTTTTGGAGTGAAAAAATTCGTTAAATACGTTTCCCAAAATCTGAGCAACGCTAAACTCAAGTGAGCATTTTGACCAAGAAATTAAATTCGTTCGTTTAGCGTAATGGTTAAGGTGTTCGCCCAGCGATCTGGTGGTCAGCGGTTCGAGGCGCGGTGGAGGCGAGAAAATTTTAAGAGAAGTTAGATAAAAAAGATTTAAAATTAAAAATATATAAACAAAAAAATATAATAATTAATAATATAAATAAATTTAGAAAAAGTCAAAACAAAAAATGAAATTTTTCTTTTTTCTCAGTCGCTGGTGCTAGGCCATTTTCCTGCCCCTTTTCGCTAGCGAAATGACTGGTTAAAGGTGGCGCATAAAAGGACGACCTGTCCCCGGCAATGAGATCGTAATGTTAAATTCGCCAGCGTCTTGGATAGGAAAGGGACCTATCCCCGACACCCAGTGACTAGTGAAATCGCTAGTGTTGTGGTGGCTCCGCTGACTACTGGGATGTATATTTTAAACTAACATGATGAAAAAATAGACAACAATTTTTATTATATCGAAGGATTTTTTTTTTTTTTTATGTATAAAGAGGTTTTTAACAATCGAATCGCTACGGACTATTTGTGTAAATTCATCAAAGTATATTAGGCTTATTTTTGAGTTAAGAAATTTAAAAAGCAAATAACAATGGGGCTAGTTGTGGTTTCAAATTCCAGTGAAGACAATTCTTCACTTGTCTTTAATTTAATTCTAATGAAATTTCTGAGCATTCGATAAACCAGAGCGTGTATTTATATTTATAAAATGAAGTTCGAACCCCTATGATTTTTACTGTCATAAGACGATTGTATTGCTTGTAATACCTCGTCTTTTCTCGTATTGTTGGAATATTCATAAAATATTTGATATTTGATTTATTTAAACTTATTGATATTTGATTAGTTAATAATAAAATTCAACAAGTTTATTTGTAAACAATGCGAGAGTAAATGGGTTAAATAAAGAGAAGACATTTATTTAATGCCCGAAATAGAGTTAAAAAAAAATTTGTATTTTTAGACTTCAAACTCACAAATATTATAGAAAATTTAATAAAGTTGTGATTGAATTGAAAAATTACTTTATTTTTCTTAGGTAATTCCTACTTAATTTATTACCATTTTTACAGACCAAATGTGCCATCAAAGGCGAGATTAAAACTGGCAATGTTGCAAAATAATTCCGAGAAGACCAGTGATTTTTTATTATCAATTTCAATCAAGACGCACAGAAAACACAATTCAAGACCGGACGAAGAAAAGCTAAGCGAACGTTTAAAGGACAACCAGGCAAGTTTCATTTTCATTATATTTATTACGAAATTAAGTGATTTAATTTTATAAAAAAAATTCATTCCCGCATCCCTTGGTCAATTCAAAATCAATAGATAGGCAGTTCACTAAATTGTGACGCATTTTAAAGGTAATCCAAAAAATTTTTACTGTGGTTTCTGAAAGTACTTGATATATGTAGAAAAACCCTATATTTGGTTTTGCTAGATTGGCTGCAGGTCAATATTAAATCGATGTCGAAACATGTGGCCGGAAATTAAGTTGCACATTTTTGGCTTTTTCTAATCGGTAAACTCGTAAGCTGTTTAAGGGGGTCTTCTCATTGAAAACCCGTTTTTTGGACCCTTTTTAAAAAAATTCTTATTTGAAAACGCAAAGAATAATTGAAAACTTTTTTTATTTATTGTATTACAAAAGGTTCAAAGTAAATAAAAAAAAATTTTTTTGCCTCGATACGTGGGCTGTTCAAAAAGTAATGAGACTTCAAAGTTGGTGGTGAAAAAAAAGGTGCCGTCACGGCGGCCACGATTCCGGGTCTCCGGAGCGTCCGAAATGGAAAAAAAAACGGGGTTATAATCAGTATAGATGTAATTCTCGGGTGAACCTCAAGCTTAATTTTGTGATTTTTTTTGACAAAATGGCGGCCATTCAAAAAAAAATTTCAATTTCGGGCTTTTTTTTTGTAGTTTAGTGTAAAAAAAAATAGTAAAAAATTTTTTAAAATTATGGTCGAGGTTCACCCGAGAATGGTGACAATTCTGCGTCGATTCCACTTTGTTTCATGAAAATCGGTTCAGTTGAACTGGAGATATCATGGCCGCCAGTTCGAAAAACGTGGTTTCGAGATAAACGCGTTTAAAGTTTGAAGCAACGCAAAAATTACTCGTTTTAGCGCAGATCTTGCTCGACAAAGAAGGCTATATCCTCTAAACTATTTCGAATTTCAAAAAATCCTTTTAGGGGCATATTCACAACTACCCAAGCTATAAATAAATGCAAAAAAAAAAAAAGTCGAAAAAAAAGTTGCTCAATGAGAAGGCCCCCTTAATATTTTATTTTCGTGTCTATGACAAAGTTTACGCCTTAGACATGGAGAAAATACCTGTAAAAATAACTGACCCGAAAAAAAACTCTATCTAGTAGATAAAAATAGCAAAAATCCCATAAGTTTAACAGTTTTTTTTTTAAACCTCTTTTGGCCATTCGTTGACACCGGTTTGGAATTGTGAACATATATTACTATATATGTCACTCTCATAGATTTTGGGCGGGACATTTCGCGCCAGTTAGAAAGAGATGTTACTCGGCAGGCAAAAAAGAGCGAGAGAGAAATACTTTTGGTGAGTACCTAAGTGAAAAATTCTCATTTTGGTGGGTACCCAAGACCGTGGTGGGTACCCAAGACCGTGTTGAAAAGAGCCAAAATAGAAACGGCTCCTGAGTGACATATGTATATAGTTATATATGTTGTGAAGTTGAACATTCTTAACCAGAAAATCAGAAAATGTTCTAGATTTTTCATCCAACGCTGAATGATTCAATTTTATACAAAGCATTTTTAAACAAAAAACCCTTCTATTCTGCGGGAATCTCAGCAGGAGAGAGCAATTAAGAAGTGCTTAACTATTCAGAAAGAAAGAGAAAACACGAGTTTTTTTTTTATTTAATTTTATTTTTGATTTATTATCAATTGAAGTATTTCGAACTCTATTCCACATATTTGGAGTTATCTAGCGACAGTCATTATCAATAAATTCGATGCCAATTTCTAAAAATTAGAAATAAATAAATAAACATACAGGTCGATAATAATAAGGATAATATATATATATATATAAAAATAAAAAATACAATTAACAAATGTTTCTACTTTGGGGGTAAATAGTAGAAACATTTAAAGTATACTTTAAGGCCTTTCTAATTAGTTGAAAATTAAACTAAATGGGATAGGTAGGTAGGTAGGTAGGTAGGTATATAAAAACTAGAATTTTAACCAATTTTTAAACAATGCCTTACTAAATTTCTAATTTCTATAATTTAAGTGCATTAAGTGTAAACTTTTTAATATACACTCATGTTTAAAAGAATTATTAATATAAATAAGCTCTTTTGTTCAGAGATGTGCGCTAAAAAATTTCTTGTACGAATGGTGGATGAACAATGAAATGAATTGAACGTTAAATCACGAGATTTGTTCCACTTTAGTTCCGCTATCTACTCTTTGTGTATACAATAGCTTTACGCCTTTTTTCTTTTAAAAATCTTATGAAAAGGATTTTCGAGTCTGTGAGTCAGACGTCAATCAAAAGGATTTATTTTTTTTTGTTTTTTTTTTTTTTAATAGCACTACACACTATCGACTTAAATTATTTATATAAAGCGTATGTAATTCGGTTCTCGGGGTATTCTCAAAGAGCGCAGCACGATTTTGTCCTTCGCCCTTCTTCACCCAATGGCCATAGACGCGGAAGGCACAGCCATCGATGACCTGCACAAAGCAATCATTTAATTATTTGCAAAATTCAAATGAAAAAAAAAAATTAAGAAATAATCAATCAATACGCACCTTACGTAAGACCTTAACTCTATAAGGATCTCGTATAGCTTCTTCGACGTGTAGTGGTTCGGCTGTAAAGCGCAAACGGCGTATCCGTATCACTGCGCGCACAACTAAAATAACAAATTGGAATTTCTTGCGAGCATTGAAGCGACTCTGTTTGCGAAGCTATAAATTTTATAAGAAAAAGTGAAACGAAAAAAAAAGATATTTTAATTAATATATTTTGAAAGAGCTTGAAAAGTAAACAACAATAACAATAACAACAACAAAGTTCGTTGTTTCTATATGTTTTCACATAATTTACACAATTGTGAACGTTAACGTAAAATAATAAGAAAAAACATCATAATTCAAAATGGTTTTAGTTTCGTTCATAGATGAGTTTTTTGTAGTGGATTCAGAAATGTTTTTCGTGGGTTAAGATGGAGTTTGGTGATTCTTTGGAGAATTGTGAGAACAACAATTTTATGGATTTCAAATATTATAGTAATGTGTTATTCAAATTTTTTTTTTTTGTTAAAATAATCATTCAAACAAGCACACCTAACGATAACAAATAAGTTTAGAGAGTAATTCAAACAAGCGTTAGCGTTAGAAGTGCGTTCAAATATTGAAGCATATTTTCAGGCATTTTCGTTTTTGTTTGGTTTTCGACCGCACAGCGGGAGTAAAGAAGTTCGGCAAAAAAAAAAAAAACTCTTTCCTTATAATCACTAGGGCTCGGATTTTGTTGACTTTTATAAATTTAAAGCATACTTTATGGAGTAAAAACTTTTCTTACCAACATTTTGCGAATAAGTTTGGCGAAGTTGAACTTCCAACCGCTTTTCTTACTTCAAAAAAAATGCATATTGAAGTTCAACATCGATTTGAATCTAAACTTTATGTGAGGTGAACAAAATTTGTACTCCACAAAGTATGCTTTAAATTTATAAAAGTCAACAAAATCCGAGCACTGATAATCACATATTCGGGGAAGTCACAGAAATGAACTGCAAAATCGTCTAGAATTTAATTTGTTCCACAGATCATGAAGATCTTAGTTTTGACTTAGTCTTCTCATTCTTATATAAGGATAAGAATATATTTATATAGTCTCGATATATAATGGTTGAGTAGAACGATTTCGATTTCTGTGACATGCCAGATTAACTCCTTCATCTTTCAGAAAAGTCAATGGGAGGCATGACAGACATGTATGTATATTCTTTCTAGTATTAGAACCAATGAACGAAGATGCCTCAAAATCGTTTATCAACGAAAATGCCTGATCCGCACAGGGAAGCTAATGAAGATTAATAGTTAAAAAAAAAAAGAATCATATTTAGAAAAAGATTTCTAGGATTCGAACAAAAAAAAATGAAAAATAAAATCCCATGCAGACCTGGGTAAAATCAAGTACAAGTACGACTCATTACAAGTATATTTTAAAAGAATTGTACTGGTACTTGTACTGGCGTTTCTTAGTTTTTCAAGTACAAGTACAATTACAAGTACAAATACTTAAAAAATATTTCAAGTATTAGCAATTACTTCAAAGTAATTGAAAAGAATTGAAAATTTGGTTCAAGTACATTTTTCAATTCTATTCAATTACTTTGAAGTAATTGCTAATATTTGAAATATATTTTAAGTATTTGTACTTGTACTTGAAAATTCTCAAAGTACTTAGTATATACTTAGTTCTTCAATACAAAATATTAAAGGAATTAAGTACGTAATAGTACAATTACTACTTAGTATTACACAGGTCTGATCCCATGCAGTTGAGTTAGAGTTCATTTAAAAATTACTCGCCTTAAATATTCGTATTAAATTAAATTAATTTAAGGTATATTCTTTTTTTTTTTTTTAATGAAACTGTTAATTGCATGCCTTTAATGCGTCATATGAACGATTTTCTACTTAAGAATATATATTTTAAATTAAAGGTGCATATATATAGTAATCTCGGGTGAAGTAATTATTTTGTGAATCCTTCTTCCTTTCCTTTTTATTTTCGTAAACGTTTTTCAGAAAGGATATCTATTGGCAATGTTAAGCTACACTATTCCGATGGCTTAATTAAAGAAGCGCTTAATTATCGATACTTAGTATATTATACTGAAATACTGAAATACCGAAATACCGAAATACCGAAATACAAAAGAAATGTGCTAAATAAAAGCCATTAATCGAGTACGTTCGTTCAGCTGTATTTAAAATAAAATTGAAATAAACGGAAAATATGAAAACTGCAAAAGGGGAAACCTGCCTGTTGTTCGTCATCATCATCATCATCATCAACATCATCATCATAAAAGAGTTCGTCGTTGGCTTCACAGTTCTCGATCTGTGAATTTTGCTGATGATGATAATGGTGAGAATGATGAAGGTTATGGTTGTTCTTGTACGTGTATTGTTGTTGCTGTTGTTGCTGTTGTTGTTGGTCTCGGACTTTTTGCTGCTGTTGCTGGATATCGAGCGCATGGCGCGTTTGTTGTTGACCCAATAACTGTATATTATTGACATAATTCTGATTGTAATTATAGGAATAAGGATATGCTGCCGACCGGTCCTGGTTGTGTGAAATTTTCCTTTTGGGTGTTGGCGGCGGTGGCTGTAACGTCGTCGTCGCAGACCGCTGTAGTTGTTGTGGGGAAGTGGTGGGATAGTTGCTTAAATTATTATTTAATTTGTCGGTGGAATGATTGCGACTTATATTGGCCGTCGCCGTCGCCGTCGAACGTCGCTTGCTAGTGTGGCTCAGTACTTTATTGAGCACCACTTTGAGGCTATACTGTTCGTGGTCAATGGAAGGATGGCTGTCGTCGACGACAGCGCGAATACTTTGTGCTTTCAGGAGGTACGTCGTAGGATGACCATCAATCGAGGGTTCGGGAAGTAAAACCTAAATTCGAAACCAAGAAAAAAAAAAAACGAAATAAAACAAAAAAAAAACATGGAAGGGTGATGTAAGGATTGCAAATTTTGATTAGAAAGAAATGAAAAAAAAAAAAACATTTTTATACGTAGGTATATATGTATGTATATGAGCATGTTTATAATTATATCAAGACATTTTCAATAGATTTTGAAAAAAAAAATCATAATGAAGAAAAGAATCGGAATGTTGTGCTTGAAGTTTTATGGGAAAATGCATGATAAAGAAAACAAGATAGCGCCACTTAAGCCCGATGATGTCACAAATACAAAATGAGAGCTTCGTTGTTGTTGTTTTGCACGCTAAACCAACGTCACAACTATACTTTAGCATGGGAAACAACAACAATGCGAATGCTACAAAATAGCGGTACCCGAAGTGGCGCTATCTTTCTCTCTTTGTATCATGGGGAAAATGATGATGTGAAGAGTGTGTATGTGTGTCTGTGTGTTTGTGTGTAAACAAGAAGCAGTAAGGAAAATAGTTATGAAAACGATGAAATAAAAGGATTCTTCCAAAATAGTTCAGAAATATTAAAATAAGGTTTTTCAAGCTTTGAAGTAAAGTCATATCGGAAACTATCCACTGACCACAAATGGACTTTGTCTTAAGGGGGTCTTCTCATTGAGCAACTTTTTTTTTCGACTTTTTTTTTTTTGCATTTATTTATAGCTTGGGTAGTTGTGAATATGCCCCTAAAAGGATTTTTTGAAATTCGAAATAGTTTAGAGGATATAGCCTTCTTTGTCGAGCAAGATCTGCGCTAAAACGAGTAATTTTTGCGTTGCTTCAAACTTTAAACGCGTTTATCTCGAAACCACGTTTTTCGAACTGGCGGCCATGATATCTCCAGTTCAACTGAACCGATTTTCATGAAACAAAGTGGAATCGACGCAGAATTGTCACCATTCTCGGGTGAACCTCGACCATAATTTTAAAAAATTTTTTACTATTTTTTTTTTACACTAAACTACAAAAAAAAAGCCCGAAATTGAAATTTTTTTTTTGAATGGCCGCCATTTTGTCAAAAAAAAATCACAAAATTAAGCTTGAGGTTCACCCGAGAATTACATCTATACTGATTATAACCCCGTTTTTTTTTCCATTTCGGACGCTCCGGAGACCCGGAATCGTGGCCGCCGTGACGGCACCTTTTTTTTTCACCACCAACTTTGAAGTCTCATTACTTTTTGAACAGCCCACGTATCGAGGCAAAAAAAATTTTTTTTATTTACTTTGAACCTTTTGTAATACAATAAATAAAAAAAGTTTTCAATTATTCTTTGCGTTTTCAAATAAGAATTTTTTTAAAAAGGGTCCAAAAAACGGGTTTTCAATGAGAAGACCCCCTTAAACATTACTATAAAATGAGGAGTTGAAGGCAGGATAAATGCATATTTTAGTTGTACATCTTAATTATTCGACTGCTTAAAGTACCTAAAATAAATTCTAGAGGATCTTAGAACTACATATATGTATGTATGTATGTATATAAAACAGCCTAAGACGACATAGAGAAATAATTTTTTTTAGTCTTACATGTAGAAGTTCTTAAATTGAACTTATTTTTATATGCGAATTTACCACGAAATCGGAGGAGGGGGTCGGTCTTCCAAAACCAATTATATCAAGATTTTCTTTTTTTTTTTTTACCATAGTTATATCAGGTATTTTGGCCAATATGCGATTTAAAAGGGATGTAAATACGACCGATTTCATAGGAAAATAAATCGATTTTAGATATACAACATATGTATATTTGAGCCTCTATATTCATTACAAGTACAAGTTGTTGTACTGCATCTCTACATATATATGCACCTTTTAGAAATATCGCTTAGAGCGAGCAATCAATTTGGAAGAACATGCAAATTTCATCAATTCCGATCAAGTCCCATAACTTAAGCAAGCATGCACACGAGACGACATTACGGTAAGAGTTTAACGCTTAGTACGAAAGAGAAAAATTGAACGAAGAATTAAAGAGGGAGGTGGTGTAGTAGTAGTAGGTATGGTATTAACAGAAGAAAACATTTCGGCGCGTTAGCCATTTTTTTTTTTTTTTTTTAAACAAGGACAACAAGATAACAAAAGAAAAATAAACAAGACAACAGGGAGCTTTTTATACAAAAGAATTTTGCACAGAGATTCAAGTCGAAATATTTTCGGAAGAGAAATTCGATTATTTTTCGAAGAAAATTTGAAATCGATTTTTTTGATTTTTAGATTGCAAGCGAAAAGTGATTATGTTCATTTGTTTTTAATACCCGTAAATATACGAATTTGTTATTTGTTTCGACTCCAAAAAAATGAACTCTCATAAGCAGAGAGAAGCCACGATCGTAATTGGTTCGTTTGAAATATGTATATATATATAAAATACTTTCATTTGCTGTGCAAAATTCTATACTTTGACGATTTAATGACGGCACGAACAAGTAGTTTTTAAAATTTTTAATCTTTTTGCAAAACAAATTTTCTAATTTAGGCCGAATGTAGATAGATATTTGTATCTTTACCATTGCAATTTCAGTGATGCGACTCATACGTCGAGATTTGTGGGACAGGCTGCGTTTAAGTCCATCGATATTTTGCTCAAACAGCTTTTTTTACAATTTTTTTTTTTTTTTGTATTTTTTGGGATATATATTTCAAGGCGATTTCGATTTCGATACAAATGGTACAGATCAAGATGGAGCAGCGTGGTTTGTTTGTTTGGTTTTATAATTTTGGTTTGTGTATTCGATCGATTTCAAAATTAAAGATAACCAAAATGTGTGTGTATGAAAGGAAAAAGAGCATAAAAAAAGAGTAAAGTAAATAATTGTGTAAAAAGTAAATATCGAGAAGAATTAAGAAAAGTTAATTAAAAAGCCATAAGAAAAAAAAAAAAAAACAACTGAATAGACAAATTTCTTGAAAATGTCTTTCAGGAATTAGCAAAACTAGTTACAATTCTAGAATATAATCTAAATATAATTTGTGCTGATAGAATGTTTTGGAAGAAAGTTTGGTATTCATCAGAGAGACAGAGAGAGAAAGAGATTATTACAAGTAATGCTTCGAATAATATTAGGTAATTTCCTGATTAACGGTGAGGTCAGTCCAATATCGTCTAATGAATACCGAGACTTATGAGAAAGTAGTCAAGATTTTCCTTATTTATCAATTACTAATTACTAAAGAATAGTTCTTATTGCTTTTACTGTAGGAATGAAGTGAAAAGGAGAGAAGAGAGAAAGAGAGAGAGAAGAGAGAACTAAGTGGATAGTACGACTTACCATTTGGTTGAAGAACGGATGCCTCAATGCTTCTGTAACAGTTATTCTTTGCGCTGGGTCAACGACTAGACATTTGCGTATTAGATCTTTTGGATCCTCTGTAGAGAAGAAATTCGAATATATTTATTTTAATATATAAGGTTATGAATTTTGTGTCGGTCTTCTTAAACTTTTTTTCAGTCGTCTATTCAACCAAAATGGGACTGATTAACTCCCTCCAAAGAATGTTAGAATCGCATGTTTATAATGGCACTGGTTTTTTCTGTTCTCCACAGCGATTTCTTACGATTGACAACAAGTTTAAGATAGACATTATCTATAGTATATATAAATATATATGATACAAAAGAATAATGGGATGCTAATAGGGATTCTTCCTGTATAACATGATTAAAAACTATTGAACGATCTCATAACTTATTTGGCAACTCAAATTATAGTTTCCTTTAATCATTTTTCTAGCGTTTCTAGGCAGCACCAGTACTTGCCTTATGTCTATATAGCTGATGTTTAAACTCTCAAAAAACAGGATGCCATCGTGGATAAAAACCATTCACTATTGGTCCACAAATTTACTCTTTTAACCCCAAAGACACATCGCAACATTAATTATTTGTTGGTTTCTTATTATCAACAGGCCCTATGCTTCCCATGATATATATATGATATTGAAGTTTAGCGTCCGGTCTATACACGTGGTGCTTCACCAGACGTTTTGGTTTTTGCCCCAGGGGAAGTGTGCATTCTTCCCCCAGGTACCCATCTTGCCTCATCAGTGAGTATGGCCCGAATTGGCTATCCTGGGTGGGGATACGGTGCTATCCACACCTCATAAATTACCACAGCCACCACGAAACTCCCCGAAGGGCCAACCCAATATCCGGCGGGATGCTAAAACGCATCCTGGGGCACCGGATCCCGTGGTAACATGTTATGTCTAGTTAACAGCGTGAATACAGCTATAACTAGTATAGCTGCAACACGCCATGCTAAGTGTAGGTCGTACTATGACGACGCTACCAAATCGTGACTCCATACTCAGTCGGTCTGTTTTGGCCCTCAGTTGGCTAGGGTCCGCGGGGTTGCCAAGCCCGTAAATCATAAATGATAACCCTTGCGGGACCCATGATATATATAGAAACTGATGTGTGTTATCAGTTATCGGTCTTAGAATAATGCAAAGAGAATTCTCACCTGATATGTCCGCCCATTCGGGCGATGTAAAACTATATTTGCCCTCCATAATGTTCCGCAACATGACCATCTGTTTGCGATGCCAAAACGGTGGACAGCCGACTAGTAGTGTGAACATAATAACGCCACAAGCCCAGCTAAAAATTAGAATACACGGATTTCGATCAAAAAATCGAAGGGATTTAGCTATGACCACCTACATATCGACTTCTTTCGAATATCCAGGCGAACCCTCAAACATATTACATTTTAAGGTTTCGGGTGCTAAGTATCCAGGCGTTCCACAGAGGTCTGAAAATGAAAATCAATAAAATTCCCATTATTTTCACGTATTCGAGAGACTGTTGAAATTTTCTCTCGCATTCTCACCCGATAGCTTTTCATTCAGCTTGAGTTGCCGCGCAAAGCCAAAGTCTGTAATTTTCACATTATGATTATCGTCCAGCAATATATTCTCGGGCTTTAGATCTCTATGTACAATATTCTTCGAGTGTATGTATTCGACTCCTTCAAATATTTGTCTCATTATTGTGCGGGTTTTCTTCTCAGATAATGTCACCACCGACGTTAGATAATCGAACAATTCTCCCTTGGGACACAATTCGAAAACTAAGAAAACAAAGGCATCTGATTCGAAGACATCTTGAAGCTCAACTGGAAATGAGATTTTCGAGAAATTAATTTTATTATGAAAAATGCGAAAAATTTATGTGCTGCTCACTTATATAGGGATGACCCATAACCTGTCTAAGTATGGAGATTTCTTGTCGTGTCGCTTCTAGCATATGCAGAGGATTTGTTTCGCCGGCTTCGGTGGCGGCGCCCAAATCAATGATTTTTGCAGCAAACTCTTTTCCCGTCTCCTTTTCAATGCAACGTCGTACGGTGGAGCTAATGCCTCTGAAAATAATGAAAAATAACATTAAAATAAATAACGATGGAAACAACTTAAAGTGAAATATGATTTAAGCCTGGTTTCCAATAGCGCAAACACCAATTCTTACACACGTGCCAAATAACCAATTACAATCGAAAGCGCAGTTGCTTGAAACCGGCTCCATGCGATTGATGTGTTGAAAATTTGCAGGAGTCGCTGCGTAAGAATCTAAGCAATATTGAAAACATGGCATTAAAAGAGAACGGAAAATACCGCGTTGACTTAACTTTCGCGAAAATTTCCATTTGTTATAAACAAAGAACACAGTGCGTGCGAAAAGTTTCTTTCAAAGCCGTTTTAATAAGACAATATTGATGTGATTTCGGACATGGCTGATAAAATTCGTGTAATTCGAGTAAATATCCTTCAATCTAACAGAAAAATAAAATCACTTTTTAATTCTCTGATCAAGTTAAGAGTTGCCAAATATGCAAAAAAAAAAAAAAAAAAAAAAAAAAATCCAACAGAAAAAGAAGAGATCGGAAATCGTTTTGTTTCACGCGCACTCACTTCCTCCAGTAGAAAGTGAAAATCAAAACAAAAATGATAAAAGCCGTCATAAAATATCACAACAATCAGAAAGCATCAATATAAAGTGAAAAGTGTTTGGAGGGGGAAAAAATGATTCGTGTTCGGATGCTAATGAAAAAGGTAACGATTTCATACAAAAGTTAAATGTGATTGTCCCAGTAGGAAATATGCCGAAAATCAATGAAAATAAAATGATATTTAAATTTTTTTCGAATTATATGAAATGCTACGGAAACCCATGATACAAGAAAACAAGATAGCGCCACTTGAGAGAGGAAATGTCACAAACTCAAAATCGCGATTCGTTGTTGTTGTTTCCCATGTTAAACGGCTTTTTACTTTTGTGAATAGCATGGGAAACAACAACAATTTCTCGCTCAGTGACGTCACAAACTCAATTTTCGGCTCTCAGAGAGAGACTCAAAATAGCGGTACTGAAGTGGCGCTATCTTGTTTTCTTGTATCATGCGGAAACCAATATTATGGTAGATTTTTCGTCAGAGGCATGATGGTTACGGTGACCATAAATTGAAATTGAAAAAACAGAACAAAAATATTTTTTTTTTTTAGTCTTCAACTTAGTTTATTTAAATCTTTTACGAGGTTGTCACAGAACGGACCTTTCAATCGGTCCAAGGATAATGACGATCGAATTTGGACATTTTCGCTATTTTCCACTAAAAAAAAAAAAAATACGCAGAACAAGCGACTAAAAAACAGAACACCTCTGCTAAAAACAGATATGATTGTCACCGTAATGATGGTATTAACTGATAAGTTCCTAATGGGTTTTTAGCCCTGCTACTGCATAACGCATTGCATGCATACACAACAAACTTTGTCTCGTTTTTGTGAATTCAAGTTCAGTTCAAGGTTAATTTTATCTGCCTTTCGTTTATAAATATGTATGTAGCTAGTAAATATATGAAAACGTATGATTGGAGATGAATATATTCACCCATTTACATATACATATATGCAAGCAAGTAAATAAATAGCAATGCATCGCTAAATTGTATGCATTTTGATAAAGGCAAAGGCATTCTATAGACATAAAATTTGCAAATTAGCGGCAAATTAGAATCCAATACCAAATGACACAATATCATTGAGTATACAGTTCGTACGTTAAACGCAATCAATTCTTTTCCCCCTTGTAGGTATTTCTTCATTCGATTCATTCGATTTCCCTCAAAGCTTTTACGGTGAATCCATGAAGTGCATTATAGCTAAGGCTACAAAAAGCTCTACAAAAAACGGATCGTATTAGTTTTATATTTTATTGCATATTTATGGCATTTACACTACTGTGATTTTAGACTGATTTGAAAAGCAAATGAATTCGGGTTGCCGACCATTAAAGAGAGGTTTATTTCCTTATCTCTGTAATCTTTTCAAGCTGCTGCTGACATTGTGGAAAATGAGGCACTTAAAAAAATTATACAAATCAAGATTAAGGGGGCACCGATAAAAGGTATTGAAACATGAATATGAAATGACCATTTAGATCGCTAAGTACACATTATATTTATGCTAACATCAATAATTGTGATGTCATATTTAATTCGTACCATATATAACTATATATGTCACTCAGAAGCCGTTTCTATTTTGGCTCTTTTCAACACGGTCTTGGGTACCCACCAAAATGAGGATTTTTCACTTAGGTACTCACCAAAAGTATTTCTCTCTCGCTCTTTTTTTGCCTGCCGAGTAACATCTCTTTCTAACTGGCGCGAAATTTCCCGCCCAAAATCTATGAGAGTGACATATATAGTAATATATGTTCGTACTTTTTCGCCAGTGTTGCAGCGAAATTAACATAAATTCTGAATAAATTTTTGCATAAATGCAATTTTTGAATAAATGCAGAATTTTGCTCAAAATGCAGATTAAAATGCAGATTCTTCAACCCAATGAATAATTTCCTGTTCGTCCTTTGTTAACGATTTTTCTTTGGGAATTCATTGCGTTATATTTTCACAGCAAATAAATTGCGAAATGGAAGAAAATAAGAATTAAATAATTTCCGTAAAAAAAAAAAATAACAAAACAAAGAACTTCTTTTTCATTTTTATTGAATCTAGAGCGATAATGCAGATTGTAATCAGTAGCGTTAGCGTTAGCGTTTTATGGCACTTCACGTGAAAGCCCACGTACTGGGAATGTGCACTTTTGTGTGCACAGACAATATTTCTTCATAAAAGTGTGACTAATATCGATTTATGGCCCGAGTTCTTCGTCTGCTTGCCTCATTTAATCCTTGTGGGAAAAATAACAGCAAATATTTGGCCATTAAAGTTGTGGAAGTTTTTTTTCTACATTTAAGGCTGGTCTCCAGTTCGGTAAGGAATGTCAGCAGAAATTTTCTATTTTTTTCTCCGAGGAAAAAAGGTAGTACTACAGAACTTTTTAGTGCAACAGAGGCAATCTGTCATATGTCACATGTGTCAAAAAAGTGAAACGAAACACAGAAATTAAAAAGGCGCGATTATAAACGTTCAGAATAAAAAGCGCGCAAATTCTTCTACTCTCTTTAACAAGCGATATTAATTCGCGTTTATTCTCGTTTGAGAAATTTATTAAGCGTTTTTGGTTTTTTGGGGTTTTTCTCCATGTTTTTTTGAAAAAACCCGAAAAATGGATGCACTATTTCTATACAATCACAGCTGACCTACCTCACTTGTCAAAATTTCTCCAAGAAACAATTCATTTGCAATTATTTCTGCTGATAGCCTGGGTTACCGTGCGCATTTTATGTCAAAAAAACGTATTAAAATATGTACTACTTTTTTGCCGAACTGGGGACTGCATGCAGAAAATTTCTTGAAGAAATATTTCTTAAGCATTTCTTTGGCTTTTTTTTATATGGAGTTTTTCATTCCTTGGGGAACTCGAGACCAGCCTTTAGATGAAAATGTATGAATTCTCTCCAGTGGCTTTCATATAATCCATAGTGTGTTTTTTTTTTTTCTTTTTTTTTAACAATGCAGGATGATCAAATATAATTGTTTGAATTATAAATTCTTTTCTTTGTGTTTGCTAATAATTGCCGTTTTTCTATACAGAAAGATGATAAGAAAAAAATTCGCTCATTGAAAGAATCGCACTTCATGAAATCAAGGCAAAGAAACTAGACCAATTACGCTTGGCTGGGTCGTTTTTTTTTTTTTTTTTGTCTCGTTTCAGAACTGAACTTTCTAAACAACGCGCTTTAATTGTGTCATTAAGCTTTTACGAATATTGTTATTAATAATTTATGATGCAGTAGTTTAGAAAATGTAGTTCCTTTTTATGAGATCGGTTGATAAATTGCATGTAGTTTGACGACGGAAACAGAATGGCAGTCTAAAAAAAAACAATCAAAGGGAGTTGCTTTAATTGTATATTTAGAATGGTCAGACGAAAGATATGAGAACTCTCAAGCGGAGATTTCGGGGTCATCGAAGAGTATTCGAAAGGCATTTATAACCAGTTCTGATTCTCATCTTAATTTTTACTTCAACCTTTATATTTGATCAATTTTGTGCTAGACGTTGTTTAACCTAAAGTGGGCCATGCACTGTTTTTATGTTAGGTAAGGTTAGTGTGACTGCGACCAAGGATGAAACACTGCGGCAACAAATGGGACCGCTTATAATGGGAAAACAAAGATACACAGAAACTGATGAAACGACACAAACACCCACGACCCCAGCTGGGAGTCGAACCCAGAGCCTGTCGCTTCGTAAATTGGTATCTCAGCCAACCACGGCACAGAGGCCGGTATCTTCTTCTTCTTCTTGCGTGTTTAACTATCCTGGGGTCCGCAAAACGCGACCAGTTCCTCCATTTTGTTCTGTCGGTTGCATCATCCGAGGTAAGTCCTACAGCCTCTCTAGGTCCCATTTTATTGTGTCCATCCAGCGTTGTTTCAGACGCCCCCGTTTTCTGTAACTTTGAATTTCCAGTGCGTAGCCTTTCTTTGCCAAAGTCTCCTCATTTGCTCTCAGGACGTGTCCATACCAGCGTAGCCTTGCTTCCCGCATTTTCCCAATAATTGGCGCAACTCCATAGCGTCTACGGATGTCTACGTTTGGTACATGATCAAGACGAGTGAGTCCGGATATCCAGCGAAGAATCTTTGTTTTTTTTGTTAATGGATAGCAAAAAGATTTGGTCCTTTGATCATTTTGAAATTCTTTCAGAGTTTTCATTCGGTATTTCGTTATTTCGTATTTCTGAAAGCACTTAGTGAATATAGCAACGCCCCATATTTGGTTAAGCAAGTTTAGCTATAGGTCAGTTTTAAATCGGTTTCGAGAAACGTGGCCGAGAATTAAGATACGCACTTACTTATGGCTATATCTTGCCACCCGTTCAATTTTTCATTTTCCCCTCTTATAACAAAGCTTTAGCCTTAGACATTGAGAAAAGCGCTGCAGTTATAACTGATCCGAAAAAGCGCCATCTAGAAGCTACAAATTGCAAAAATCTCAAAAAATTTACGATTTTTCACATATTTTTAACGTTTCTAGCTAATATAGATCCCAAGCTGGCATGAATTTGTTGCACAGTGTTATTTTACTAGGGCAAATTGATCAAATTTTGCAAGCAAAAAGAAGAAATTGGAAACTTCCGAATGCTTCTCGTGATTCAATTCAACGAAAGAGACCTCGAAAGACACACAAAACGCAATCGTGGTAAACATCGCATACGCACAGTGGGTCGTGAACGTAAGTTTTACGCATACTTGTAAGACGAGATTTCTTTTTACGTTTTTATGTTTTTTTTTTTTTATTATTTTTTTTTTGTATATTTTTTTTTTTTGTCGTTTCGTGTCTCTAAGAAAGAGCAAAAATAAACATTTTCGGATACCACGTGTTTGAATGCGGCTGCAATGGAAAATTTTCACAAAAGACTTTTCGAGAACAATTTGTGTACAACAGGAATGCGAAGTTATAACATTTGGTTTGGTAGACGCACAGACGGACGGACGGACGGATGCATGATTGATTCAGCAGGGTCTGCACTTGAGTTAAGAGACAAACGATTTTGTGAATGGAAAATTTTTAAGATCGCGAAGCGAATGAAGTTGAGTCGTTGTGTTGTGTTGCGTTGCGTTGAGTTGATTTGAGTTGAGGAGGCACACCGCGAAGAACTCCAAACAATGTGTAATCGAATGTGAAATTTGATGCGGCAAGCAACGAGCAGAGCCATTTGGGACCTTGTTTCAGAGAGTGGGTTTTTTCCATAATTTATGGCATTCAAAGCAATGGAATCTTTTGAGCATAAATTTGTTTTTAATTTTTAACATTCGCGGATTACGTTGTTTGTTTTTAAAAATTTTATTTCAATTTTTTTTTCCACAGTGTAGGAAGAGGAGTTACCTTTTAGGATTAAGATATGCAAATTGCATTTGAAATATCCCAGCGGGAAATGTCCCGCGGACATCCCCGATGATGTCCTAGTGACTTCGGAGCCGGAATGCATGCTATTTCCGGTGACACTTTGTATGACATTTACACAGGAGCTGACAGGGACTTCAGCGGTGACATTGTCATGCTAGGGTGTGCGATGGCGAAAAAAGCATTTGAGAGCACCACATTATGCTCTTTTTCTCTTTAAATGTCAATTTATAGAAACCAGTTTGATAACTCTCTTCTTTGCCCTCTCTTTGAATGTTTCGAACATTTTTAAAAATCTATTTTTAACAATTTTCGTTCGCTTCTGCCAGGGATCGAACCCGCGATCTTCGGATGCTGAGTCGAGCACTCATCATCTACGCCACTTCATGCTAACGCTGAACTGACGCTAAAACCTTATTTAAATTTCAGTAGCCAATGAGAGTCAAGCACATGAACAGCATCGCTCCACGATGACATGTCCTCCAAGATGTACATGCATGAAAATGTCACCTATATGTCATTAGTGACTTTGTCATGCAGGAAATAATTTTCCGCTGGGTTATTCCGAAATTTAATCTAAAATATCAAAAATTTTATTATATCAAAAATTTTAAATCATCCTCAATTAATCGAATTTCATTTGGCAAGGTCGACAGCAATACTCGATTAGGTAATTTCTAACGATTATCAACGCACACGCCAAGAACTGATAAAGTATTGAGCAGAGCAGAGGATAAAGTGTAAAGTACAGTGGACAATTTTTGCCCAAAATAATCGAAATTAATGTGTTTATAAAGATTTGGCGAACGTGTTCGATTTTGACCTTGTGATCAATATTTTCTTTCATTCCTCTTCCGCAAAATTTCATATCATTGAGTTTTGTTTATCGAATCCAATTGAACATGGCGCTTTTTTTTTAAATGAAATTCGCAGTTCTTTTCTCACGCATGCGATAAAAAAATAATAATAGCACTCCATATAAAATTGCGTTGTTTGCTTGCTAAATGACTCGGGCGCGTGGACAGTTTTTTCTAATTTTTTTAAATATTTTTTTTTTTTTTTTTTTGGCATATGATAAGTTATCTCGTTGGACTCAATAGAACTTCGAATCAGCAAATTTTTCAAATCATTTCTCGCAGCATTTTGCATGCATTAATACTATTCTATTATCTCAAAAGCTAGAAGTTACTATGGGAAGGCGCAATCCCTTAATAAGACTTCAAAGTGAAGTGAGTGTAGGGCCGACGTAGGAATTGCCTTGGAATTAAGAGCCTACACTCATATATGCAGTAAATACTTTCACAACACAACTATGTTCAATCTTCTTAAATTCTTCAAATTATGCCAACAATTTCAAACTTTTGAGGTGGATGTCCGTGCTCCCTTTGAAAAATGAGCTACAATCAGCTGTTCTTTCAATTATTCTGCTTAAAAACCTAACATGTTCATATCTCTACACTCAATACTTTTTGATTACTTCCAGCTGAGTATTAGCAAAAGTGAATAACTTTACGTTCTTTTTTTGCATGTGTTCCATTTGGGCATTTTACTTAGGTACTGACCCAGACGGAAATTTCACTACTTGTGCAGTACTTCCGAAGTGGTGAAAATTCATACTGCGACTACTCGCATTAGTGCTCGGACTTCTACCACTTTAATGGTAGATCTACCACTTTTTTTGATTTCTACCACTTCTACCACGCTAGGTCCAAATCTACCACCTTTTTTTAAACTTATTTATGAATTTGTTTTATTTATTTAATGATCATTTCGAATAATTGAGAGCATAAAAAATGTAGTTCAATGTTATGTATTATTGAAAAATATTTTGGCAGCTTCCTATTGTCAATAATGTTGTCGAGAATGGCAGTATTGGCGCTTAACGACATCCAATAAATATTGATAAATTTTTTTATAAGAGAAAATACCTAAAAACTTGTAAGTTTCTCAATTTTCTACATGATCGGATGTGATATATTGTATTACTATTTTAAATAATTTTAAATCTACCACTTTTTATATAAATCTACCACTTTTTCTTTAAAAATCTACCACCTTTAAAAATTTTCAAGTCCGAGCACTGACCCTTACTTCGAATGAAGTTTGTTAGGAGATGGCCGCTATTTTCAGTACTTCAAAATTCATGTGTTATTCATTAGGTAAAGGAGTGTATGACCCTAGTCCGCACGTGCTGGCTGGCTAAAATGGATCCAATGTGCATGATTATTTCATTTGAAAATAGAGTATATGCTGCTAACATGAATCACAATATCAATCTGAACAAAGACTATGGTGCCAACGGGAATGAGAATTTCATTTGAAAAAATTGTATGTATACGCCGCGGGGATCTGAGAGGAGAAGGAAAATAAATTTTTTAAATGTTTTAATAAGCGGTTTCGAACTTGTATTTTTTCAATGAATATTAAAAAAAAAAAAACAAGTAAGGGTGTTATAGTCAGGCGAGCCTGGCAATAGAATACCCGACACAAACACACATCTTCAAATAATTTTTAATATCAGGAGTTGTTTAAGGCCATAAGGGGCCCCAAATACCGACTTTTGTTTAATTTCTTTATGAAAACCGCCCCTCTGTCACGCCCACTTTTCCAATTTTTTGGAATTCTAATCGGAGGCTTAAATATACGCGCAAATTCTAAGTTTCATTGAATTATTTGGAAAAAGTCAGATTTTGAGGCAGTTTTGAGATTTTTGTGACAGACCCTAGTACTGGAGGTATCCTTAATAATGGTCCGATCGGGTCCATTCTCGAACTTGTTCTTACTCATGTCCCCGTTAGCACGCATACCAAATTTCGTCGAGATAGCTCAACTCCTTCGATAAGATAACTGTATACAAACAGACAGACGGACAGACAGACGGACATGTGTAAATCGAATCTCCTAGTGACGCTGATCATTTCTAAATATATTTTGTATGGTCTATCTCGACTGGTTATGGGTGTTACACACAACCACACAAACGCAATATACCCTCGACACAGAGTGTGTCGGGTATAAAAATGTACATCAGTCGCTTTTTTTAAGGGTTCATAAACTCTAGAAGGTAAAAAATTAATACAACTTTTTGCATATAAAATTTCAAATTGCATATTTCCTTTTAATAAGCTCTTTTAGCTCCGGAAATTCCAAAACTTTTACTAGCCCATAACGGTAAGAAACGACGCAATTTGTAACTGGACTCTTTCTTCATTTGTGACTTGACTCATCCAAATTTAATATCAAAAATTCATAGCAAAACCAAAATATAAAAGACCTAAATACCAAACGTAATTATTTTGTTAACAAAAAAAAAAAAAAAAAAAAAATCAAAATAATAAAGCCAAATTGTGAATCATACGATTTGCATGCGTTGGTCGCACGAACTTGACGCAATCATTTGCCGGAAAAACATTCACCCCAACAAGTGGAACTAACCTCGAGAACATTAAAAAAAAAAATATTTTTTATTTCTTTGTTTTTCTCTGCAAATATTATTGACTCCAAAAATAAATAATCGAAACTAAGCACTTTCAAGGAAAAATAACAACAACAACAACAACAACAAATAAATAAGTAATCAAAACGATCAACAATGAAGTTCCTTGACCAGTAGCAACGCAAACCAGAAGGCGGTCGGTCGGTCTATTTTGCGATTTTGCTTTGTCCGATACCACGATTTTTCGGCTTTATGTAGACTTACTTGACTGACACTTCTCACGATGCAATACGATATATTATTAATTTCGTTAATTATAATTGTTATTTAAGCTGTTTTCCATAATTTGTTAACCATATCGATGAATTTGATTCTTTCGGGTTTGGATTTTTACGAAAAGGAAATGCTTATTTCGAAATAATACTTTTGAAGTTAGCCGCTTTACTAAATCAGCGAATTATCAATTTTTATATTGTTTATTTAATTTTTTTGTTCCCCCCATTCAATCATTTTTTGTTTTTGTATTTTTCAATTTTATTTTGCTATGCTCGAAGGGGTCCTTGACACATTATTCGTATTATTTTTCTTCATATAAAAGAGAAAAATAAAAATTATTTCATTGGAAATATAATAAACGCCGACAAAGGCGAAAGCTTCTCTCATATTCGGATAAAATGACTTCAATTTATAATTATATAAAAAGGCACTTTGTGGCGCTCAAGAACACTTCCGGCGTTCTATAAAAAAAAAAAATAATAATTTTTATTTATCGTGGGAGATCATCTATCAACGGCATTATTCAATTGCACACATGATTTATTGGTGTTGCAAAATAAGACTTAATTCTTTTTATTGAAAAATACAAACTTCTTTTCGTGATTTTCATACTTTGCGAAAGAAAAATACCCCTCACACCGGAAAATGGTATTGCAATTTGCAACTGACGCAACGAATGCAACCCTGTGGTGTTATAAAAGCAAAACAAAAGAACGCATGAAAAAGAATTTCTGCAAACAGAGTTGCCACCAAATGTTTCTTGTTTCTTAGTGATGACACTTCCCAGCCAGAAATTTCATTACTTTTGCACTACTTCGAAGTAGTGAAACTGTTATTCATTACGAAAATAATTGAATGGCCGTAGTCCCATGAAAACTTCATTTGAGAAATGAGTAAATACGGCTAATACGAATGAAAATGTTTTAATTTTTTAATATCGAAATTAAAATATGGTTAATTTTTACATCGTATATCGGTTTGGCTTTTTTTAAACAGTAACTAACGAGTTTTTACTTATGATCAGAAATGTATAAGGGATGTGTGTTCTTATATTAGTGCCTAGGGTCTAGTGCGCGACGGAGTGAAAAGTGAAAAATATTACGACGTCGACTTTTTCCGACGAAATTCAATCTTACTTGTGAATACCTCTATTATAAAACAGCCAGGCACTCATCTCTAACCAGGTCGACTCTAAATTAGTTAGGGAGTGCCTAAAAAAGCTAAACACACTGGGTGAAAGAAATGAAGTATGGCTACTGTGGGTTCCTCGGACATCTTTGAATAGATGGTAATGAACTTGCGGACAGAATGGCCAAAGAGGGAGCAGAATTAACCCTCTATGGACCTGAACCATTCTGTGGCCTAGGTATGGGAGCAATCAACAAGCTTATCAGGGACAAAGAATCTGCCGAGAGGAAACTATACTGGAACAAACAATCAGGAATCTCGCAATCTAAGCTTATGATAGGAAACTACAACCACAAACGGTTCGAGGAATGCATAAAACTATCAAAGAATAAACTAAGAATAATAACAGGAAAATACTCTCAGGTCACTGCAGGTTGAAATATTACCTCACTAAACTGAAAGTGCTCACGAATGAGAAATGCAGGTTCTGTAATACAGACAAGGAAACTGCAACTCACATCATCGGGTCATGGCCGGCCCTGAAAAAAGCAAGAATTAGTAACTTTGGAGGGCAAATACTACCCGAAGCGGAACTCAAATCCAGCAGTGTAGGTTCTATAACTAAACTTTCTGCTGGACGCAGGACTCAGAGACTCGCTCTGAGGATGGCAAAGGGGCACAATAGATCTTACAGGTCGACGTGCTCTTTAACCCCCTATCAATAATAATAATAATAATAATTATAAAACAACAATCATTGAATATGATAAAATAAAATTCTAGCTAACAGTATTAATCAACAATATGATAAAAAAGTTACTGGTTCTATCACACTCATGTATGTAGTGTTAAACGCATTTCAATGAAAAACAGAATTGACTAATTTTTAACACAAATATTTTCGACAAAATGTGTAAATTATTGCAGACATCAGTATTGCAATGATAATTTCATTCGATTTTCATTGAAAAAAAAAAAAAAATGAATAATCACCATTTTTGAAATGAAAATTTCATTTGAAGAAAGGTCTGCTATTACGACCTCTTGTTTCCATGAAATATTCACTAGAAGATCATTTCAAAGTGTAAAAATTGGTCTTTTTACAAACAGTTGTGTCGTCACTACTGATGACTTTTGTCATGCGTGCAATAAATTCCGACTGGATTCATAGAGATGACAATTATTACATTGCAAAAATACACCACTGTTGTGAGCTCTGTTGCAAGCAACTTCAATTATTTTCAGAATCATTTTGAAATAATGAATTTCTTATCAAAGGAAAAAAAATGTGAGAAATAAAAGAAAAAATAGCAGAAGATCACTTTTGTCATTTTAAGAATTAAAGTTAATCTCTTTCAAAAAGTCGTATTTTGAAATATGTACCTCTCAAAAATTTATCTTTTATGTTATTTATCCATCGAAGAACTTACCGAAGCTTCAAAGGGTTCAACTCAAGCCGCACCATTTAGAAGAATTTTAATATTTTTTCACTTCAAACCGAAATTCTTTTAGTATAATACGTGGTGATGCCTTCACGGCAAAAATGATTTCTTTTTTAATTAATGCGTTTATCCTTTCCGAAAATCTCTTTTTCTTATAATTTTTTTCTTATACTTATATACATACATATATATTTCACTTTTCAATCTACCATCAAAATATTTGATTTATAAATCTTGAACTCTTATTGTATTAAAACGAGAGCCAAAAGGCGAAGCTTCTACTCCGAATCGCTTCCGAATCGAACTGATAGTCTCGGGCGCAAATAAAAGAATGAAAGCAACAAAAAAAAAAATAATAATTAATATTAAAATCAAATAATGAAAATGCGAATTTCTTTAAACAACAACACGAGCGAGCGAAATGCGTGTTTCAGATTGTCGGTGTTTGGGTCATTATTTGTACAGCTTGTTGTTAGGTGGTATAAAGCTAAATCCTCGAATCGTTCATGCTCGATCATTTGGAAAATGCATTTAATTTTCTTCCTCATAGTCTTAATTATTAGACCGATGAGAGGCGGAAAAATTATTTATTTTTGTTTCGAAAGACAACATGTCCCCGTCCAGCGGAAAGAAAATAATTAAGGGGGTCTTCTCATTGAGCAACTTTTTTTTCGACTTTTTTTTTTTTTGCATTTATTTATAGCTTGGGTAGTTGTGAATATGCCCCTAAAAGGATTTTTTGAAATTCGAAATAGTTTAGAGGATATAGCCTTCTTTGTCGAGCAAGATCTGCGCTAAAACGAGTAATTTTTGCGTTGCTTCAAACTTTAAACGCGTTTATCTCGAAACCACGTTTTTCGAACTGGCGGCCATGATATCTCCAGTTCAACTGAACCGATTTCCATGAAACAAAGTGGAATCGACGCAGAATTGTCACCATTCTCGGGTGAACCTCGACCATAATTTTAAAAAATTTTTTACTATTTTTTTTTTACACTAAACTACAAAAAAAATAGCCCGAAATTGAAATTTTTTTTTGAATGGCCGCCATTTTGTCAAAAAAAATCACAAAATTAAGCTTGAGGTTCACCCGAGAATTACATCTATACTGATTATAACCCCGTTTTTTTTCCATTTCGGACGCTCCGGAGACCCGGAATCCACCAACTTTTTTCACCACCAACTTTGAAGTCTCATTACTTTTTGAACAGCCCACCTATCGAGGCAAAAAAAATTTTTTTATTTACTTTGAACCTTTTGTAATACAATAAATAAAAAAAGTTTTCAATTATTCTTTGCGTTTTCAAATAAGAATTTTTTTAAAAAGGGTCCAAAAAACGGGTTTTCAATGAGAAGACCCCCTTAAACGAAATTCTCACCTAGAGTGTGATTATTTTTTTTTTTTTAAATATTTAAATTTTTGTTTTCCAAAAAATTTCTTTTATTTCAAACACGTGTGACAATCATTCTTCTTTCATTCATTCTGATATTGCTAAAACACTATTTTTAAGCATAGAATTTTTTAAAGTTATGCATGTATGTTTAGTCTGAGCGAAAGCTGATAAAGAAATTATTTAATAGAAATTGACAAACAGTCGGGAGAGAAACGGAGCTCCATTTATTTTTAAATATTATTACTTAATACGCTTGAACAACGACCGACCGAACGACCGACCGAACGACGACAAGAAGTAGCGAAATTGAGTGACGTCAGAGATTGAATTTTGTGATAATTATGCACGCGTCTGACGGGACGAACTTTTTTCTCGAAAAGCCTGAGCAATTTTTTGACCTTGAAATTTAAAGTTATGGCTGCAAAAAATACGAACATGTGAGTACCTATATATTTTTGGGTTTGGTTTGCGTTAATGTCGGCTGAGTAAATAACGCAAAGTTTTTTTAATAAACGTGTTTCACTCTGCTTATATAAAATGTTTTTGAATTCTCCAGGCCTGTAAAGAGTGGGGAGGGGGGAAGGAGGTTTCTCCCAGGGCCCAAACTTTCTGAAGGGGTCCAAGGCTGTTGAGCATAAAAGATATTTTTAGTGTCGAATAAACTGGGCCTCAAAATTCACTTTACGGGCCTGGAATGCTCTCTTCGAAAGTATGTTCTAAACGTACCACAACACCCTAAGTAAAAGTAGTGTGATGCAGGAAATAGAACAAACATAACATAACATAACATAACATAACATAACATAACATAACATAACATAACATAACATAACATAACATAACATAACATAACATAACATAACATAACATAACATAACATAACATAACATAACATAACATAACATAACATAACATAACATAACATAACATAACATAACATAACATAACATCATAACATAAAACATAACTACATAATAACATAACATAACATAACATAACATAACAACATAACATAACATAAACATAACATAAACATAACATAACATAACATAAACATAACATAACATAACATAACATAACATAACATAACATAACATAACATAACATAACAAACATAACATAACATAACATAACATAACAAAACTATAACATAACATAACATAACATAACAAATATACATAACATAACTCACTACAAACATAACATAATCATAAATTCATAACATAAAAAACATAACATAAAATACCATAACATAACATAACAAAAATTTGAATTACATCGCACTCTATCTGTCACAAAATCGGCACAATTCAAAATTTTGCCTTTCTGGGACAAACAGCCAATAAGCCGTAAAAGACCGTAAAAAATAACTTATTTTCTAAAATTCATATTATTCTTAATTAACTGATGATTCAATTAATAGAAATGTTAATTTTCTAGATGTTGATTTTGCTGCAATTAAATGCTGTCAAATATGAAAAAAAATTGTATTTAAACATTTTTAATTTTTGCCGGTTTTTGTGATTAGTGATATATTTATTCAATATAGTGCTACGTAACGTTAAGTCACCAATAAGTGAGCAGTGTTGCATTTTTCATCAGAAGAACGAAATATTCGGTCAAAATATGAGTGCTTTTGGTCCAGTTAGGGTGGAATGCTTCAAATCAACTTGTAGCTCATTGTAAATATGGCTTTAAAGCAATTTTTCAATGCAAAATGGTGATGGATGATCGATCAGTTCCAAAGTCGATATTGATATTGCTGACCTGTGTAGTTATTGACCTGTGAAAGGACATGTTGCTTAATTAATCAATAGCTAGCTTCTGACGTCATTGAAACCGTCACATAACAATTTTATATTCCAGGATCTTTGGCATGTTAATGGCTTCAATTGTCATTGAAAGATCAATATTTGAAAGAATATACTGAAGCAAACAGTTGTTAAATAGAGAGAAATATTGTGCTTTAAGTGAAATGAGTTCAAAAACAATATTTACATACGTGAAACGCTAAAATAATGCTTCGAACTTGTCATGTGAGATACACTCAGACGTCGCTTTTAACAGAACGAAAAGAAATAAAATAAAATAAAATAAAATAAAGTAAACATACAAAAATACGTACATATGCTATTGGAACAGAAAATTGCAAAATCAAAATTAAATTAATTAAACTATAAAATATATAAATATATACATATGTTCATATATATGTCTATATGCATGTAAGTAGAAAGAAAATGCACTTGTTAGTTCGAAGCCTCGTGATCGTGTTTCTATAAAAAGAGCTGACCCGAACACGTCGATCGATGGCAAGCAGTGAACAAGTGCTCTCAATAACGTTTAAAAACAGCAAACTTGGAGGCTTGTCTGTCGACACACCGCATACCGTATAGACCCCGTCGGTTGCGCACACCCCTCGCCACGCGGTTTGGAAAACTGGTTCGAACGTGGGGGCCTGTTACTTTGGAATTTAAGACCCGCTTTTGTCTACCTCATGTGATTTCATGAAAGCCAATACGATTTCAACAATCGCATGTTCGCAAAAAACGTGACAGACTCTCACAAGGAAGGCGTTCAACACACACACACACAAACATATTATGACAAACGTTTATAAGTATATTCGCAATTTTGCATATGATTTTATGCATTTTTTTTTTTTTTTTTGTTTAAAGCAGGGGCACGTACGGCAAATGGACTTTAAAAAAAAAAGAAGAAGTTCGTTGATAATGGAAACAGCTGATGTTTGTAATATTACACGATCCAGAGCTGGGGCTTCATGCACTTGACCAAAAGGCGAAAAAAATTAAAATCTAAAAAAAAAAAAGATCAAACTATAAAACGTTGATGCGAGCACGTATGCAATGCGATGATAGGAAGAAAGGTAAATTGTGAAATAAGCAGAAAGCTACATTTCCAACACTACAGGCAATGTGACCATTTTCACAGAATTGATTCGTAAGCCTCTGAAACAAAATTGTCTTCCTAATAGTTTCTGTACAATGACCTATTGTTGATTTGAAGCATTCCACCCTAATTGGACCAAAAACATTCATATTTTGATCAAATATTTTTTCGTTCCACTGAAGTAAAATGCAACACTGCTCACTTAGTGGTGACTTGACGTTACGTAACACAATATTGAATAATTATATCACAAAACCGGCACAATTCAAAATTTTTTAATCAAGTTTTTTCATGTTTGACAGCATTTAATTGCAGCAAAATCGACATTTGGAATATTAAAAATAATATTAATTGAATTTGGAGTTAATTAAGAATAATATAAATTTTGAAAAGAAATTATTTATAACGGTTTTCGAAAGAATTGTGCTGATTTAGTGATTTGATATAATTCAAATTTTTGTTTTTTTTTTATTTTTCGCATCATTTGGTTAGGTCATGTTGTTATGTTATGTTATGTTATTTTATGTTTTATGTTATGTTATGTTATGTTATGTTATGTTATGTTATGATATTAGGAATGTCCAAACTACGTGACCCTTTTAGTTTGTTCACTGAAGTATACACTTGGACAAATTGGTCACTTAAATTGTTCTACGATTGTCACGAGGGGAGGGTTAAAAGTAGTAAAAAATGGTTCACGTAGTTTGGACACGTTCCCTTATGATATGTATATGTTATGTTATGTTATGTTATGATTATGTTATGTTATGTTATTGTTTATGTTATGTTATGTTATTTATGTTATTTATGTTTATGTTATGTTATGTTATGTTATGTTATGTTATGTTATGTTATTTATGTTATGTTATGTTATGTTATGTTATGTTATGTTATGTTATGTTATGTTATGTTATGTTATGTTATGTTATGTTATGTTATGTTATGTTATGTTATGTTATGTTATGTTATGTTATGTTATGTTATGTTATGTTATGTTATGTTATGTTATGTTATGTTATGTTATGTTATGTTATGTTATGTTATGTTATGTTATTTATGTTATGTTATGTTATGTTATGTTATGTTATGTTAATGTTATGTTATCTTATGTTATGTTATCGTATGTTATATTATGATATTTTATGTTATGCTAAGTTTTGTTGTGTTTATTCCATTTCCTGCGCCATAGGTACTACATAGCGTTTTTAAGTAAAAAGGAAATTTATTATGTTCAAGCACCATATTTTATTCTGCCTACTTATGGATTCTGTATCAATTTCTGACAACACGTATTTCTGGAATTTCTGGAATACGTATACGTAATTTTTATTTTGGGTTGGAATACGTATACGTATTTTCTCCAACACAAAATAAAAATTACGTATACGTCGAGAATAAGTGGGGTTGCCTGCATTGTTCTGTATTGGTGTCTGAACCAAATTTGTTGCTCCCTCAAATATCTACAACTTTCCCGAAGACAATAAAGCGATATTCATAACGATTCAGGAAAAATTAGCATTTCAAATTTTCGAAGACTTAGCCGACGAACATGCAAAATTCAAAGTCAGATTCCTCCTAAACTAGAGCCAATCCAGAGAAAAGGCCGATGGATCTGAGCTCAGTATACTTTTAAGAAAGTCACTCAGTTGGTCCCATTTTTGTTACTATTTTCGACTTGCGCCGTGTTATTAAATAAAACAACTTCCAAACTAAGAGGTTTATTGGGAAAAATATTTGGTGGCATTCTAGAAAAAACGACGAATGTTCCCCGTGCCTAGGTAGGTTGAAATGGCTGCCACTTAGGCCCATTGTGATACCAAGGAGGTTTTCTTGTGTTTGTGTGAGTGGATATGTCTTATTATGTAGTGTGCCCCTATCATGCGATTTTTTGAAACACCAATGCTAGGCTTGGAACACTACACTCCGTTTCGCCTGTGCCGGGAATCGAACCTCGGACCCTGGGATCAAGAGCATAGCACGCATCCCCTACACTATCCCAGAGCCACTTCCCCATGCCAAAAAAAGCGATAAGAATTCGAATTAGTGTTGCTGTAGTTTTATGGACCAAATTTTGTTTTTGTTTTTGTCTTTTCCCTTATCTGATTCATAATTTTCTTTTTGTAGTTCACTCCCCAGAAAGAAAAAATTTCCATATCATAGAAATAAGAAACCCACATAAAAATTTGGCCTAAAATGAACGTGTGTCATACGAGGGAAGATATTTTTTGCTCATTTAAAAAACTCTTTTTTTTCCCCTTTAAAATCTCATTTATCTAAATGAATTCAAAAATTTATTTATATTTTTCTTTCTTCGTGACATTTGGCTTTCGTTCAAGTTTTTGCTTCGTTCAACCGGTTGTTTGTTTTTATTACCTTTGGTATTCGCACAAAGAGTCCCGAAAATGTTTGAGCGAAAATGAAAAAAAAAAAAAAGATTTCAAAGATTGTTCCATCATTTTATTTATTAAAATAATAGGTACCTACAATGAATAAGAGAATATATTTTCGACATAATTTCTTTTTTTTTTTTTTGAACGATTAATGCCTGGTTTCCAATAGTGAGTTCATTATAATCGGTTCCATATATTTGCATATGTTGAATATGTGCAGGTATTCCTTCTGATATTGGAAACTAGGCATAAAAAACGAAATAGCTTGGTGGTCTTCGGTAGGATACACACAGTGCAATACATTGTACAACCAAGCCAGATGATGGGTGATAGATTGGATCGTTTGTGGCAACGTTGGACAACCGAGTTTCGGTTGGACGAAAAGCAAAACGTTTGAATTTTTTGAAGTTGGAACCCATAGTCGTCAAACGTGATGGGACGTTTGTAGCTTAGTTGTTATATCAACTTCAGAATGTTTATATATGTATATATATATATACAGGGTGTTTCGCATAAGGATGTATATCCGAAAGGAGGTGATAGGTGGGGTCAAGACCGACCAAAAATCGTATGGGATGGGGGTGTCGCAAATGCACCCCTGAGGAGTTATAGGGCCTTAAAGTTTTTAGGCAGTAAGTCAAGAAAAACAACTCTCCCCCGATAATGGGTCATCGTTGAAAAAAAAACTTAAATGCAGTTTGAAAGCCAATTATATGTGCTTTTAGGAAAAATTAAATTGATGGTAAAAATTTGACCCATTGAGTGAAAAATAACCGGTCAAAGTAAAAAATTCTGAAAAAAATTTCAATTTTTTTTTACTTTGGAAGCCATTTTGGTATGAAAAGTGTCCAATTAACACCCAAATTTTTTATTTTATTAAAAATGCTGCATCGATTTCCTTTAATTTGGTACCCCATATGTTTAATAAATTTTTAAAAAATAAGATGACAAAATTAAATACCTAAATGAACTTATTAGTTTTGCTGTATCAAATCTAATAAGTTCGACTTCATTGATAGCAAACGCGGATACATGTTCATTTAGATATTTAATTTTCTCATCTTATTTTTAAAAATTTTATTAAACATATGGGGTAGCAAATTAAAGGAAATCGATCCAGCATTTTGAATAAAATAAAAAATTTGGGTGTTAATAGAACCTTTTTCATACCAAAATGGCTCTCAAAGTCAAAAAATGTTTAAAAATTTTTAAAATTTAACTTTGAAGGCTCAAATACCCTTGAAGCTGCAATAAAGTGTAAGACTATTTTATACGCCTAGAAAGGTCTGACAATTTTCTGTCGAATTGCATTAAAATTTTTATCTTGCATTTAAACGTTTAGGCGTGAAAAACAACTGCAAATTTCTTTCGTTCCCTTATAACTCTTCAGGGGTGCATTTTGGACCCCCCCCCCCCCCCTCCGATACGATTTTTTGTTTACAATGACCTTCTCTATCAACCCTATAAAGGAAAGCACTAAGCTACGGAACACCCTGTATAGTTATATATGATTACCGATCAGCTTTAAAAAAAAACCTATTGGGGGACTAGAATTATAATCGTATATTGAAACGATTAAGGAGGTCTTCTCATTGAGCAACTTTTTTTCGCCTTTTTTTTTTTGCATTTATTTATAGCTTGGGTAGTTGTGAATATGCCCCTAAAAGGATTTTTTGAAATTCGAAATAGTTTAGAGGATATAGCCTTCTTTGTCGAGCAAGATCTGCGCTAAAACGAGTAATTTTTGCGTTGCTTCAAACTTTAAACGCGTTTATCTCGAAACCACGTTTTTCGAACTGGCGGCCATTATATCTCCAGTTCAACTGAACCGATTTTCATGAAACAAAGTGAAATCGACGCAGAATTGTCACCATTCTCGGGTGAACCTTGACCATAATTTTAAAAAATTTTTTACTATTTTTTTTTTACACTAAACTACAAAAAAAAAGCCTGAAATTGAAATTTTTTTTTTGAATGGCCGCCATTTTGTCAAAAAAAATCACAAAATTAAGCTTGAGGTTCACCCGAGAATTACATCTATACTGATTATAACCCCGTTTTTTTTTCCATTTCGGACGCTCCGGAGACCCGGAATCGTGGCCGCCGTGACGGCACCTTTTTTTTCACCACCAACTTTGAAGTCTCATTACTTTTTGAACAGCCCACGTATCGAGGCAAAAAAATTTTTTTTTATTTACTTTGAACCTTTTGTAATACAATAAAAAAAAAAGTTTTCAATTATTCTTTGCGTTTTCAAATAAGATTTTTTTTAAAAAGGGTCCAAAAAACGGGTTTTCAATGAGAAGACCCCCTTAACGGAATTTATCGATTATTATGTATGTAAACAAACGGGCAGGAAAATTTTCAAAATTTGTTTCTTCTTTGAGTAAATCGTCAAAATCGAACACTGTGCAAAACGTGGTTTGTAATTATTCACGGAACGAATCGATCATCAACCCGAAACAATTGAATATTCCAATGCGTCGTAAGTATACCTATATTCTGAAAAGTCAGACGCCGTGCATTCAAAACATATCGTTGTATAAATTCCAGTTGAGTAAAAATATACGAACGACGCCGATACGATACGACACACCTTCTTTTTAAGCGTTTACGATTCTAAAATTTTCATTTTTCCCCCCTTTTTCTCTGTTTCATTTCGCAAGTTGCTTCGATTCTTTCGTATTCTTTGGCACGTATGTATTTTTTCTGGCATTCGTTCGGCGATGCAATTCGATTGCATTTTCGATTTCTTTGCTTTAAGATCGTTCCTCTTAACTATAAAAAAAAAAAAAATTCTTTTTGGCTCTTCAAAGCTTAAGACGCAGAAAGGGATTCTCATGCAGCTGCCATTCATTGCATTTCATTCAATTTTGTTCTATTTTCTTCAACAATTTCGTTCTTTTACTTCGGGGTATTGCGATACTTTTCGACATAGAATCATTATCAAATACTTATATCTTCTTTTTCGCCAATTATATAAATAAAAAAATAAATTAAATTAAGAGGCAGAACAATGAAAGTACAAGTCAACAACATTTTCGGGGCTACATATGTTGACTTTTCCTTCATGAAAAGAATGCTGCCGTCAATTTATGAGGCTAGTCAACTAGTCAACTCTAGTCAAATCTCGTAAGATTCCGGAAAAAGGGGCGGGCCATTTATAAGAGTTATTTTCGAAAAATACGCTGTTGGTGGGTAATAAAAAAAACTATCAAATATTTGCGCAGTCTGCGAAAAATAAAAAAATCTTAAGCTCTTAAGAAGATAACAAAAACTCTTTTCAATCTTTTGGATAACACAGGTCTCCTCCTATCGTTTTTCCGTTGAATCTTCCATCATAAAATTGAGCAAAATAATAAAAATAAATAGCACAAGAATCTTCATAAAAATCATTCATGTCTGTGTTTACATTAGAATAAAAGATTGTTGCGCATAATACCTAAAATGCCTACAAGGAGAGCCAAAACTGAAACTTACCTGCCCAGAATCTCTTTCGGCTCATATTTCGCATAGAAACCCTTCGCAGCGTCCTTATCTGGCAATAAATCATCTTCTTCGTCTTTTGCCATTTTCTTTATCAATGGGATCTTTATTTTGAAGTTTTATAAATTAAGCGCGTATTAGAAGACACGAGCCCACTGTGCCTGTCAGCTGTTTTGCCGATTCGAATATTTAATAATAGCAATAATAATAATAATAATAATAATAATTCTTCAAGCGATTTTTTTTTTATTTTCTCGCAGATAAAAAGTGTTCACGCGTTGAATTTTGCAGCTCTCAGCTTTTCACATAAATTTGCAAAAATTTATTTTCTTTGATTCTATTGCATTCTTTGTTAGTTTTTTTTGTTTTTTTTTTTTCATTAAATGTATTCGAAATCACAATTCGCACACGCGCACATACATATGTACAATATATACAACAGTGAGTACGTACAATCAGCAACAATCATTTAAGCGAAATTGATTTTCTTTCGTTTTTTATTTATTTTATTTTTTTTTTTTGTGCTTTTAATTCATTTGTTCCTTATATGTATGTCGCGTTGTCGGTTGATTACACAACACCTTCATTAAATTGCTTAAATATAAAATTTTCAAAAATTTCTTCATTCAAATAAAAAAAAAAAAAAAAAAAGAATTCATTATTCATAGCATGCGTGTTCCGAGATTGGCACTGTTTCTCTTTAAAAGCCACATTAGTTCATTTTCCACTAATATCTTATCTGATACATATGTCAAAACGGACGAAGACACTTCCGATACGTTCAAGTGCAAACTGAATTTTGTTTTTGTGTTCAAGTGTTTTTCAACGACGGCGACCATGATACAAAGGCAAGCAAATAACCTACTCCGGTTGTCAAACAACAATATTACCAAGTATTACAACATTACCCTGCGAAACTACGTCACAGTAGACCTCATCTGCTTGAGGGCTGGGGTAAAATAGTCCGAGAATAATGCGTGCTCACGAGAGGGAGAGAGAGGAAGAGAGGAGAGAGAGAGATATATATATATACAGAGAGATAGAGGAAGAAGAGAGAGAGAGAGAGAGAGAGAGAGAGAGAGAGAGAGATACAGAGAGTTAGAGAGATAGAGGAAGAGAGACAGAGAGAGATACAGAGAGATAGAGGAAGAGAGAGAGAGATATATATATACAGAGAGATAGAGGAAGAGGGAGAGAGATATATATATACAGAGAGATTAGAGGAAGAGAGAGAGAGAGAGAGAGAGAGAGAGAGAGATACAGAGAGTTAGAGAGATAGAGGAAGATACAGAGAGATAGAGGAAGAGAGAGAGAGAGTGAGAGCGAGACAGAGAGTGAGACAGAGAGTGTTGCACGACTCTCGGACTATTGCACCCAGGTGATTTGAAGTTAGTTAAAGATTTTATATTAAAATATCTATTCTAAGGCCCGATTTCACCAGGCTATTTAAATAAAACTTAAATCAAATGAACTGTCAAATTTGATATAAAAAAAACTAAATTCTGATATAAGATTTATTTAAATAGCTTGGTGAAATCGGGTCTAAATGGGATAGATTCAGTTTTTTTTTCAATTTTACAAACTGGGAAATTTTTCAAAATAGGCCTGTTCCCGTACTACAAGAAACTGCCCAAAAATGCCCAATTTTTTTTATAAACTGTATGAAAATTGGGCAGTTTCGTGCAGTACGGGAACATACCTAATGTCTAATGAGCTGTCAAACTTGATGTGAAAAGTTTTTATCGAAATGTGACAAATTTCCCCATTGTTTATAGGTTTAAAAATTGTGATAACATCTTTCGTAGAACTGATTAAGGTAGCCATACAGGTTCCGTCCATGATAACATATCGAAGAAACTCCAAAAAATTAATTAAAATGTTAAAAGACGGAAAAAATTTATATACATATGTTTAAGACTAGTTCAAAAACAAAAGGAATGGTAACGCCCATTAAAAATGGGAAAATTTACAACTGAACTTTTTTGTGATTGTATCCACGTTTACTTACACGATCATTTCGCTTGCCTCCAAAAACAAAGAAATTTCAAATCAAAACCAAATTCTAATTCTCTTGTGACGTCATGCAAAAAGCTGATGGCATGAGCAAATCTAATCTGCGCTAAACGAACACATAAACTACAAAATTTTTCTTAATATCTCAATTCAAAGTTTAATAAAAATATATGCGGCATACTTTCAGGGAAAATATTAATTCAAATTAATATGCGGTATCTTTTTTGGTGAAATCTGAATTTCTTCTGTATGGCAACTGCATAAACATGCAATGTATGGAAAGTACGCAAACATCACTTGTGCAAATATTTGTGTACTCCATGCATAATTCTCACAAGAGCTGATAGCGTTGGATAGTATTTTATGAACACCATCGGTAATATCGATAGTTTAACATTTTTTATACTGTCTATGTTTGTTGCTACGAAAAGTTACTTATTTCAAATACATACTACCAAATGAACTGAAATTTATCAACGCTGCAAAGGGATCTATTGTATGGTAGGCGATAACGGCTCTGTTCTACTACTCACAGTTAATACTTAAAACTCAAAATGTTCGTTGTATTGAAATCATGAACTTGAAAAACTTTAAGCCTACCCTGGAAAGATGTTTGGGTCAATCCAGCGGTAATATAGTGTACCACGTTTAAGCCGCTACCTCGTAAGGCACAAAACTTTATTTTAACCAACTTCTACCAAATGTTTAACTAATTTAAACTGTCAAGTTATTTTGTAAATAAAAAGTTAATATCACTCATATTACGCACACAGAAATTGGACAAAACAAGGCTAAAAAAGGTCATTCTTATGTACAGCTTAAAAAATTAATATCTATAATGTGTGAACTGATTTTCTTAAACTAACAAAGTTTGTGAGACTCGAAGATACAGAGGTATGTTAGGTAAAAAGAATAATTGCAAATTTGATTTTTTTTGAAGGCTATCGAATTGTCTTCTTTTCCTCATAAAAAATTCAAAGTTCATTAAGAACTATTCATTTGAGTATGCAAAAAGCTGTATGGCCAAAAGACTGCGCAAATATACCTTTTTTTTCTTAAATATCTTTAATCTTTAATTTTAATCAAAAAAATGCGTAGTAACCTTCGTATAAGTTTTTTTTAAATTAATACGAATTCTTGTCTGAAATTTTGAATTTTTTTATGGCACTGCATAAACTGCAATTATATAAGTTACGCATAACATGGCTTGTCAAAAGTATGATGTAAGTTCCATGGCATATATCTCAAACAAGAGTATAGATTGGAAAGCATTTTATGTACACATGTATACTCGTATAGGTTCACAAATATTTTATTTAATATCAGTTCTTTTAGGAAGACTTTTCCGATACATATTCCTATATGAAGAATTTTTTGCTCGTCTATTGTATGTAAAAGGCTCTTTCTAATAATAACAGTTCATCTTACTTAAAACTGAAAATGTTCGTTGTATTGAAATCATGAACTTGAAAAACTTTAAGCCTACCCTGTAGGAAGAGTGGGGTGTCAATTGTGCCCTAGCGAGTAGTTCTCGAGTATAGAAAAAAGAACTAGTACGCGAGTAGAGACACGGACAGTAGAACCTAACTAATGGCATATTCAACAGTTCAATTTTGACCACACATTAATCTAATATATTTGCTGTGCGTGAGTCAGATAGGTCCGTGGCGTTGTGAAAGCGTATTCACTTGGGAATCTAAGGGCTCGAGTTCGATTCCTGTCGCAGGCGAAAAATGTGGAAGAATGACATGTTTCGAAAAACTCAAATAATTGGATTGAAAAAACAAGTCTTCACCCAATGCTGTCTCACAACTTTGCGCACAAATTCGCTCCAAATTTTCTGCCAAATTTGAAACCTTTCTTTTTTTATATATTTGCTTTTTATTCCTCTTAGGATTCCAATTTTTACTAATAATTAAAAAAAATAAAATCGGAGTTCGCTTGGCCCGGGATTTGAACCTGCGTCCTTCGGATCGCGGGGCGCACGCGCTACGCTGTGAGCTACGACAGCGCGGGCCGGTCCTCCATCTATCAACGTAGTATAGCAAATTTACTGAATTGGTCCTGTTGCCTCTACTTTTGCACTAGTTCAAACGCGACTGTCGATTTTCGAATGGCACCTCAGAGTAAAAGTTTACAGTTCAATGCATTGGCGGGGAAATTACGAGCGAGTAGTACTGTTGATTTGGGAAGTAGTCGAAGAATACTTCTGCACTAGTTCAACTTCCTACAGGGTACTTTCCTAACCGGAAAGGATTATTTTGACACTAACATTCTCTAAAATTGACTAAAACTTTTTCGACCTTTCAAAAAATTATAAAAATAGTTCAGTATTTATTTTAAGCCAGCTGAATTTTTTATTTATTTTTTATATATTTTTTTTTTTTTGCCATACGTCGTAATAAATAGTTACGTACATATAATATAAATTGAAATGGTTCAATAGCATACATTTTAAGTATTTTATATGAGCTTTGGGTAGATAATTAAATAGTTATTACTGCTCAGCCTATTCCAATGCATGTATGTATATGTATAAATGTAAACTCTTATTTTAAATCGATAAATCTCTTTTACAAAAATAGGTATTTTCTTAGCACATACGCAGTTCTGCCGTGCATAAACGTGTAAAACACGACGCTATAATTTTATGAAGCACTTCGAAATTTTACTTTAAGTTTTAGAATATTTTTTTAACCTTTATTTTTTTGCTTTTTTTCAGTTATGAATCGAAAAAAGTGATGTCATATTGCTCTTTTAATGATTGTTGGAGATTTCGAAAGAAAACACCGAATGAAAAACAACACACAGAACACACTCTCTCATACAGAATCAATTTTTGAAGTATGTCTAAAAAACATGAGGTGAGTAGTACCTGCACCAAAATTATTATTGACTTATGCCGTTTCAAAATCTTTTAAATTTAAAAACTCCTTTAAGTATGCAATTGGAATTTGAAGGTTTTTATAGTTTCTTAACGTTATTTTTTTTTTTTTTAATAATATGGCAGTTGATGTAAATGGGTTTTCAGGATTCATTTTCTTAATTATCTGTTTCCCCGTTTACAAGTTAATTCACATTCTTCCGTCTCATGATTAAGTCTTTTATGTATATGATTTTTTCTTCTTTTGAAGCTAACTAGAGGTTGGGATGCAAGGTTTCTGTGATTTCTCTTTATATTTATATATATATACACACACAATCCATACCAAAGGCTAACAAAATGAGTTTTCTTTCTTGTTTAATTTTCTTACTTAATATTGCAATATAAGCTAATAAACAGGGCTCGGATTTTGTTAACTTTTCTAAATTTAAAGCATACTTTATGGGGTACAAATTTTGTTCCACTCACATAAAGTTAAGATTCAAATCGACTTTTAACTTCAATAAGATTTTTTTTTTTGAAGTTAGAAAGGCGGTTTGGAGATTATTCGCAAAATGTTGGTAAGAAGAATTTTTTTCACCCCGTAAAGTATGCTTTAAATTTATAAAAGTCAACAAAATCCGAGCCCTGCTAATAAAAGAAGCAAGCTGTCAAGAAGGCAATCAAAAAAAAAATTTTTTTTTCTCTTCAATTTATTAGAATTTTATTTAAATAATTGAAATTTGAAAACGTTGCAAAATATTGCCTTCTTTTTCTACTTAAATCTTAATACTTGAGTAATTGCGAATTCCATTTCGATAATTTATTATAATAAAATGTTAATATGTTTTCTTTTAATCTTAATTTAAAAAATTCCTATCCTAAGACGGTGTAAAAATCCTATTTTTTTTTTTTTTTTTTTTACAAAACTGGTGAAAATTTTTTCCCAAATAATCCAATTTCTTGATTTAATGTCCATGACAACTGAGCCTTTTGCTATTAACGTGACCTATATAAATACTATTTTATTGTGTTCTGTGTTGTTTATTGTCATTATACATATAATCATAATGACGCTTTTCTGAATGACATGTATGGTTCCTAATATGTGTAATATCTACTTAAAATGTTAGTATACATGCGAGAGTTATCCCTCATGCAGTTTAGTTTGAGATAACGTTTTAATTTTTAAACAAACGCCTCATCGCACGTCTGTGCTATACAATTATAGAGAGTAAAGCCTAGTTTCCAATAGTGCGAGAATTCCCGCAAATATTTAACATATTCAAACATATGGGACCAGCTTCAATTAGATATGCTTTCGATTGTAATTGGTTCTTTATGCTTCGATGTGTTGAATATTTGCTGTAGGACAGGAATTCTTCCCCGCTATTGGAAACCGGCTAATCAGGTTACAGATCCAAAGCTGTTCGAATAAACGTCAAATTTCTCATTTTAACAAAACTATATCAGCTATCAATTAATATTTATGATTTAATTTTCTTTGATTTTGAATTTTCGTAGACAATGGAATTCTTTATTGAAATTGATTTAATCATATTTTAAAAAATCATAGTTTTGTGAAATTACATTGAAAATTAACAAATTCAATTCCTTACAGTATGGAAATTTAATGCATAATGAATTTTATTCTGCACTATTTAAAGATAAATCAATAGTTTTGTGCATTTTACGTTAAATATTTAACTAACATTGCATAAGGTTTTAAAATAGTAGCAAACTTAAATTTGAATTTTTGTTGAATTTTTCTGTGGCAAACGTTTGTTACTGTTAAAGTATTTCGTCTCCGAAAAACATAAAATTTATATGAAAATTTCGACACTCCGAAAGGATATCGTAAAAATCGGATCTCCGTCGAAAATGTAGGTATTATCTTTCGCAAGCCTTCTCATTTTGAACGAAATTTTCTATCTTGAATAACTTTTTCTAGAAGATACGTAGGAAGTGGAGGGTTATATGTTATACGAAAAGAATTCGCTTTGAGTTTGAATCACCTTAAGAGGTTATTACACATTGCCTTAGACTATAAGATGCTAGCAATTCATAACAAATCGTCATAGTCATGCAATTAGAAGTCGAAAATTTTGAATAAAAATACTAAAAAAAAAAAAAAAAATAGGTATATGCTAAAAATGCCGTCGAATCTGGATAATGTGAACCCCACATTGAGTGAAAACCTTGGTGATGTGAACACATGGGCTGTGGCTTAAACAATAGATTACGCTGGTATTCTAACTTTACGCGGGAAGGCAGTTCAAAAACCATTAGGAGAAAGTTTTAAACTTGAATTTCTTTTTTAAAAGAAACTTTTAAAAAAAAAAATGTTTTTTTTTCATTCTCAGGGGTTCTCTTCAGTTGTCAGAAATGAAAAACTTCATATAAAAAAAAAACGCTTCAGAAAATTTCTGATTCATTTCTGAAGGGTTTTTTTTTTATATGAAGTTTTTCATTTCTGACAGATCTGGAGAGAGCCGCCCCTTACATGTAAAGTGTACACATTTTTTTTAATCAAATTAAACATACAAAATTTTAGCCTCGATAGTAGTGTAAACAGCAGACCTGTTAAATCCCGATTAAGATTAATAATCATGAATTATTGTTCTTTTTTTAATCCATAATCATTATTAATTTAACTTCTTGAAATTTTTGATTATTAATGATTGCGATTACCAAATAATCGTGAAATAATCAGGACTATTTCAGACTAATGAAAAAAATCAGAAAAAATCAAAAAATAATCAAAAAAATAATCCCGGTTAATTTTAGATTATTTTTGAATAGTTTTGATTTTTTTTTATTATTTTTGATTTTTCCTGATTATTTTTGGGTTTTTTGATTTTTTTGATTAATTTTGATTTGTTCTGATTTTTTTTTATTAATTTTAATTATTTTCAATTTGTAATTGAATAACATCGTTTTTCCAAAGTTTCCCTATAGTCCGTGGGACCGGCACCGGACAAGTGAATTCACCGGCCACCTGTGGTTAGGACCACCCCTCGTCAAACCACCGGCAATACTTTCGCGAGGCGAATTTTACATTGCGATGTCATAGGCAAGGACATATGGGCCCCTCGCTGTACTACATTTAATTATATTCAATTACAAATTGAAAATAATTAAAATTAATAAAAAAAAATCAGAACAAATCAAAATTAATCAAAAAAAAATCAAAAAACCCAAAAATAATCAGGAAAAATCAAAAATAATCAAAAAAAAAAATCAAAAATATTCAAAAATAATCTAAAATTAATCGGGATTATTTTTTTGATTATTTTTTGATTTTTTCTGATTTTTTTTCATTAATCTAAAATAATCCTGATTATTTCATGATTATTTGGTAATCGCAATCATTGATTAATATAGGTCATACAAAAATAATCATTAAATAATCACTATTTCACTCATAAGAAAAAAATAATCTGATTAATTAATCATTAATTAAATAATCATTATTTAACAGGTCTGGTAAACAGTCTCGGTAACATGAACATGCCTTGCAAAAGTTAGTTTACTCTATCCAGAGCCGACTACTGTACCGGAGAAACAGTGTTCAAAAACATAAAACCATAATATAAATTGCGCCGAAAAATATGCTTTTAAAACTTCAAGTAGACATAGAGAGAAAAAAAGCATTTCGGAAAAATAACTTCTCATCTAAAAAAAAAAAAAAAAAGCCGCAAAAAGGAATGCATGAAAAAAAAAACAAACTATAAACATTAAGAAAAGAAAAACAGCACCAGTAAAGTTTTCTTATAAAATCTTATAATTGTAAAACGAATTGCTTAGAAATACTAAAGGAGATTTTCGCACAGACCATACGCCGCCGCCGCCTTCATTTTGTTTTATAATTACAACAAAAAAAAGTTGATAAATGGAAAACTTGTTACGATGAATAAAAATCTGATAATGGTAAACTGAGAAAAATGAATGTGGAAGGATCGATCTCTATTGCTTTAGTTGCATTTTCGCCTCCATTTGAGCAAGTATTTCCTGCATGCGACGCAATTCTGCGTCTTTCTCTTGTAGAATCCGATCTTTTTCATTCAGCACCGTATTTACAACTATTTGCGTTGGCACAATTGAGTCCCGTTCGGGCTTTATTCCATTTTCCTTGTGTTTAATACCTTTACCTAAACGTTCGGACCGGTAGTTCTCATAGTGTACGTCTTGGGTGACCTCCTGCAGATCTTGCATATGGGTACTGAAAACGATGTATTTTTATAAATACAATACATACTAATATTACACAACAACAAAAACTAAGGGAATCTCCACTCACATCAGCATTGTGCGCAGCTTAATAAAATCACAGTGTTCCGGATTTTCGACCTCGACAACGCCCCAGGGATACAGTCGTCCTCGTACCTTCTTGCCTTTGACTTCGAGCAGGGTATTCGCACCACAAACGGCAAATGGCACGGCCTCTTTCAGTTGTTTAACTTGCTCCTTGTAATCCTCATCCTCGTCGGAGTCACAATCGGGCAGTGGATATATCTTGACACCGTGATCTTCGATTTCTTGTAAAATCCGACATTTGAGACGCATGATTTCCTTCTTTGTTAAACAATCGGCCTTGGCGATCACAGGCACTATATTCACCTTCGTATGCAGTTTCTTCATGAATTCAACATCGAGCGGTTTTAAGCTAAAAGGGGGAAAAATGAAATGAATGCCATCTTTGGGTTGTTATTTCTCCAAAATCGATATCGCACTTACCCATGGCCGAATGGTGAAATGAAATAGAAACAACAGTGTATACGATTATCTACGATATTGCGTCGATTTAGGCCGCTCTCGTCACGCAGGAAGCGTTCGTACTGTTCATCGATGTATTGAAGGATGGCGCTGAAGCTGTCCGAATTATCAATGGCATCGCCAAATCCGGGTGTATCGACAACAGTTAGACGCAGCTTAACGCCCCGTTCTTCGATCTCTACCGTTGAAGCTTCTAGCTTGACCGTCTGTTTTTGTTTTTCTATATGATTTGAGAGAGAGAGAGAGAGAGAGCGAGAGGGGCGGGACGAAATTTTAATAGCATATTGGAACATATATATTATTTTCATATAGATCTACAGCCACTCACCCACAGCATCTGTTATCACACGCTCCGGATATAAATCCGTCAAGAACAAACTGTTTACTAATGTCGATTTCCCCAGACCCGATTCGCCCACAACCATTAATGTGAATTCGAAACCCTTTTTCACCGATTTGCGGTGCACCTGGTTGGGCAGATTTGCGAAACCGACGTAGCCAGGTGTTTCGATACTGGAAAACTGAAATAAAAAAAAAAAAAAAACCGTATTAAATGACTTGTGAAACGTACAAAAAAAAAAAAAAAATGAATAACAGCAACAACCAAACGACATGAGACGGATGTGGGGCGAGTGAGGGCCGCTTCGAAGTGGCGGTTGAAAGCCCTAGAGTGGCCTCGCCGTTAAATACGCACTCACGTGAAGTGGTGCTGTATGTGCGCTATCTTAACTTCTGTCTGTTGATGATACACACTCGCGTCAATGCATGGCTTTGTGTCGTCTTCACACCTGGAGCCCTTGAACTTTTTGCTGAAAAGCAATTTGCATGACTTCATCACGATGGAAAGAGCAATGGACCAAGCGCCAACGTGTAGAATGGAAAATGCTACTCTTTGTTTTGTTTTTTTTATATATTATAAAGGCTTAATGAAGAAACTAGAGCGGAGTTGCACACTGCTTACGTACTTGAGCATAATGAATCACATAATTTGAACAGTACAGTCGAGTCCGAAATTAATGGCTACATACATTAGAGCTATGTTTACCTACGATATTTTGTTATCTAGATAAATTGTATCTTTCTAATGTCGGAGAAAATATGGGAAATTGATGTATAATTATGCTTAACCCGGTAGCGCCTGAATTAAAAAAAAAAAATAAATATAAAAAGTAAAAAAAAATTTGAAGAGGTTAAGATATGGCGATGATAGAAAACAAACCCTTTAAGGGGGTCTTCTCATTGAGCAACTTTTTTTTTCGACTTTTTTTTTTTTTGCATTTATTTATAGCTTGGGTAGTTGTGAATATGCCCCTAAAAGGATTTTTTGAAATTGGAAATAGTTTAGAGGATATAGCCTTCTTTGTCGAGCAAGATCTGCGCTAAAACGAGTAATTTTTGCGTTGCTTCAAACTTTAAACGCGTTTATCTCGAAACCACGTTTTTCGAACTGGCGGCCATGATATCTCCAGTTCAACTGAACCGATTTTCATGAAACAAAGTGGAATCGACGCAGAATTGTCACCATTCTCGGGTGAACCTCGACCATAATTTTAAAAAATTTTTTACTATTTTTTTTTTTTACACTAAACTAACAAAAAAAAAGCCCGAAATTGAAATTTTTTTTTGAATGGCCGCCATTTTGTCAAAAAAAAATCACAAAATTAAGCTTGAGGTTCACCCGAGAATTACATCTTATACTGATTATAACCCCGTTTTTTTTCCCATTTCGGACGCTCCGGAGACCCGGAATCGTGGCCGCCGTGACGGCACCTTTTTTTTTCACCACCAACTTTGAAGTCTCATTACTTTTTGAACAGCCCACGTATCGAGGCAAAAAAAAATTTTTTATTTACTTTGAACCTTTTGTAATACAATAAATAAAAAAAGTTTTCAATTATTCTTTGCGTTTTCAAATAAGAATTTTTTTAAAAAGGGTCCAAAAAACGGGTTTTCAATGAGAAGACCCCCTTAAGTGGTGCCATATGGCATCGCTAGGCGCTACCGGGTTAAAGAGAGTTTCTCACTCCCTGACTGCTCATTGTCTGGAATTAATTATAATTTTCGTTGTCAAAAATATTTCAAATTCGAAATTTCTAAAAAGAAAAAAAAAATCCATTCAAACTGATTAAGCTTCCAGTTGGACACTAAAAATAATAGCCGAATTCGCATTAGGGAATTAAAGGGTTAAGTTTGGTCGACCTAATAATTGAAGTGGCTTCACAATTTTCCAAAAATAACCCTTGGAATGTATTTCTTATTCAAAAAGGCTTTTTTGGGTAGACTATTTTCCGAATACATTGCATTGCATTGCATTGATAAGACACTTTCAATAGCCACCAGTGTAATTTGCTCCCCCATGGCAAACTCAATTTGCAATGTAATTAATTTTCCATTGTAAAATGTTAAGTGAAGAAAAAAATATCATGAAAACGGCATTCAGAATTTAAAAAAAAAAAAAAAAAAAACCAGAAGAAGAAACGACAAAGCAAAGAAAAAGATAAAAAAAAATTAAAAAATAAATAAATACAAAAACTGTGAAGACTCTTTCGATAGAGATAAAAGGTAAAAAGAATTCAGTGGAAGACCCAAAAAGCATTTTCTGTGGTTTTTGTTGGGGCATGTTGTTTGCGATACTCTCGTTTTGTTGTTGTTATTTTTTTTAATTTTTTTTTTGTTCGTTATGAACATCGCTACATAGTGAAAGGTAGTGTGATTCACTTGTGTTCATAACTTTGCTGAATTTTTATAAATCGTTTTGTTCCCATTTTTTGTAAAATATTTGTGGTCTTCCTCCCTCTCTCGCCCATTATATTTCTCTCTCTCTCTCTTCTCTTTCTCTCTCTCCTCCTTTCTCTCTCTCTTCTCTCTCTCTCTCTCGTTCCCTTTGGGTACTCGACTTATTGAATCTCTGAATTAACAATTATTGAAAGCGTTTTGCGCCTGAGCAATTGACCGCGACTGAAATCAAAGTTGAAAACAACGAAAAGTTGTTTTTTTTTTTTTATCTGATTGTTGATGATTCAATGTTGTTTTATACATGTATGTAGGTATATACATTTATTTATTTAAATCATAAAGAATGTAAAATTGAAGCCCAAAGAGGAAATTGCGAATTAACTGTTTTGGAAAATGCCTCGTTCACTTGAACGATTTTCAAACACCGAGCCAGAGCCGAGCGTTGCCAGATGACTTTTCTTTCAAAGCAGGATTTTTTCAAAATTTACAGATAAAAAATAATGCGGCAAAACTATTGTAAAAAATTCCGGACTATAGGGGGTCTTAGGCAGGACTCTATGATTCGACAAATCCGATAGTTCGACGCTGCCCTGCAAAACGTTTTCCTGAGTACCGGGCGTCCACTGCATACAATTGCCACTTTTTCTTCTTATGGTTTTATTTCTCGCTATCCAAGACTTTTTTACACTCTCTTTTTTTCAATTTATTGGAGTCTGGATAGTGTGAACTCCACCTTAGTGGAGTGAACTCATTGACTGAGGCTTCTATAACAGACTATCACTGCTGCCAGATTTTCAGAGGAATATTCCCCTGAATGTCCCTAAACAAGGCCAAAATGCATTCGATTTTAATATTGAAATCTTTTTAAATCAAAAACTTGGTCCCATAAAGTTCTCCCTGACTACTTTTCTTCCCTTAGACTCCACTAAGGATCATAAATGTCTTTCAATTTAGGGGAGATTCCCTTAAACTGGCAACAGTGCAGACTATGGTAATATTATAAATTTTTACTAGAAGGCCTTTCAAAAATCAATTGGATTATTAGAATTAGTTCACTCTTTCCAGAGTCTACTGTATTATAATATTTTAATAAAAAAAAATTAAAAAATTTTTCAATATTCATAATTTGGAAAGAGTCGAGATTTCTTGTGTCCCGGCGAGACCTTCCATCGAACGAAAAAGCGGGACGTCTGGCAACGCTGCATTGAAAACTGTACTTTGGCACGTCCACGGTTTCTTTCAGCCAGCGTGGATACGGACCATAAACCAATCCACTCCACATGTTCGTTACCATCGCCGCCGCCGCCGCCGCCTTCTTTAGCTAATAAATTAAGAAATGCTTTCGTGTCTTAAGGAAATTGCGTGCGGAGCATTTCAATTGATGCCAATCGAGCGTATTTAGCTTGAACGCGAAATCTTTAAACATTCGAAAGCGCGCTTTCCATTGTAAAGAAATTTTTTTTAACGAAAAATAATTTTTCTCTTCTTCAAACGAAGTGGGAGCACATTATGTATGTGTTTTGTGCGAGGAGTTCATTTATTCTGGGCCGAAACATTTCCGACATTTCCGCATTAAAAATTATTCGATCTTGCCGACTTCGCGTATGGAAATTGCAAGCGTTAATGTAAAATAATTATCGTGACCCCACCTAATTGCTTTGACGGGGGCAGAGAAATCGAACGACGACTTAGAAATGCAAATGGAAATACTTTGGAACGTCGTCTGTAGAAAAGATCAAGTGCTTTTAAGTCATACAGAGCGGCTATGAATTCGCTTTGAGAAGCGATTAGAATTCGACTTGACAAGAGATAAATTTTATTTGACTCACAGTTCAAATGTATACAGTGAACTACGGATAAATGCAGCACGGATAAATGCAAAAATCTTATAAGTGCAAGGTGCTTTGAATCCTTTTTTATGCCTTCTCATGAAAATATGCACGGTTTAATGCAAAGAACGCATTAGTGCACAAGAATTCGAGCAAAAAACATGTTGCATTTATCCGTACTCTACTGTGTAAGGTTATGTATGTAAACCTCAATCAGTGTTGCCACACGTCCACTCAAATTTAAATGTCCCGTCAAGATAAAAGTTTCGATTTTATACAAAAAGTTAGAAACTTACCCCCTTATTCATAATCAAATTTTAAATTTAAAACATTAGGGGTATTCAAAAAGGCGTCGGAAAATAGTAAAATCGGAAATTTGGAAAATTTTATCTGCTTAAAAAGTTGTGCAAGATACAAAAAAAGTTTAAAAACTTTTTAAGAAATCGCAATTTTCCGATTTTCCATCGTTTTTAACACGTCTTTGTGAATACCCCTATTGTTTAAATGTCAACTTTCCATACAAAAATTGAATTTAAACAATTTTTTAAATTTAAAATTTGATTATGAATAAGGGGTTATTTTCTATATTTCTCGTTCAATATACTACCAGTTTGATCCAATACCCGATCAAAATAACGGTGCATCATTATTGCAAAATAACAAAAAAAAATTATTTAAAAAAAAAGTCAACTCATAATTGTTCTCCCAAATAAAATCTCCAATTTTTGAGCGGCGTTTTTCAAAGACTTGGAAAAAAAATCTCATATGCAACCCTGACGTGAACATAATTTGCAGATATTAAAAATATTAGTGTGATATTGCAATGAAGCCATAAAAAGAAAAAGTAGTAGTTATGTATGCAGTGGACAACCGGTACTCAGGAAAACGTTTTGCAGGGCAGCGTCGAACTATCGGATTTGTCAAATTTATCAAAATTTTTATAAAAAAGAGTATCTTGCAATCAGATAATTACAGATCCAATGATAAGATTCTATATGTTATACTTGGAAATACAAATTTCAACATTGTTCAATATCGAGTCGATTTCCAAGATACACCCCCTGAATAATACTTTGTCTTGTATTACATTTTTTATGAAGAGTTTAATAAAATTCCGCTTTGTAAGAAAAGTCGTCTGGCAACGCTGATCTCAATTTTTAATTATTTAAGGGAGATCGAAAAAAATATAGCAAGCTTTTCCAATAAAAATCAATAAAATCAAAGCTAAAGCCCAAAATCCAACATTGCGAGAGCCCGAGACGAGACGCACACAAATTTCAATACATTCAATCATATGGATCAAAGCTCCAATGTATCGACACTGCGATGAACTCGAACCGAGAATATTTTGAAAAATTGAATATTTCTCGTTGCGAGGCAATTTGACAGGTTAATGATGTAGCTATTTTTTGAGTACTCGCTATTGGGTACTCGTTTAACTAATAAAACAAAAACCTGTTCACTGTTCCGTGAAAAAGAGCTTTTAGAATATTTCGCGAGCTGGTTCATTTTGAAATTTGAATTTAAAATTTAAACTCAAGTGAAAGCGTATAATTTTTATGAGTACTCGGTACTCGTTAGATTGGTACTTGGTTCAAATATTGCATTACTAGAAGCGATATTATGCTATCATCTGCGTGACGCAAAACTCATTGAGATTGAAATGCGTCACGCAAAATTTTCGTAACGTCGCGCACTCTCGCATCGGGCTCTCGAAATGTTGGATTTTGGGCTTAAGCCATAAATTATTGAAGTTAAAGATAGCGAAAAAATAAATTAGGCATAAATAAAAAAATATAATTTTTTAAATGCCCAAAACACCAAAATTCTACAACACAACCCCCCAAATATATGGTCAAAAATACTCGAACTAAACTTTCGTTTTCCATATTTTTCGAACAAAGACAGCAAAACCCAAAGAAATACAAATTTCGAAGTGAAAACAGATTCTCTCGACGGAAAAGGAAAAAGAATTCATCAAAAGTTGATTGACCCCTGCACGGCGGTGTGCGCCGAAAAAAAAAAAAAACCTGTTACGCCTTACAAAGTTCACGATGTGCTCCATCATTTTTCGAGGCACCTCGAAATGCTTTTCAATAAATCATTCAGAGAGAAAAGAAAACCAATTCACATTGCGGCGATAATAGAAGTATTTGAATTTGAATTCAAAACGATTTTCCTCATTTTTTTTAATTTTATTTTTATTTTCTTTATGTTATTGTGAAACGTCATTCTTCGCGAACGAGTGCGAACCAGTCCACTTCCTTCCCACAAAGCGATAAGATCGAGCGAATTTAGGTACTACATACCGAAGCCTTATCATTCATCCGATGTATTTATTTATGCATTTTCTCGTTTTTATTAAGAATTTTTTATTTCAATGAAAGAAAATTGTTTTCCTTGGATTTTTTTTTTGTTTTAATGATTAAAATTGGCATTTTATGTGTTCAAAAAGCCTTTTCAGAGAAATGAAGAGCTTTGTTTTTGGGGAAACGCAAATATGCAACTTTTATGCTTTTTGTCCAATAGCGTATCAATCCTTGAAAATATTCAATACATCCAAATACTTATATGGAACCGGTTACAGTCAAGAACGTAGTTGATTGAAACTGATACTATATATTTTCATGTGTTGAATATTTGCATGAAAATGTTTTCTATAAAGCTTATGGTATTATGATTAAAAACTATTGTGCTTAATCGTAACTTCATCCTAACAAGGCTTCCGTTCAGTTATAAATATAAGAGCCCACAGAAAAACGTCATAGTATTACTAAAAGATATTACTGTATTGAGTACTTTTTATGTCAAAATACTTATATTTGGCAACCTAGGTTTAAGGGGGTCTTCTCATTGAGCAACTTTTTTTTCGACTTTTTTTTTTGCATTTATTTATAGCTTGGGTAGTTGTGAATATGCCCCTAAAAGGATTTTTTGAAATTCGAAATAGTTTAGAGGATATAGCCTTCTTTGTCGAGCAAGATCTGCGCTAAAACGAGTAATTTTTGCGTTACTTCAAACTTTAAACGCGTTTATCTCGAAACCACGTTTTTCGAACTGGCGGCCATGATATCTCCAGTTCAACTGAACCGATTTTCATGAAACAAAGTGGAATCGACGCAGAATTGTCACCATTCTCGGGTGAACCTCGACCATAATTTTAAAAAAATTTTTACTATTTTTTTTTTACACTAAACTAAAAAAAAAAAGCCCGAAATTGAAATTTTTTTTTGAATGGCCGCCATTTTGTCAAAAAAAATCACAAAATTAAGCTTGAGGTTCACCCGAGAATTACATCTATACTGATTATAACCCCGTTTTTTTTTTTCCATTTCGGACGCTCCGGAGACCCGGAATCGTGGCCGCCGTGACGGCACCTTTTTTTTCACCACCAACTTTGAAGTCTCATTACTTTTTGAACAGCCCACGTATCGAGGCAAAAAAATTTTTTTATTTACTTTGAACCTTTTGTAATACAATAAATAAAAAAGTTTTCAATTATTCTTTGCGTTTTCAAATAAGAATTTTTTAAAAAGGGTCCAAAAAACGGGTTTTCAATGAGAAGACCCCCTTAAAGTAACAATTGAATATCACATTTTGTATTAGGACTCCCAACTAACTGCAGGTTTTCCGGCTGTAAGATCCCGCAAGGGAACCGTTTAACGACGGTTACGGGTCTAGCGCACCCGCGGCCCCTAGCTAATCGTGTGTATTGGATCAAACTGGTTATGCATTAGCCCAATGGTCGAAAGGTTATTGGTATTATTATTCGAAATTCGAATAGTAACTGTTCGTGGCACTGCGGTCGTTAGAGGAACTGTTGTGCCATACCCAAGGGTATTATTATCATAGGTATTGCGTCACTCCGGCTTCATTAGGTAAGCTCTAATCTCTCCCATGTGTGATTCAAACAGTTCGATAATCTGTATGACTTCTTTTAGCATTGTTCCGTATCTTTAACTTGAAAGGGTTGGTCACAACGTCCCCCAATTGTGGCAACAGAAGTTATAAGCAAAGGAACAACAGTTCCATAACTACAAAACGAAAGTTTACAAAACCAAGCAAAACATTGTTCTCCTTTCCTCATGAAGGAGAGCGGGACATTCCATACCACAACGTGAACTTAGGTCGTTCTTCCTCCCACAGAACCGTGCACATCTCGTTCGTGGCAAGTCCCAGAAGTGATTTATGCCTGTTGAGATCTCTTGTTTTCTTCATCAAGTACTACGGGAAGAATAGAAACGTGGTTTTTTGCAGTAGTGTGTCACATTTCATTTGCTCTTTTCTGGCAATCGCTCCCTCACAGTCGGCTTATAAAAGCTTTTTCTGACAAACCTGAATTGCTCGGGGCCACAGTACACGGGTACACAGTTCCCCCTCCTTGGCCAGTCTGTTTACTCCTTCATTTCCTTCATAGCCGCAAAGAGTGGGTTCCCAGTGTATTATCACTCGATTATATTAACCGAAAGGTTAACCTAGGACCCAACTGAGAATTTGAATATGGTACAGCGGGGATCAGGAGACCCAGAACTAAGTGGTGAAACTGATCTTGAGACGGACTTCTTGTGGAAGATTCCCTGTAGCTGTGGCGCATCATGAATGAAAAATAGAACAGAAATCTCCCACTTTAAAGGTAAAATATTAAGCTGACCATGTTTGTGGTGACGGACGTGGGTTTACTAGGTGGGTACGTTTTTAGCTCCGTTGAGTTTTTCCTCAGGGCAGTTATCAACCTTAAATAAGTACTCTTTCTTTTGCCATTGACGGGGTCGCTCAGGTTTAAAGTTTTACTTGGAAATATTCTAAAAATTCAAGCAGACATTTCTAGCCAAACTCAAGCACTAATGACGGACTGAGGTAATTTTCCCAATTTTCCGGAATTTTTTCGACTTTTTTACCAAAAAAAAAAACGACTTCCAATGCTTAAAGGGATTTTTCGTAACCATTATTCTGTATAAAACGAACAAAATAGATTTGTAATGATCGGAGAGAAAAGGGACCCAAAATACCGATAACTGTTAACTGAGCCCATCGCCTTCGCCTGCTCTCTACAATTGAAATAGTCAAAATTGTTCCTACTAATAGACTCAAAGAGACTGTTTGGCTTTCGCTTGCTCACTTCATTAAAATGGGAGTCTAATTGAATCGTTCATTTTGTTTATCCAACCAATATTGTCTTTCATTTTCATCATAATTGAGAAAATCCACAAAAATAAAAATAAAAAAACAACGTATGTACATTTGTCATCATTGCGTATGTGACTGAAAGCTTCGTTACCCTGCAGTAATGAAGAGGTCAATTTGCCAAACAGGAGTACTCTGAGGTTACTCGAAATATGACTAGTCAAAATGTACAGTATTTTATGTATCTACGGAGATCTACGGGGGGTGAGTTTCAGGATTTCCTTTCGCTTTGTGCTTCGATTGCGAAGTAGAAAAGAAATTGTTATTGTCTGCTTTAAGTTCGCATTCTGATCGTTGTCCCCACCGAAAGGTAGTTAGCTGGACGGTTAAGACTATCGCTCAGCGACCTCATGGGTTGGGGTTCGATCCCTGGCTCGGGTGAGAAAAATTTTTTTTTTATTACCAAGTTTTTTTTTATGTTTATATTTTAATTTATTTTATTTAATAGTTAATTTTGAAATAAAAAAATGTTTCGCTAAATTTTTAAGTATTTTTTTTCTTTCTATTTTATCTTTTTTTTTTTAATATATGTATTTATTTTTCAATTAAAAAATTGTTGTAGTAAAAATTCTACTAGTGCGTTCCACAAAAACTTCAGCAACCAAAAACTCAAATGAGCGTTTTAATCAATACACTAAATTTGCTTGTTTAGCGTAATGGTTAGGACACGGACTTACTAACCCCCAAAGGTCAGCGGTTCGAGGCTCGGTCAAGGCGAGAAAATTAAAAAAGTAGTGCAAAAGAAAAGATTTAAAAAAGCAAAAGAGAAAAAAAAAATACAAAACAAAGAGGAGAAAATAATTTTTTTTTTCCATAAAATGTGCAAAAAAACAAATTGACCAAAAATTGACCCAACTGTATATACTCCAGGTCTAGTTCATATGAGCAAAAACTGTGACTAGTTATTTTCCAATGACAGCTCAACGTTAAAAAAGACAGTTCAACGCATTGGTTGGCAAATTAAGAGGGAGTAGTCCTGGTATTTTTGTGACTAGTTGGGGAGTAGTTGGAATTACTGCAGGGTATTGATCGCTCGCGTATGGTACACGAACCATACTGTCATAGTATAGTATTCCTCTTTATTCTCGTTTATTGTAAACAATGCATTGCAGGTGACACCTTATCTGTATGAAAAACAATCTACAATCGACAGTCGTTTTTTTTTTTTTTTCTCTGCAAAACTGCGGCAGCATACCTAAATTGATTCTCTTGATGAACTCTGCAGATAAGCCTTTAACAAATGAATGCAAAAATTGTGTCTCCCTCCATGTTCCTCATACAATCTCAGAGCATACTCCAACGCCTTCCAGTGGGCAATCACTCGAGGATTTCAAACAATTAAAATGACAGCCACACTCCGCATGACAGCGAATGCGATTGCAGAGAAATTAACAACAAAAAATGCACCAGCATAAGGGAAGAAGAAAAGCAACAACAACGACGCCAATAATGCCAAAGTTTAGCATGCAAAAGCAAAAACAAACAATAACATGAACCAACCTGCAAGTGAGACAAAGTGCATACATTAAGTGCCTGTCGGGAGGAGGAGAAGAAAGCGCAAGCAATCAAGTTAGCTTAAGAACGTGTAGCAGGGCAAGCACTTTAACAAGAAGCGTTATCAAAACAGAGTATGCAGATTAGCTTTTTAACCCCCTTTTTTGTGATTTCTTCCAAAAAAATAAAAAAAATCATGTTTTTGCGCCAACACAAACAAAACCACTTAAACGTACTTGAAATCAAAATACAAAGAGTGAAGCCAAAAGGAAAAGAAAATGACTCAAAAACAATGTGGACGACGAGTACATCGCACATTCATTGTGGCATTCATTGTTTTAAAATTTTTTATTATAAATATAATTCTTGACGTCCAAGAGAGAAGAGACGCTAATTATGGAGATGTCAATTTGAAGTTGGCTTGGTCATAAAAGAAGTCCTCTACCTATTGTAATTGATTGCAATCGTTATTTCCCTAGTCGAATGGTCTTGTTCACTGCTTCCAACTCTCCTGAACAATTGAGACAAAAACATCAATATGTATCAATCTGAAGGCTGAGTCAAAATAATCCTTATGTCTGCAAAAACACCGCACTAAAGCCAAAACCAAACCGCTCACTGATGTCATTACATTGCCGGTGTTATGTTCTCTCTGTGGCTCCTTCTTCAAACTTGATTTCTCCATAAACTCCTCATGCCTTGAATTTGTATGTGTGCGTTTGGCTACACAGTCCCAACGTGTACATACAGTGTATCTTTTCGAAAAAATGCGATCATCAACAGCAGAAATGCAAAGGAGCCGTTCATAAACGCTTGCATATACACACGCTCATATACATGTCCATTCATTCGGCATGATACATACGTATTCACATACAGCAACCGCGCCCTTGAACAACGAAGGAAGCAAATACTTCAACGACTTCACTTTTCACAAATAGAATTTGCAAAAGCAAAATTCGCGATTCTTCTCCCAAAAAGATAAAACTAAAAATGAAAGAGGTCATCATCTTCACTTACGCTTTTTGTATCGGACATTTTCAACAAAAAATAATAGTAAAAGAAAAACAAAATTGAAATACAATTCTTTTGTTTTAAATGCTCGAAATTAGGTCGCGATTCGGTTTTCTTTTAATATTTCTTTTCTTCGCGTTGTTAATTAAGACGGCGTGTATAAAAAGCGATAAACAATGAAGTTCTTGAAACGAAGTCGAAGCAAAACGAAATACACACACACACAAGCACGCGCAAGCTAAAGCCGTAAATCGCAGTTGTCCGTTTTCTTATGTTTTTGAATTTTCGTCAAAATGCGCGAAGAAGAAACTTGCGTTAGCGTTTTTATGCAAAATCGAGGAAAGAGTTGTTTATACGCAGCACGACATAAAACGGAAAAAGCGCACAGAGAACAGGAACTACACGAAATCCAAATAAAATAATCGCCGGCTATCGCTTTCAACGACACGAATTCTTTGACAGTTGCATTTCGACTGCAGAATAGGGATGAGAAAATTCGATATTCGCGGCCTCTGAAAATCGAATGACAATCGATTGTGGGCCGTACTGGAGCGAACGCCTGCAATAATCGGGCATTGGGATGCTAAAAGTTGTTGCAATGTCCGTATTTAGACTAGGGCGACAGTCGCTCGATAATGCAACTATGTTCGAATTTCCAGTACGGTCGACAGAATTGTGTCGCCCGAATCAGCAACACGCACAGAGTTGCGTTATCGAGCGTATCATCAATATTATATATATATATATTGTTACTACCTCAAAACATTTTCTGTCAAACGAACTGTTGAAACATCGGAATCGCGAGATATAAGATTAAATGGAAAACCCAAGATATAAAACAAAGAAAACAGCTTGCGCTGCTGATAAAATATAACCGAAATTGGTAGTTTTTTTTTGTAGTGTTCTTGTTACTAGTTTTGTTTGACAAACAAAAAATTGAGTGACATCAGGGACGAAAATTTCAGCCAAATTGCAGCTTTTCGCAGTGTTGCAGTGGAAGGTAAAAAAGCGCGGTAAATCTACTGCAATTGCAGTCTATTTTTCGCCCTGTTTTACACTAATCAATTGTTGACCGTTAATTCTTATTTTCTGGAGGAAACGATATGCAATCGTTATCGAAAAATTGACCGTTTCTTAATGGCTCAAATACACCATGCAAATATTTGCACAAATCCTTGTTTGTACAAGCATTTTGTGTAGTGTGTTTGCCTGTTTGTGTGCTTGCACGTACATCAAACACTTTTGATTTTCGATGATGTTTGTGCAAGCAGTTTGTACAGTGTGTAGGTAAAAAGAGCTCATTTTTATCGAGATTTCACTGAGATCGGAAAAAATGGAAAATGAACGACAAACAATTGAATAATGTACTTACTCACCGACACTGCCTGCCTTTACCAAATCCAAATGACTGGATTTTCTTTCGTTTATAAATTTAAAGTCAAATTGAATTTTGTTTTATTTTTTAATAGAAAATTTCATATACATATAAACACTGAAAATTATTATAGTTTTCTGATAATTTTTGGAGTTTTTGAGCTTTGGCTTTTTGTCTGATAATAAATGCCTTATAAACTATGTATTTCGAGTAGAAATATAACGTGTAATGTCCTGAAAGATGATCATCTGATCTCAAGTGTGATAATTTTTGTAATTTATAGGATTTATAATTATGATCGGGAAAAATATTTAATACAAGCGTACTTCGTTTGAAATCGTTCGAAAATTCACTTTTGGCCTTTATTATCACACGTAAAACTTAAACTTACTTAAATTACTACATTACTATTCTTTAGCATCAGCCTTTTGTTTTATAATTTTTCTTCGAGTTTTGAGGGAGGTGACGACGGAGTTACTAAAACCTCAATCCACATGCAATCCACTTATGGAACTCTCGGTTGTGTAGATGCGTCTCGATAAAAAGAAATCACGCATTGTTTTAAATAAAGTGAATTGATTTGTCATGGCAACAAAGAATAACGAGAGCATAGAATGCCATTCGATGGCGAAATAAAATAAGTAGATCTGCGACACTGTTATGCAGACTTGCAAAATTGCAAGAATTTTATAAATGAGTGATGCATCCCGGAAAAGTCGCTGCAAAGACAAAATTCTTAGAATATTTTTATGAATTTAAAGTATGTAATTAAATAGTACTTATCATATATAACTATATATGTCACTCAGGAGCCGTTTCTATTTTGGCTCTTTTCAACACGGTCTTGGGTACCCACCACGGTCTTGGGTACCCACCAAAATGAGCATTTTTCACTTAGGTACTCACCAAAAGTATTTCTCTCTCGCTCTTTTTTTGCCTGCCGCCGAGTAACATCTCTTTCTAACTGGCGCGGAATGTCCCGCCCAAAATCTATGAGAGTGACATATATAGTAATATATGGTACTTATTGAAAACACCGATGTTATAAAATTTTACTCCTTATATTATACTATGGATTTTTTCCATTCGACTATACTTACATGGAATCTCATATGGCTAGTATTTCCCGGCATAGCGACGGTTACAGGTCCAAAACTCTTAAAGTATTCACCCCTGTATCGAACAATGCTGCTGTGCATAAACAATAGATTCTTATTCCAAGCAACAGCAGTATTCGTTGCAAAATGATTACGAATACCCATATCAAGAGCTGACCAATAGCCTAAATGTAACGAGGCGCGATGTAATATATCGCTGTATCTGGATGGGAATAGAAAGGTACTGCAGAGCATAAAACAGCTCAGACCCAAGAATGGTACATGAAGTGTCGCCCAAAAGAAATTATAATAAAGCCCGTTGGCGAAGAAGCATGGTATGAAGCCGTAGTAATAAGCATTCAGTATCGCTGTAAATATCATTTGCCGAACACGGAAATTAAAATCTTTGCGTAGCACATCGATTTCATCGCGTATCATTTGAGGATTTGACGTGCAACTGTGCATAGGTAAACCATTCAAATATGTGCCACCTACTTCACATTGTGTACGCAAAAATGGCTCAACATTAAATCCAAATACGAGCACATAAACGATTAGCCTGAAGAAAACGAAGAAAATAATACATGAGGATTAAAAATATTTTCAAAATTATTTCAATCACAAAACTCACGGATAAAGTAATAGGAACAGCGAAAAGTATGATGATGTGTTCAGATAGATTTTCCAAACAGAAAAACTGACAAGTCCAAATAGTACATTAGCATAACTATATTTAAGCGTAGATCTCATTAGACGTTGCCTCTGATTGATTATACGAAATTTTCGATTGAGAATCTCAAGACCGCGTATAAGCAAACAATAAAAGAATCTCCGAGACGCCAGTATCAATATAAGCACAATAACATTTGGATCGATCAAATCATAGTTCTGTGAATATAGAAAGCAATTTAGAATCTTTAATTAATTTTATTTAATTCTTGGATTCATTTACTCACTACTGTATGATGGACGTATGAATGTGGCATCCACCAACGTGTCCGGTAAATACTGATGAATTGCATTGCCGCTCCCGTTGTCATGAACAGGAATATTATCAATTCATTTGACAACTCGGACATGATTGGGAACTCTGGAAACGGTATGTGCTTCGGCATTGGCACCATGTATGTATTTCCGAATTTTGATTCCATTTTGGTTTATTGTGTTTTTGTTTTTACATGTTAAACCGATACTTTTTATTTATTTGTTTATTTAAAAATTAAAACCGATAGTTTTTCGGTTTCTTCCTTAAACATATTTTATTTGGTTGTAAACAAACAGTTTGGTGATGTCTAGGTGACCATATAGTACTTTTATATTACTATATGATGGTGACCATCATATCTGTTTTTAGCAGAGGCTGTTCTGTTCTGCGTATTTTTCGAAAAGTGGAAAATAGCCAAAAAAATGTTCTTTTTTTCGTAAATGTTCTGTTTTTTTTGTTGTGCTTTTCTTCTTTGAATTTAATTCGAGCTTACCGGATTCAAATGCCCGAACTGAAAGGATATTTTCTATATTAAATAATATGCCTGTCACACGTAGATCGAAATTGAGCAATTTCAAAAAATTTCAGAACAAATTTGACATTTGAAATTGAGGCAATTTCAATTTTGTTCTGAAATTGAGCAATTTCGATCTACGTGTGGCAGGCATATAACACAAGTTTACAAATGGCATTGAAATTTTGGATCTAAGAATCTGACAGTTGTTTTTGACGTAATTTAGTGTGCTGAACTCAAATATATTCAAACGGTTTTTTTAAGATTGGCTCTAGATTCGCAGATATGGACGAATTTAGGACATTGACACACTTAAAAAGCTGTAACTTCGTTGTTTATCAACCGATTTTAATTTTTTTACGTCTATAAAAAGTTAAAAGAATGCTCTTTCCAGAAACATAAACAGATTGCTGAAAGTTAAATACTAGAGCTCGGATTTTTGAATTTTTTTGAATTTTTTTTGGCATTTAACTGTGCTTTTTGAATATTTTATTCACTGAAGTAGGCTTTTTTTTGTTAATTTGACAATTCAACATATTAATAGGCATACTTAGGGCCGTTTTCTCATCTTTTTTTATCTGTAAGTTAAAATATCCTGATGATAATTTCATACAAATTTGATTAATAAGTCAAAGAAATTGAAATTTAACTGGCAGATAGAGATTAAAAGTAGGACGAGAAAACGGCCCTAAATCGAACTAATTTGGAATTTTTGATTGCAAATTTTTTGAATATTTTGAATTTTCTGCATTTTTTTTTAAATTTTTTTGAATATTTTGAAATTTTTGCATTTTTGGTTGAATTTTTTTGAATATTTTGAATATTTTGAATTTTTTTTTTTTTTTGGATTTTTTTGAATATTTTGAAATTGTTGCATTTTTTGGAATATTTTGAATTTTTTGCATTTTATTTTGTTGAATTTTTTTGAATATTTTGCATTTTTTTTTTGAATTTTTTTGAATATTTTGAAATTTTTGCATTTTTGTTTGAATTTTTTGAAATATTTTGAATTTTTTGCATTTTTTTTACTACTTTTGAATTTTTTTTTTTTTCATTTTTTTACATATTCAAATTCCGAGGCATATTAATGTACTTTATTGGAATTTTTCTAATGACAAAGTGAATTTGTTGGAACTTTTTCCAAAATTTTCCCTTTCTTTTCTCCATTTCTTTTTCTGTTAAAAGTTGAATAGCTTCGACTATTTTCGACCGATTGTCAAGACCGATACGTCATTTTGTTGGAAATTATATGGTTTTTCTTAAATAATGCCGATGTGAAGGCTTTGTAGTGGAAAAAATTGGAATAAAATGGCTCCAAAGTTGAAAAATTTGGAAAAAGTTCCAACAAATTCACTTTGTCATTAGAAAAATTTTGTTATCTAGGGTCGTAGTCGTCAACACGGTTTAAGAACTTCAAAAATTGCAATTCTGGAATATCTTGTTTTAGTATTCATGCCAGTTTAACTCAATCAAATACCATTGCTTTATTTCAAATTTTGAAAAATTTTCATATAAAATTAATAAACCTGGCTTAAACTTTTCTGAAGACCATCGATTGAAAGTTTAAACCTTGAAAAAGTTCAGATAAACTAAGTTGAAGACAAAAAAAAAAACAGCATACATACTATTTTTGTTCTGTTTTTCGAATTTCAAATTATGTATGGTCACCTTATGTACATGGTCACTGTAGTGATGCCAGACTCAGCTAACACTTTGGAAACTAATCAGCTGTTAAACAATCGGCAAAATAACGTTAAATATCAAATAAAACAAACATTTAAGGGGCTATTCTTATTTAAACCGAAAAATTTTACCTCTTTTTTGGGAATTAATTTTTGTAAGACAAGTTCAGAAAAAAATTTGACAGCCCGATTCTGAATTTTCTCGAGGAATTTACTTTTCTCGAGAGTAAACTTATCCGTTTTTAAATATTTGGAAAGAAATTTGATGGGGAATGGGTATTTGATCCATACCCATAATTTCTCTTACCTTATATATTTTAAAAAGGAGAAGTTTATTCTCGAGAAAAGTAAATTCCCCGGAGTTTGTTCCCCGGGAAATATTCAGAATCGAGCTGATAGACAAAAAAGTTAGCAAAATTTTTAAAAAATCTCTGACCCCTCCTTAACTCGAAAAACCTGCAAAGAAAACGCTTTTGGAGAGCCGAAAGAGTTTTAATATTGAAACATCCATAGATTCATCAATTTATCGATTTATTTTGCTTCATTATTAGATCACAATGCCTTCTTATTCTACTTGACGTTATTATAAATGTTTTTTTTTTTTGGTTTACAAAAGTTCATTTGGTAAATACTCTGGTGCCTTCAACAATGGATTTCAATTTTTCCTATAATCAAACAATTTCGGCAGAACATCCCCACACTTTGCAGATAATTTTAAATCGGCTATATGATCACCTCGAGTAGGTCCAATGTTAACAATTGCTACAGGCAAATTAAGATCTTTGGTTTGTAAAACCATACGATAACCTGAAAATACTATTAAGCTTGAGCCTAATACCAGAAGACCATCACTGGTGTAGATCATTTTCGCTATACGATCTAATCGATCGCGGGGTACGTTATCTCCAAAAAAGACTATCTCGGGTTTTAAACGATCATCATCACATTTTGGGCAAGGCGGTATACGGAAATTATCTACATACTCCTGAGGAATATCCACATCACCATCAGGACGAATCATATCGGGTGCATCTTTGAACTCAGGGTTAAGTGTATTCAATATATCTTGGAAAGCATGACGATCTATTCGATAATCACATTTAAGGCATCTTACAACATAGCCACTCCCATGAAGTTCGACAACATTTTGTGAGCCTGCGTAATATAAGAATTGAGAGCTCAGCTTTAAAAAAAAATAATTATTGTGGGCCACTTTACCCGCTTTCGTGTGTAGACGGTCAACATTTTGAGTGACTACTGATTGAATCCGTCCCTCACGCTCGAAACGTGCCACAGCATGATGCGTACTGTTCGGTACCGTGGAAGAGAATGATGGCCAGCCAACAAAATTTCTTGCCCAGTAACGTTTTCGTACATTGTTCGATTTGACAAACTCCATATGCTGAATTGGCTTATGATTTGTTCGAGCATAAAGGCCAACGCCTTCCGATCGATAGTCGGGGATTCCTTCAAAAAATTCGTTAATTGCTGAAATTTATTTAGTTATGTTTCACATACCTGATTCGGTGGATATTCCCGCACCTTCCAAAAATTCAACAATGTAAAGAAAAAAATACATAATTAGTATTAGCTTCTCAGTTTTTGTGCATAATTCTCGAGCGCTTTAGAGAAGTGGATCCCAACCTTTTTTGGTCTAAGTTTATGTCTAAGTTTAAGTCTAAGTTTAAATTTAAATTTAAGTCTAAGTTTAAGTCTAAGTTAAAGTCTAAGTCATTAAGTTTAAGTTTAAGTCTAAGTTTAAGTCTAAGTTAAGTCTAAGTTTAAGTCTAAGTTTAAGTCTAAGTTTAGTCTAATTTAAGTTTAAGTTTAAGTCTAAGTTTAAGTCTAATTTAGTTAAGTTTAAGTCTAAGTTTAAGTCTAAGTTTAAGTCTAAGTTTAAGTCTAAGTTTAAGTTTAAGTTTAAGTCTAAGTTTAAGTCTAAGTTTAAGTCTAAGTTTAAGTTTAAGTCTAAGTTTAAGTCTAAGTTTAAGTCTAAGTTTAAGTCTAAGTTTAAGTCTAAGTTAAGTTAAGTTTAAGTTTAAGTCTAAGTTTAAGTCTAAGTTTAAGTCTAAGTTTAAGTCTAAGTTTAAGTCTAAGTTTAAGTCTAAGTTTAAGTCTAAGTTTAAGTCTAAGTTTAAATTTAAGTTTAATTCTAAGTTTAAGTCTAAGTTTAATGTAGCTAAGTTTCAAGTCTAAGTTTAAGTCTAAGTAATATAATTCTAAGTTCAAGTTCTAAGTTTATTTAAGTTAAGTTTAAGTTTAAGATTCAAGCTCTGTCCAATAATTCTGTTTAAGTTTAAATATAGTCTAAGTTTAAGATCATACAGGTTGGGAACTATGTTCTTAACTTTGATTGTCTAAGTTTAAGTAAAATAATCAATTCAAATCAATTAATTATCTATTAAATTTAAATAAATAGTTTACAACCTGTCACACATTACGGTTTAGATATCCAGACTGTTTTAGATTGTCATTCCAGTAAAGGATTGTAAGTACTAAGTCCTTAAGCATTAGATTTGTCTAATCGTATTCGAATAAATAATAGGCAAATCGCATTTTCAAATTCAAAATATGCAATACATTAACAAAAATAAAACTAAATCAGCTGTTCCACCTGTTGTCTTAGTAACTGTTTCATAGGACTTTTATTTGCACGTATTCGATACATATGCGCAATGCTTTTTTCAAGTGTAAAAAATCACATTAAAATGGGCAAGAGAGATAAGGATAATTCCATTGTAATGCAGGATGGATTGTGATAGGGTTCTTTGGGATGTCAAAGTTTGAACACGTTTAATAAAATATAGACGCTGAATGAACATAATTTCTGCTAAAAATTCCCATAAAAATACTGTGGCGGTCGTGTTCTGTAGGGTGGAATTACCCATAAGCAATTATTATTTATATTCAAAAGTGATACCAACGAACACGTGGAAGAGATTAATCTTTGACTGTTATTCCTGATTTCCAAACCAATGTTTTTTAGGCTATATAACCTCCAAATGTCTCAATAGAAGGCCAAAATTCCTTCAATTTGATTTTCAAACTTTCAAAAAACAAAAACTTAGTTCCATAAAAATTTCCCTTAAGAGTTATTTCTCCTAAGTCTCCCCAAAAGACAAGAAATTTTCCTTAATTTAGTGGATATTCCCTAAAGCTGGCCAACAGTGATGTGCACACAAATTTTTCTTTCGAAATAATCGACTAAGGCCCGTTTTCTAGTGGTCCCATTAAAATTTTTCGTCACAATGTCGTATCAAAATGCCAAAATGTTCATAAAAATATTTTGTTTTTCGAAACGAAGAGTTGAATAGGAACAGTAGCAAATGGGCCCAAGTAGCTTATGTGTTTTCGGCGGATTTTCCAAAAGTACATTAATCATTCGAAAATTGTAAATTTTTCAAAAAACCAAATTTGACATTTGAAATTGAAGCCCAAAATCCAATATTGCGAGAGCCCGATGCGAGAGTGCGCGACGTTACGAAAATGTTTTGCGTGACGCATTTCAATCTCCAATGAGAGTTTTGCGTCACGCAGATGATAGCATAATTTCGCTTCTAGTAGTGCAATATTTGAACCAAGTACCAATCTAACGAGTACCGAGTACTCATAAAAATTATACGCTATCACTTAAGTATAAATTTTAATTCAAAATTTTAAAAAATTTTCAACATTTTCAAAATGAACCGAAGCTCGCGAAATATTTTAAAAGCTCTTTTTCACGGAACAGTGAACAGTTTTTGTTTTATTAGTTTAAACGAGTACCCAATAGCGAGTACTCAAAAAATAGCTACATCATTAACCTGTCAAATTGCCTCGCAACGAGAAATATTCAATTTTTCAAAATTTTCTCGCTAAGAGGTCTCGCAGTGCAATACATTGGAGCTTGAATCATATGATTGAATTTATTGAAATTTGTGTGCGTCTCGTCTCACGCTCTCGCATCGGGCTCTCGCAATGTTGGATTTTGGGCTTGAGACAATTTACATTTTGTTCTGAAATTGCTCAATTTCGATTTACGTGTGGCTGGCATATTAGGTACAACTGGAAAGGGCTTTTACGGCAGTGGGAAAATATATATATGGCAGCTTCAATGAAATTGTACCTAATATGGTTCCATAGTACCCAAAAAAAAAAAAAAGGGGAGGAAAAATTAACAAGCGATATAAAAAATTATCTATGCTAAGTAGGCGAGAAGGGCAAGGGTAAGATATATAACTAATTTAACTTGGTCTTACCTTGCTTATCACAAAACTCAATAGCTTTGAAAGGAAAGTTTGAGTATAGGACCTGAAAATTATAAACAAGGGGAAAATTTCGTTAGGGGTCTACTACATCGGAGTAAAAAACAGTTTCGTTGTAGAGAAGAAAAAAAAAACTACTGCCGTAGAATGTTTTCAAGTCTAAGATTGGACTAAAACGACAAAATGTTTCAGCCTGTCAAACAATACTAATAGATCAGGTGTTCCGTCACCGTGAATTTCTAGAAATTTGTTGTTTTCTTTACGGAACAGGAACCGAACACGAAATCGCGACAAATTCAAACGAATACTTTGAAAACCCTTTTTTTGTTCTTAATATCTTGAAAAGTAAATAAAAAGTGTTTCGATTGGAGAGATTCCAAAAAAAATTCAAATTTTCAAAAAGCAGCAAAGCCTAAAAAGTGATTACCTAATATCAGAAGAAGAAGAAAAAACAACAACAAAAATCGAAAACATCGTCTTGCCCCCCCCACTCAAAAATGAAACGATGCCCCTAAGAGCGGTTCGCAAAATTGTTTTGGAAAAAGAGCAAAAACAAACGCGGAAAACACAAGAACAAAGCAAAGAAAAATCGAATGCGAAAATTTGAAATTGCGACGCAGTTTATGCATCATAGTTTGGACGCTTGTGAGTTCTCTATAAATCGTGTTTGAGCCTCCGAATTCGGGAACATGTCTCTGCGTATCCTTACAACGCGACTCACTAAACATGGTCGTTTCTTATTCCGGAACTTTTGGAGTCGTGAAATTCATTTCAACATTTTGGAACAAAGACAAAAACGGACATTGCAGGCGCGTCTTCCCAAAGCGGCGTCCAATCTTCTAAAGGTAAGATCAGTCATATTGGTCGAATTGAGAGGATTTTTCTGTAGAATCGACTGAATTTTCAGAACTCCTCCGCGAATGGAACAGTCGCCCGGAATGCAATAGAAGCTGTCGTGCGCGCCAGTCCTTCGGCGCCGGCAGTCGCCACTTCATCGACGGCGAATGGTATTTTCCGATTTGGTCAGCACGCGCGGAAAATCTTTGTCGATAATATCCTTAATCGCGTTACGCCGACATATTCGAGCGAGCTTCGGCAGCAAGCGACAAAGAAACTTTTCTATGGCGATTCGGCGCCGTTCTTTGCATTGATCGGTGTTAGTTTGGCATCTGGAGCTGGAATTTTAACGAAAGAAGATGAACTTGAAGGTGTTTGCGCCGAGGTTCGAGAAGCTGCAAATCGCCTTCAAACGACATGGAACTACGATGGTCATGCTATGGCGATGTCAATGGATTCTGATTTCAATGTTGATCGATTGGATATTGGTGCACCGATTGCTAAAGGTTGTGCCGCTGTTGTTTATGCAGCGGCCTTAAAGGAATCTGTACCGACTGCTGTTGAGGTTTCTAATGATGTTAAAATACCAGATTTCGATTACGATTCGAATGGATCGACAACGTCACGAAGATCAGGAAGATCTGATGTCGTTTCGCCGCACCACCAACCCATTGTGATGACGCCTATTCAAAATATATCACGTTTCGTACATAATTTTGGTGGATCTGTTGACAATCTAAACATTTATAATCAACGCTCGGCCACATTTTCCGATTTGATTGAAAATTTCTCTACGTCCGGTGGTGATGATGAAAATGATGAGCACGATGACATCAAGAAACTGGATTCAACTGGCGCAAATTCGCCTGCGGAATTATCAACAATTAAGGGATTTGAATTGGTAAATGAATAGAGGGCGTGATGCGTGAAAAAGAACTAAAGAGAAGTTATCGAATGGAAATTAAATAAAAAAAATTTTTTTTTTCTTTGGAACAGCAAAACGTGCACGAAAATGTTGCCGGACTGGAACGGTATCCGCTTGCGCTTAAAATGATGTTCAACTACGATATTCAAAGCAATGCACTTTCAATTTTGCGTGCAATGTACAAGGAAACTGTACCGGCACGTCAGAGGAATATAAGCGCAGTTTCATCGAGTTGGGAGCGCTATATTCAGAATCAAACATTGACTTTACCTCCGCATCCATTCATTGTGAACATGCTGGGATTCTTTTGCGATCAAGTTCGTAGTTTCCCCAATGCTCATATACTATATCCATCGGCGCAACCTCAGCGTCTTAATCCGAATGGCTACGGGCGTAATATGTCGCTGTTTCTATTAATGAAACGTTATGATTCTAGCCTACGAGATATACTCGAAACACAAGAGTTGAGTACGCGAACGAAATTATTATTGTTTGCACAGCTCCTCGAAGCTGTTGCACACATCAATCGACATGGCATAGCACACCGAGATATAAAAGTAATAGGATTTGCCAATATTTCTTAGTATCGTATGTTAAAAAATTTAATTTCATCCAATTTTAGACGGACAATATATTAATTGAACTAAATGATGATGGCTCCCATCCTGTCCTTGTGCTCTCAGATTTCGGTTGTTGTTTAGCTGATAAATTGCATGGTCTTCAGTTGCCGTACACCTCACAGGACATGGATAAAGGCGGGAATGCAGCATTGATGGCACCAGAGATAATAAATAAACAGCCAGGACCATTTTCAGTTTTAAATTATGCCAAAGCCGACTTGTGGGCATGTGGCGCTATCGCATATGAAATCTTTGGCTTGTCCAATCCTTTCTATGCATCCAATATGCGTCGTCTCGTTGGCGAAGGAGATTGTCGGTCGCCATTGCGAAATGATTGTTATAAAGTCACTGATTTGCCACCACTCAGCATGGATTGTCCGCCCATAGTGCAACAGCTTATAATTAATATATTGAATCCGAATCCTTCAAAGCGTGTTAGTCCTGATATTGCTGCGAATGTCATGCAATTGTTCCTTTGGGCTCCATCGAAATGGCTACAAAAATCCGCGGAATGCCAAATAGCACTGAGGTATAATACGCATTGCGATCAAACGAACGATCGATCGTTGTTTGAATTCGAATGGAGAACTAATGCTGGTTTCATTTTTCTTTAGATTCTTCAATGGCTGCTCTCTCTGACAACGAAAGTCATGTGCGAAGGACGACAAGCGGCTACCGCAAGCGTAACACCATCACCATATAATTTACTTTACAAAAAAAATGGCCGTCGTACTTACGTTGAATATTTATTGATTTGCAGTTTCCTAGCTCGCGCCCGGCTACGTCGCATACGTGGTGCTTTGAGTTGGATACAAGACGCCGTTTAAAGCATTCGCTAACGATTGCGCTAGCAGCTGTCATAGAATTAGGGCTTGTTTCATATATATTGTGATGTGTAAGAGAATGGGACTGCTTGAAAAATATGTTGTTAATTTAATTTTATTAATTAAAATTGGATCAAAATCTTTCACGAAATTTATAAATACACCTCTATGAAATCGACAAACAAAAAATAATATTTAATATCTATTGAAAAGCCAAATAAAAATTCGATTTTAGTTCTGCATATTCTCCTTCGTCTCACTACCAAAGAACGTTCGTAAATTCGCTAATAGGCTGGTTATGTCTTCAGTCATATTTGCTCGAAACGATTCAAAATTCGGATGCGCTGGAGTGATTTCCATTAATTCTATCTCTATTCCCGGCACTTGATATTCCAAATCGAACGTAACAATCGCTGTTATAATTGCACTGTTATAATTGGAATTAAAATGCTATTGAAATATATATTCGAAATTCATTAGAGGTTCATGTTTACCTTAAAGGTCTTTATTCCATCTCTTCTTTATCATTAGCGAGAAAGAGTATCCTAAAGTTCACATAGCAGATCGAAGTGATTAAACACTTCTTGCGAGTGCTTCTTGAGCTCTGGAAAATAAAACATTTAACTTTATTGATTTTGCAAAAAAAAAAATATCGTAATTACGAAGATTTTCCAATTTTTGTTGTAAATTTGAATTCTCGATTTGGAATGCAGTTTTTTCTTCAATCGTTGAGTTGATATAGTTTCTTAGCTGCTCATTTTCTAACTCCAATTTTTTTATCTTCTCTTTACTATGCAATCTTGCTGTTGAACAATTCTTTTTGTGCAATTCCAATAGTTTATCCAGGGTTTTTCTATTGGTATTGGTATCGAAACCTTCAAAGGAATCCATTTCTATAACAACAACAATTTCATTATGATTCCTGATATTCCAATACGTCAGATCGATGTTTTGAGCTGGTATTGCTTGATTTCTACGTGCGTGTGCTGAACATATCGAGTTGCTGGATGATTCATTACATCCATCATTTGCACAAATCTGATTTGTACAACTTTTATGATGTTTCCTTGATTTGTGCTTGCGAGTACATCAAAACATTTGATTGTGTGATGTTTGTATAAACGCTTTGTATATTAGTGATTCGTGAAAATGCTCAGTTTTAACGAGTTATTTCATTGAGATCTGGATGCGATTTAATATGAATTGAAAACATACAAAAAATTGACTTGAACAATTTCATGTTGTGCAATGAATTTTGACATACATATATTCTTGGTATGAATTAATATAGATTATCTTAGTAGCATTTTGATTAATGGTCGTCATTTGCTATAGAATGTATCTTCCAATATGAATATTGATTAACAATTTTGTCAACAAATGTTTCCACGTTAATATTGTTTTAAATTCAAAAATTTTTGAAAAAAACAATTTCATGATTGATAAAGAAATTACCATAGTTTTGATTTTAATCGGTGCTGAACTTATTTTGGATCATTAACATACAAGTATTTGAAAATCGTTTCAACATTTTGTGAGTTTTTCCTTTTTTGTCTTCACATAAAATTTGAGCGGTGAGTTTGAAAATTTGTATATTGTGTTCGTGAAAATGGTATTTATGAGTTTCATTAATCGGATTGAAAAGAAATCGAAACACAAATATTGACTAAAATCATGTTGCACATTATCGATCTGTTTAGAATTAAATTCGTTATGGATTGCACAATGCTTTATCTGGTATTTGGACATGGTCATCGCAAAATTGCAAATATCTAGCGTTGTGGGATAAAAGTTAGAATATTCGAAAACCAAAAAGAAATGTACTGAAATCACTGTATTTCGTATGGCTTGTACCGTGTGTGTTGGAGAATTTATTGATAATTCTTATGGATTTGTGCAAATGTTTATATGGCGTATTTGAGCCTTAATATACACAGTAATACGCTATTTACACGTTAACACATTTCGAACACAATTTTTGTGGACTTGGGACGCGCGGGTATGTGGTCTGGGAGCGTTTTTTCTCTTCCCCCTGCGTCGCTTGCCATTGCGCTATTTACACGTTAAGACATTTCGATAATGAAACAAATTTTTTTCAAGTAGACGGGGGAAGAGGAACGCTACCATACACATCCGCGCTCCTAGCCAAAAAGTGTGTTTATTATCGTTAAATGTTTACGTGTATGCCTCTTATGACAAATCTAAGCGAGTAAATGGCTGATCTGAATCGCCCTAAGCGTCTAACGGGATGTGAGAGATCGAGGAGAATACGTGTCTTACGTATCAATCGCGAACGCTTTGTGCTTGTCCTTCTCACATAAAATGTGCTGCCATTATATTGGGTAAATATTCTCTTCTTATGAAGAAGTCTATATTCTATGAATTTCGAAATAATTTATAAAAGCTAATTATAAGTATTAAATATAAAATTTTAGAAAATGGTTACACTTTTCTAAAAATATCTTTGAACCAATTCTTATGTTTGTCGAAAACGCGATAAATAATTATTTATCTATTTGGCAAGAGCTAGGGGATTAATTCAGATTGTACGTATTTCAATATTCGTTCTTCTGCCAGCACGAAAAACCGTGTGTTCTTCTTGCTCGCAAATGTCAGCAGATGTAACAAGTGGTCCTCTTAAGTCATGACACACGAATAATGTATTCAAACAATTAAGTAACCGGAGGAAGACGTGCGAAGAAAAGAGATGGTTATTTGTTAAATGTTAAGGAGCGATCTTTGCTTCTTTTTCTCTCTCATGCCTTAAAATCGATGTTTTTGCGAAACATTGTTCGTGTGTCTGACCCTCGAGTAAGAGAGTGCCATCGATAGTTTGCCGACTCTAGGAATAAATTTATGAACTTAAACCAAGCGATTTATTGTGGTTTCATGAAATTAAATTGAATTCCTCGCATAAAACATTTCGGACAAAATGCGAAGTGCGGAGCCCTACCTCGCATTACTGGCTGCAGAATACTTCACTGAAAATCGCTCCAAAACATGCAATACGAGCTCACGGAGCCAACTGGAGCAATTTCTCAAAGAGAAAGCGAATTTATCAAAGAGTATTACTATTATTATTAGTTCATTCATTTTTTATTAGCAATTCATAACAAAAAATTCTTTTTTTTTTTAGTTGCGGCATGGGAAGCTGTAAATAGTCTTCTAGAGGATAAAATTGTCATAAAGTTGAATGAGACGAAACCCAACAATAGACAACAGATGTTACGACTCTTTAACGATCAAGACTGTGAGGTTTGTTAAACTATAACATAACTATAACATAACATAAAGTAATATTTAAATATCTCTCAGACACTCACTGAAGATTGCTACTGCTTTGAGTGCTTTAAGCCTGGAGAACTTTTGAATTGCTGGCGTTGCACGCGAGTATTTCACTATTCCTGTGTTCGCAAGAATCTGGAGCGTCCGAATTATGTTATTCCATCGACGAACTTAATTGCAGAATACGAGGATGAAGTGGACAATGAGACACCTAGTCCCAGGGCGTCGCTTGCAAACAGAGGAACAACTGTATCTGATTCGAAACTTTCGGACATTCGACCATGCAAAGTGGTTTTAGTCGATATAAGGCACTTGAAGAACGAAATGAGTAGTAGTAGTTCGAATGTTGAGGAGAAATATGAATGCCCCGATGTGACTTTCATGGGCCAAATACGTCCTCCAACTCGGCAACGTCTGAGGGCATCGGAAACACCGAATATTTTTAAAGAATGAGTTGGAGAACGACTTTACTGAGCAATTATGTACTTGTTGTCGGCTAATGGAAAAGGGCAAATTGACGCAGCCTCCAGATTTACTAGTTGACGAAATGCATCACCTTCTTAGTTATGCTTTCAAGAGATGTCGTGCATGGATTAAACGTGATATACAGCCAAAAATTGAACGGATAATTCCAAAGAAATACTTTTCGCTCTTAATTAAGAAATTGTTCATTCGTAGACCAATAATTACGCTTGATATAATCGCCAATAAGATCAAGAATATGCAGTATAAACTATTGACCGACATTCACAGTGACTTTCTGGAATACCAATTTGTAATTGGTGTCTTGTTCGGGGGTAAGTTTAATGGCAATTCAATAATAAAGGATCGAAATGAAATAATTATAATATATAATAATAATTTTTTTTTTTTTTTTCATTTTAGGCCACAGCCTACGATTCGATTATTCGAAATACTTGGTCAGGGATCTATCATATGATCTTGCAGAAATTATACGTTGTCCCGATTGTTTCCGACATTCTTCTGATCATTTGACACCATTCTGGTTTGCTTTGCCATGCCGTCAACGCCATGAATTAGTATTTGCCAAATGTCCTGGTCATTCATTTTGGCCGGCAAAAGTCATTCGAGTATTTAAGAATGCTGAAAAATATGATGTACGATTTTTTGGCGGCAACCATGAACGCAGCTTGGTCAATTCGATTAGTATTCGTTCAATAGATTCTTTAGACATTCCGTTCCCAAAATTAATGTCCTTTAAATCAGCAATGAACGAACTGCAATGTTATAGAACACTCACGGAGTTCTCGTCTTCAAGATTCGGATTTCATGCCTGTCGCGAGGATATTGAAAATATTATTGAAAATGTGATAGGCGCCATTGATATAGACTATAAGAAATCACAAAAGAGACAAAGACTATCCATTCAGAACAATTCAAATCGAACGCTGGCATCTGAAAATGAAACTGATTCCGAAGCACGTTCTTCTAGCAAGTAGGTCTCAATTGAAAACTTTGCATAAATGCACTAATGAAAGAATTTTCTTTTCTTTTCAAGTGTTGTTAAAAATCCAAGGGGACGGAAACCATCGAAAAAAGGTCGAAGAGCACCACCCAAATTGTTACGGCTGGAAAACTCGAGCATAGGTGATTCACCAGTATCGGCAATTTCGACACCGGCGCGTACTCCTGTGCACACAAATTCACATGCTGCTGGCAGCTTTATCAGCATAGAACAGCATGTTGCTGAAATGAATGCCTTAAGGGATCAGTTGAATGAATTGCATCAACGTGAATTGGTCATTGCAAAGCTAAAGCCATATGTAAGTACAAAAAACAAACAAAAAACAAGTAAGGGTGTTATAGTCAGGCGAGCCTGACAATAGAATACCCGACACAGACACTTATGTTCGAATAATTTTTAATATCAGGAGTTGTTTAAGGCCATAGGGGCCCCATATACCGACTTTTGTTTAATTTCTTTATAAAAACCGCCCATTTGCCACGCCCAATTTTTCAATTTTTTTGGGATTCTAATCGGACCCCTATATATACGCTTAAATTCTAAGTTTCATTGAAATATTTCAATAAAGTCCGCTTTTGAGGCATTTTTGGGATTTTTGTGACAGACCCTAGTACTAGAGGTACCCTTAATAATGGTTCTATCGAAAAAAATTTTGGGGAGGACGTTACTGGCTATCAAGGAAGCATACGTGCCAACTTTCGTTCAAGTCCCATTTGTATTTCGGGTGTAGGAGACAATTTTCGAAAAACGCCCTTATGCCACGCCCACTTTTCAATTTTTTTGAAATCGTATTACTTGCGTTCAAACATGTTCAAATACCAAGTTTCATCAAAATATCTTGAAAAACTCAGGTTTTAGAGCAGTTTTTGTGATTTTCATAACAGACCCTAGTACTGGAGGTACCCCTAAAAATGGTCCGATCGGGTCCATTCTCGAACTTCTTCTTACTCATGTCCCCGTGAGCACTCATACCAAAATTTGTCAAGATAGCTCAACTCCTTCGATAAGATAACTGTATACAGACAGACAGACGGACATGTCTAAATCGAATCTCCTGGTGACGCTGATCATTTCTATATATATTTTGGTCTATCTCGACTGGTTCTGGGTGTTACACACAACCCAACAAACGCAATATACCCTCGACACAGAGTGTGTCGGGTATAATTATATGTAAAGTATTTTTATTTATTTTAAATTGAAATAAACCCCGTATGTCTGTATATTATTACTAGAGCGTGTATTTTTAAGCATTTATAAATTTGAAGCATACTTTGTGGGGGGGATATTTTTTTTCTTATCACCATTTTGGAAATAAGTAGCGAATTTGAACTTCAAGGGGATTTCCTAGCTTTGAAAAAGTCTTAAATAGGCTAAAAATCGATTTGAATCTTAACTTTATGTAAATTGAACAAATTTTTTGCCCCATAAAGTACGCTTCAATTTTATAAATGCTTAAAAATACACGCTCTAATTATTACATATTGCTCCAGACGCACATTCATTAGTTTAACTTTTGCATGCACATCAGTTGATTTTGGTGCAATTTAATATTATTAATGAATATCTTTTATGCTATGTGAAGTGCGTCAAATGCCTGCAGCCAGCAAAGTTCTTATGTTGCATTCAAGCATGGTATTGCTCTTCACTATGTCAGAGGCAGCATTGGTACGAAGAGCATGAGAAGTACTGCGATAATAGTGCATCGGCTGGCAATGAATCGTGAACTGATGACACAAATTAGCTTCTAACCAGCTACTAAGGAAGAATCCAACTTTTTATTTTTAATTTTTATTATTAAATGGGTTAAGTGATTTTTTTTATTTTTTATTTAAAATCGGACTGATTTTTATCCGATGATATTCTTGTATATTAGTTTATAAGCCTAAGGATTGATAACAGCTGATAGAAATGGATAAAGTTTACAAGAGTAAACGAATATTAGATTAAGTTACAATTGTGGTATACACACACCGATGTCAGTAGTTTGATAATTTGTTAGTCGATACTTTTTATATGTATTTTATTTTTGTAATTTGACAACTAGATAGAATTACAAAGATAAAGTGCATATAAAATAGTATCGAATAACGAATTACCAAACTACCGCGATACATGACATCGGTGTGAATACCATTAATAAGTTTCTGCAATACTTCTCTTAATTTCGACTTGAAGTTTAGTTTTGTTATACATGAAATTTCTATTTTTGTTATATGAAATAAATCCCTCACCTGTTATTGAGCTAAGAGCGAATACCAAGCGAACAATATACTTTACAAAAAAAATTTTTTATTAGCCAAAAAATAATTTAAATGAATGTAAAATAACTAAACTTCTTTGGCACTGCTACTTTCAACCTAGCCCATCGAATTCGGGCAGTGTCACCAATCTTAATACGACGTTTTCCAAGCATCCCTTTCTAATATTCGCCAAATCATCGACGAAAAGGCTAATGGAAAATGATACAATGATACATCATTCCTTATAAGCAGTGCCGGCCACGGAAGCAAGCTAGAAGCAAAACGAGCGTAAGCACTCGTATGTGCATAAAATTGCTCTCAAATGAGAAGTAAAGCTGAGAGCCGAAAATTCGTTCAGTTGAGTGGAAAACTTCAAGCGAAACGAAGCTGCGTCGGATGAAGCTAGATGAGAACTTAAATTTTTTCAGCCTTGATACACTTCGAAGAAAATGAATTTTTTATACTTCAGGATTCTTTGCATCGTGTTCTTAACATTCAGTTATTTTTTATTATATAATATATAAGTATAAATTTAGCACATCATTTATTTGTACAATATTTCTCTGCTCTGCACTGTAAATTTTCAAGATAAAAGAGCTCAAGATGAGATGAAAAGCTCCAAAATGACCCATCCCTACCTCTTGGACGAGGCGTCGAGTTTTTGCGACATATCGATCCAGGGAAATACCCAGTTCTAAAGAAGAAAATTTTTCGGCTCTAAGAAAATTTTATTCAATATTGTATGAAAACATCCACAACTGTTTCTCGCTGTGTAATGTGCACGCATACAAACGCAATTAGTAAATGTAGTGGTGGCCGGCACTGCTTATAAGCCAATGTTATGACATTTTCCGATCGAACATTTTTTATTATCATAGAATCTCATTCCAAAAGACTAGAGTCGAAAATGGTTTTAAAAATTTAAACTTCGTGAAACAATGTTTTATTTTATTGTAACAAAAAAAAAAAAGAAAAGAAAAAAATAATTTAAAACCAAAGGAAAAAAAAAACGTATGGATATAACTTTTCAAATTTATTTCGGTCCCAGCATGTCTTCCGGTTTCACCCAATCATTGAATTGTTGTTCAGTCAGGTAGCCTAATTTGATTGCCTCCTCCTTTAGAGTTGTGCCGTTTTTGTGTGCAGTTTTCGCGATTTTCGCGGCCTTGTCATAACCAATATGTGGATTAAGGGCAGTAACCAACATTAGAGATTCTTGCATAATTTTATTTATACGATCAGTATTGGGTTCAATGCCAACAACGCAATTGGATGTAAAGGTGCGGAAACCGTCAGCTAGGATCAAAAGGAAATAAGTGAATTAAAAATAAATAAATTTTTTTACTTACACAACAGTCTTATCGAACGCAGCACATTTGAAACGATTAAAGGCTTGAACACATTCAGTTCGAAGTGTCCATTGGAGCCGCCAACCGTAACGGCAACGTGATTACCCATCACTTGAGCGGCAAGCATTGTCAATGATTCGCATTGTGTGGGATTAACTTTTCCTGGCATAATTGAGCTTCCGGGTTCATTCTCTGGTAACATAAGTTCACCCAAACCACAACGTGGTCCAGATCCCAAGAAACGTATATCATTGGCGATCTTCATGCCACTAACAGCAATAGTATTTAATACACCATGCACTTCCACCATGGCATCGCGTGCTGCCAATGCTTCAAACTTATTGGGTGCCGTCACGAATGGAAGTTTCGTTAATTCTGCTATCCGTTTAGCAGTCTTTTCGGCAAATCCAATGCGTGTATTCAAACCAGTGCCAACAGCTGTGCCACCCAATGCAAGTTCATAGACACGCGGAAGAACCGCATCAATGCGATGCAAAGCGTAGCACATTTGTTGCGCATAGCCGCTAAACTCTTGCCCCAATGTCAGTGGAACGGCATCCATTGTGTGTGTTCGACCGATTTTTATGATATTTGCATATTCCTTGGCTTTGGCATCGAGCGCATCGTGAAGAATTTGCACAGCAGGCTTCAGATTATTATTTAATTCCATACCCACTGAGATATGAATAGCAGTTGGGAACGTATCGTTCGAACTTTGCGATTTATTAACATGATCATTCGGATGCACGGGCGTTTTTGAACCCAATTGGCCGCCCATAATTTCAATTGCACGATTACTGATGACCTACATGTATATATATATATGTATATATAATTCCAACATTGACATATCATCACATGTAATTTTAATCACCTCATTAACGTTCATGTTGCTCTGAGTGCCTGAGCCAGTTTGCCAAATCACAAGAGGAAAGTGCTCATCGTAGAGTTTGCCAGAGATCACATCATCTGCAGCCTTAGAAATTGCATCAGCAATTTTGGCATCCAAACCGAATTCCTTATTCACTTCAGCGGCCGCCTTTTTTAAGATACCCATGGCCTGAATGACCGGTTTCTAGAAGAAAAATTCAATATATTAACATTAATTAGATATAAATTACACCAATGAATTAAGTGTAGAATTATTATAACAGAACGACTCAAGCCAAATTAGTAGATTAAATTATAAGTTAAAGGTATCCTGGAAATTTGTTGAAAATTTTCACAAAATTTTGGATTTGTCCTTCAACGAAATTTTTAAAGATACAAGATAAGCTGTCAGCCTTAAAGTAATATGATGCAATTTAGTATGCTAAATTATCTAGAGTTTATTGTTTTACAGAGATAAAAATGATTTTTCGTATCACAGTGTATACTAATAATCCGGCAAAAATTATTCAGAGGGTGACATGGAAATCGATTCAATCGATATTAATGAATGTCGAAATTTGTATTTCCAAGTATAACATATAGAATCTTATAATTGGACTACCGAGGTTCCACTGTATTTGAATGCAGCTTTGATTACCTAAGCTGCTGTTTTAAGGGGGTCTTCTCATTGAAAACCCGTTTTTTGGACCCTTTTTAAAAAAATTCTTATTTGAAAACGCAAAGAATAATTGAAAACTTTTTTTATTTATTGTATTACAAAAGGTCAAAGTAAATAAAAAAAATTTTTTTTGCCTCGATACGTGGGCTGTTCAAAAAGTAATGAGACTTCAAAGTTGGTGGTGAAAAAAAAGGTGCCGTCACGGCGGCCACGATTCCGGGTCTCCGGAGCGTCCGAAATGGAAAAAAAAAAACGGGGTTATAATCAGTATAGATGTAATTCTCGGGTGAACCTCAAGCTTAATTTTGTGATTTTTTTTGACAAAATGGCGGCCATTCAAAAAAAAATTTCAATTTCGGGCTTTTTTTTTGTAGTTTAGTGTAAAAAAAAAAATAGTAAAAAATTTTTTAAAATTATGGTCGAGGTTCACCCGAGAATGGTGACAATTCTGCGTCGATTCCACTTTGTTTCATGAAAATCGGTTCAGTTGAACTGGAGATATCATGGCCGCCAGTTCGAAAAACGTGGTTTCGAGATAAACGCGTTTAAAGTTTGAAGCAACGCAAAAATTACTCGTTTTAGCGCAGATCTTGCTCGACAAAGAAGGCTATATCCTCTAAACTATTTCGAATTTCAAAAAATCCTTTTAGGGGCATATTCACAACTACCCAAGCTATAAATAAATGCAAAAAAAAAAAAAGTCGAAAAAAAAAGTTGCTCAATGAGAAGACCCCCTTAAGCTAGTCCGACAAGCAGTACTTCTCATTGAGGTTTTGAAAATTGTCTCTGTGATTATTTCAAGCATAACTGCATTGTTATGTTTGTCTGTTTATCCTTCATGTGAGGTTGTGGGGTTATCACGTTTTTTTTTTTTTTTAGCTATGTTTACATTTAATATAAAATTATTACAAAACTATTTTTTTTTTCCTTATTAAAGTGATAGTCTTACCGGCATTCGTTCAGTTGATCCACCAATGGGAAAATTAATTTTCGAACGCATGGTCTGAGCGCCATAGTATTTGGATGCGGGCACTTTCAGTTCACCGAAGGTATCCGTTTCAAGACGGTATTCCTCTGAAGCCTGTAAAAGATAAAAAAAAAAAGAACAAAAATTCGTAAATGTATTTTTAAAACGATCTCAAAAAACACTTTAAATGAAAAAGGGAGACATTTTAGAAAATTCTTACCACACTACGAAAGCTTGCGTTTTCACTCACATCACATTGCTGCTCCATCGTGCTACTCAATTAACAACTTTCAAGCGACTGATTTACTTTTGATTCGCTCAAAACAAGCTTTGTAGAAAATAATCTTTGAAAAGTTTTTTTTTCACACAAGATTTACAACTACAATGCCAGGAGGTAAAAAAAAAAAAAAAATAATTTCACGAAACTTGGTCTGAAGATAAGTAGGTATTACTGACAAATTATAATCACCTAAAAAGTGTAAAATTTAGCAAAAAACCCAATCGTTTAAAGACTATTTTTTATTTTAGTCTTTCGAAGTAAAGCTCTTAATTTAATATACAATTTTTAAATCGATGCTAACTTGAGAAATCGAATTTTCTCTATGAAGCATTTTTTTATGCATAGGAGTGAAACAGACCTGTTAAATAATGATTATTTAATTAATGATTAATTAATCAGATTATTTTTTTCTTATGAGTGAAATAGTGATTATTTTTGTATTACCTATATTAATCAATGATTGCGATTACCAAATAATCATGAAATAATCAGGATTATTTCAGATTAATGAAAAAAATCAGAAAAAATCAAAAAATAATCAAAAAAATAATCCCGATTCTTTTTAGATTACTTTTGAATATTTTTGATTTTTTTTTGATTATTTTTGATTTTTCCTGATTTTTTTTGATTATTTTTGATTTGTTCTGATTTTTTTTATTAATTTTAATTATTTTCATTTTGTAATTGAATAACATCGTTTTTCCAAAGTTTCCCTATAGTCCGTGGGACCGGCACCGGACAAGTGAATTCACCAGCCACCTGTGGTTAGGACCAATTACAAATTGAAAATAATTAAAATTAATAAAAAAAAATCAGAACAAATCAAAAATAGTCAAAAAAAAATCAAAAAACCCAAAAATAATCAGGAAAAATCAAAAATAATCAAAGAAACTCAAAATTTTTCAAAAATAATCTAAAATTAATCGGGATTATTTTTTTTGATTATTTTTGATTTTTTCTGATTTTTTTCATTAATCTGAAATAGTCCTGATTATTTCACGATTATTTGGTAATCGCAATCATTAATAATCAAAAATTTCAAGAAGTTAAATTAATAATGATTATGGATTAAAAAAAGAACAATAATTCATGATTATTAATCTTAATCGGGATTTAACAGGTCTGGATTGAAACTGGTCGTAGGGTATTTCGATGCCTCAAAGCCTAATATACCTTATTATTTTGGTTGGTGTTGCTCTTGCTGTTTACTTTAAGAGATAATTTTTAATTTAATATATACTTTTGATTGTAAAACGATGTTGATTTTAGAAGTCTTTATAACAGTGAAACCTTTACAATTGAACTCGAAATTAATAACTAAGAATGTTTGAAGATCTAATGAAAATCCAAAAAAAAAAGGCGCACTGCAACCTGGATCGATGCGCGACGACTGCTAAAAAAAGCTAAAACTGTCTTATAAGCACTAAGTGCTTTTACACTGTATCATACTGTGTGTTTGCCAAACTGGTTTTGAAAACCCTGATTTTTTTGTTACGGAATTCAATTTGATGATTAAAAAAATAAACATATGAATATATCGTACGATGTCATAAGTAGTAAGCTATAAAGCTCTATCATTTTTTTTTGTTATCAAAAGGAGTGATTTTTTGTGTTTCGCGCAGAAGAGACAAACATATTAGTGGTATTCAAGCAACAGTGCAAATCGCAGTGTGCAATATTTGCACTTGTCAATTTGCGTACAAAAAAAGCAATGGGTCCTCATGCAACACGGTGTAAATACACCGTGTAAACTGAGTGAAGTAAGTAAAACTGTCAAAATTGCATACAAAATTTGACAGTTTTACGAACTTCACTCAGCTTACATGGTGTAAATGCGTTGCATGAGGACCCTTAATGTCAAATTTATTATTAATTAAAGAATTACAGGCTTAAGATCTGGATTAAAAGCAAAGATGTGTAGAATAATTTCATCCAATTTATTTTGGAAATGTTGTCGCGGAGATCTTTTTCTTGAAATCGGATGTAGGCATTCATGTGCGTAATATACTCAAAAGCAAAAGACCGCCATGGCTAAGATTAGGGGGAACGATGGACAATACACACAAATTGAACTCTCTAATCAGTGGATCCTGTCGATCTACTTGTAGCATTGACCTTTCGAATTCAACACTGTTTTCTTTTCGCATTTATTCAATCTATTTATTCAACGAATTTCCAAAAGTAACACCATCCACCATCAAAAAGAATTTTCGTCTGCTTCAAATCATTGAAGAAAACCTAACCTTAAAGAGCATATGGAAAAAAATAAAGTTCTCCTATAGAACAAGTGAAAATTTACACATTTCATCGCAAAAATAGACATAACTCTTATCTATATTGAAATATGAGTTTTTCTTTTTAATTTATCAAAATATTTCTTTAACTTAGGAGCAATTACATAATAAAGTTCTACATTTTGCTTACCATTCCTCGAACCAAAGGCGACAATTTCGTCCAACGCCGTGCCCCATTCAAATGCTGCAAGCTACGCAGTGTAGCAGAGAGCTTAAAAATTTGAAGAACCATTTTCGAAATAGATATATATTCGATAGAAATTTGAACGAATTTCTAATTCTTTACTAATTCGCTTTTAACCAAACTTCTACCGGTTCTTAACGACAATTTGACAAGTGTACAAAAACAGAATTACGGGAAGACGCTGGATATCGGACCCTTTAAATCACTTGTATTTGAAAGGAAGCCGAGTTCAGGGCTTTGATGGCTTCCCGACAATTCCAAATCTTTCACAATTAAGTGAAAAAGCAATTCAATTTTTTTGTAAACAATGCAAAAAGCAAAAAAAAAATGAATTTGTGCTGCCACTGAAAATTATTTACAGCGACAGCTGGCTTCTTAAGCGCCACATAAACATTCAGTCTGACTGATCAGTCACCCGTGTGGGCGGTGATGTACTCTTGCCCATTTGTATAACATGAGTTTAGCTCAGTCAGGCATTGTTTCTGTGCCTTTTCTTTTAATTCTTTTCGGTGTTTGTTTACGTACATCCTACTGCTTTCACCGATGGATTCAAATGATTTTGCAACACACGATACGTCAAATGTGAATTGGACTGAAATATTATGCCAAATATCAAACTAATTTGACCGGACACAAGCTTTTTTTTGCACTAACACAAGTAACTGACTGATTCAGTCAGATTGAATGTTAATGTGGCGCTTTAGAATATAAAAGCACACCCTGTTGGCAAATGAAAATATATACACTAAGTCTGTTTTTACACGTGTAGATTGGTTCCGAAGAAGCCGTGATAAAAAAACCTGTAAAAAAAGACATTGATGTATACAAAATGGTGAATTTGTCGATGGTTTCAGACTTTTTTCTTTATAAATACTTTTATGTGATATGAACATACTTCGCAAAAATTAAATTTGACAAAAAAATATTAAGTACATAAAATTTCAAATCTGTGCTAAAGTGGAATAAAATCGCCTGTAAAAAATTAAAAATATTCAATTTTCAAACGTGTTTATCAAAACGTGCTAAAAAAAGACCGTGTAAAAACAGACTTAGGTGTAGTCACTTTTCAGTTGAAATTTGTTGGAAGCTTAATAAAATTTGAAAGAAAAATTGAATTTATAGCGTAACAAAGTTGGTTTGATGGCGAAGAACGTTCGAAGATATGGTATTCGATGCGTTTTCTCTCTTTTGCGTGCGTCCCCTCGCCCTCGCCCGCAAACAAAATTTGTCGACGGTGACCTGTCGCCTAGCATGAACGGCAACTAATGCGTTTGATTCGAAATGGGTCTACGAGCACCCATTTCCAATGCGTCTGGCAGCACCACTCAAATGTTTTCGACGCGCAGCTGTTCTTTTTACATACTTTCGAAACGTTTCAAATAAAAAGTGTTTTTTAGAAAATAAATAATAACAATGGAGAAAACACAGAAAATGCCCAAAGTGGCAAAGGTAATATGAATATTTCACAGCTTGGAAATGCATCTTAAACCCCACCCCTTTCAATTGCTAGGTGAAAAACAAAGCTCCGGCTGAAATACAAATAACTGCAGAACAATTATTAAGAGAAGCCAAGGAACGTGACTTGGAAATCTTACCGCCACCCCCAAAGCAGAAGATCTCCGATCCAGCAGAGTTAGCGGATTATCAACAACGGAAGAGGAAAACCTTCGAAGATAATCTACGAAAAAATCGTCAAGTGGTCAGCCATTGGATTAAGTACGCTCAATGGGAAGAATCGCAGAAAGAAATCCAGCGCGCTCGGTCCATTTGGGAGCGCGCTCTAGACAACGATCATCGCAATATAACGATTTGGTTGAAGTATGCCGAAATGGAAATGAAACACAAGCAAGTCAATCATGCTCGCAATCTGTGGGATCGTGCCGTAACAATAATGCCGCGGGTAAATCAATTCTGGTACAAATACACGTACATGGAAGAGATGTTGGAGAATGTTGCTGGAGCCAGGCAAGTGTTCGAACGTTGGATGGAATGGCAACCAGAGGAACAGGCTTGGCAAACGTATGTTAACTTTGAATTACGCTATAAGGAAATCGATCGTGCACGTGAAATATATGAGCGATTCGTTTACGTGCATCCGGATGTTAAAAACTGGATAAAATTTGCCAAATTCGAGGAATCCCATGGATTTATACATGGAGCCCGACGTGTTTTTGAACGCGCTGTTGAGTTCTTCGGTGACGATTATATTGATGAGCGCCTTTTCGTTGCATTCGCGCGCTTTGAAGAGGGACAAAAGGAGCACGATCGAGCGAGAGTGATCTATAAATATGCACTCGATCATTTGTCCAAAGACCGTACACAGGAGCTGTATAAAGCATATACAATACACGAGAAAAAATACGGTGATCGTGCTGGTATCGAGGATGTTATTGTGTCGAAACGTAAATTCCAATATGAGCAAGAAGTTTTAAAAAATCCACAAAATTATGATGCATGGTTCGACTACCTCCGGTTGATTGAAGGTAAACACAATTTTGAAATACCTACTACTTAAATTTATAGAAATTTTTACATCTTTTTTTTTGTTTGTTTATCATTTTAATAATTTAGGAGAAGGTGATAATGCATTGATACGAGAAACATATGAACGTGCAATTGCGAATGTGCCACCAGCAAATGAAAAGAATTATTGGCGTCGCTATATATATCTTTGGATAAACTATGCTCTCTTTGAAGAACTGGATGCTTCCGATGTAGAACGAACACGTCAGATCTATAAAACGTGCTTGGAGCTCATTCCGCATAAGAAGTTTACGTTCAGTAAAATCTGGTTACTGTATGCTCAATTCGAAATTCGTTGCAAGGATCTGGCGAGAGCGCGAAAAACTTTGGGCATGGCTATCGGAATGTGTCCCAGAGATAAGCTTTTCCGCGGCTATATCGAATTAGAAATACAACTACGAGAATTCGATCGTTGTCGCTTATTGTATGAGAAATTTCTTGAATATGGACCGGAAAATTGTGTTACGTGGATGAAATTCGCAGAACTAGAGAATCTACTAGGCGATACAGAAAGATCGCGTGCTATTTACGAATTGGCAGTTCAACAGCCACGTCTCGATATGCCTGAATTATTATGGAAAGCCTATATTGATTTTGAAGTAGCACAGGGCGAGCCGGAATTAGCTCGACGATTATATGAACGATTGCTGGAACGTTCGCAGCACGTCAAAGTTTGGATATCGTACGCGAAATTTGAATTGACGACACAAGATGCGGATATCATTGAATCGGAAGTAAAAGTGCGTATGGCACGGCGGATCTATGAGCGTGCAAATGATATGCTGCGTCAAATTGAAGACAAGGAATCACGTGTACTGCTGTTGGATGCTTGGCGAGATTTTGAACGTGAAAATGGCGATGAAGAAAGCATCGAACGCGTGCTGGAAAAGCTTCCACGTCGTGTAAAGAAAAGACAAAAGATCATTTCAGAAAGCGGTGTCGAAGAAGGATGGGAGGAAGTATTTGACTATATATTCCCAGAGGATGAAATGGCACGTCCTAATCTCAAGTTGTTAGCGGCTGCTAAGTTGTGGAAAAAACAGAAAGAAATTACGTCTGAAAACCCGAACGCGGATGAGGGAGAAGGGGCAATGGATTCTGGAAAAGAAAATTGTGTTAATTGCAAATAATTTCTTTTGAACGAAATGGTTATAAGCTTAAGGTTATATAATAAAATTTTTTTTTTAATATGAATACTCGTTTTAGAACTTAATGAAGAACCATTTCTCTGAATTTGAATTAAGATTTGAAGTGTGGAATGTCTCCTGCTCTGAAAACAATCGGTCAGATTTCCAAAAAATTCGAAAAATAATCCAAAATGAAATGAACAATGGGAAATTCCATTGCGTATGAATAAATGGTAAGCGAATATATTTCAGTTTTTTCTTATTTTATTAAAACAACTTTACATAAGAAATAAGAATCTATCTTATATAGTCTACATAAAGTTTACATATTAGTTAGTTTACATAGTTTACATATATAAAAATATAAAGATTTTGACTGGAAAAAGAGTCTAATTTTAAATAATGATAGGTAGGTTTTTTGTCGTCAGCTTTCGATTGCTAATCAGGACGGATGAAGAGCCAGCTCCAGGTGATACGGGATATTCACGAAGATTCTGTTTGGACGGTGTTCGTACAATTTGTGGTCGAGGCAAATTTGCCACGCGCTTCTTTTCTTCGATTGTGGAAAGTTTTTCCTTTTCGAACCGTTGCTTCTTCGTAGCTCTGGACTTTTGTTGATTTTGAGTTTTGCTGACAGCAGAGTTTTCGTAATGAATCGATGAACGAGAATCAGGCGAAATCGAATTTTTGAATACGTCGTAATTTTCTTCATCGCTTGAGCAAGGCTCGGTAACCACTATTGGTGGTATTTTACTGGCGGTTTTATTTAAAGAACGCCTTTTTTTAACTGCACCGCCAGCACTTAAACGTCCGGAACGACGACGAATAGTATCCGCGATTATACGTGGAATCTTTCGGTGTTGAGTTGCTGACTTACACACTTTAACAGGAACACATTTTAATGCCGAACTAGGTTTCAGGAATACGCCGCCTGGGCTATTCCATAAGCTTCGCTTCGCATTAGGTGTAGTTTTATCTGAAGGATTGAGCTTGCGCTTTTGTGCACTGCTCACAATTTTTACTTCCTTCGATGTTGATGGAGTCTTACACAGTGTAATAGTGGAAGTAGATCGTTGCATTATTGGGGTTCTTGATGTGCTGGCTGTATGATTGCGATTTGTTCCTTGTTGTGGCGTAACAGCTTTTTTACGCGCAGTACTCATTGCCTCTTTGTCGTCGCGTTTCTTTTTCCATTCAGCTTCGATCAATTCCAATATATCTTCGCCATACACTAGAAATGGTGCATGTTCGCGTTCCCGGAACTCCGTTACCAGTTCTTTGATTTTTTGTTCAATTTTTGGTAATTTAGTAGCGATAGTCTTCCTTTCTTTCTCCTCTTGGAGTAATTGACCGCCACGATTGTTATAACGCAATGGATCGCACGCCTTTTGCTCAAGCGATATCATGCGATCCCACAGCACTTTTCTATCGGCGAAAAGTTGAAATATTTCTTTATTCGCTTCGTAAAAGTGCTTCAGCTCATCCAATTCCATTTCGCACAATGTGAGCAGTTCATCGGTGTAGTTGTTGTTGTTGAAATTGGTGAAACGACTGCGCTGAAGATCGGATTTTAAAGTTTTATCCCACCAAATTTCGATTTCTTGTCGGACTTGTTGTATATAGGGTTTGATGTTCTGGCGCTTCAGTTCCTCACAACGTTCCAGCTCCATGTAAAGCATATCGTATGTTCTCTGATTGTACTCGTCGTGACGTTCGATTCTTCTTCTTTCTTCATACGGAGTATTGAGACGATCCCACAATGCAGGCAATTTCTGACGGATGCTATCGATGCGCATTTTTAATTCTTCCACCTGCTCTGCAAAGTGTTCGCGCATTTTATTTAAATTTTCGAACGTCTCTTGAGTTAGATCGATCTGTCGATGATTGAGAAGTCGTTCGTCTGCTTCATTATTGATGGTTATTTCAAGAATTTGCAAATCTTGCTTTATCTCCCTGCGTAAATTCACCAATTCCTTCATTCGATTGATGCGCTCCTCCTTAAGTTGATCTAGATATTTTCGAAACTCTTCAAGTTCGTTGGCTGTCGGCAATGGATCGTCCAACAGTGGACGCAGTGGTTCACCTAGTTCCTCACAAAGGCTCTCCTGTTCGAGTAATAGATGGCATATTTGCTCACGTCGCTGTCGCAGTTGTTCCCGCAAATCGGCCAAACTCTTATCCATTTCCTTTTGGATGACCATTAGTGAGACCTTGTCGTTGTCTATTTCCCGCAACTGCACTTCAGTTTTGAGCAGACGTCGCAAATTTTCAGCTTCTGCTTTCAAGTTTGCTATCTCTTCCTCAATAAAGGATTGTTTCTCCAATGATTCGGTCACTAGATCATCATAGAAATTTCTAGCGTGATCGTAAAGTTTGCCGAGATTCGATTTGCAGGTTTCGCGGTCAAATGTTCGAAGCCAAACAGTCGTCAGCTCCTCCACAGATTCACGTGTCAAGTCCAGCATTTGGTGCAATTCTTCCTGATATTCGGCCATTTTGTTATTTTCCGTTTGTCACTGTAAAACCGTTTTTTGTCTTTTCTAATTATCTTTTTTGCTGATATCTGAAATTATAGTTCGTTTAGGCGTCGGTTTTTAACAAAACTTTCTTTATCATACCTTTTTTGATTGTTCGAAGTGTTCCGCGTTGTCCTCGTCTAAGAAGTTTCCACAAACGCCGATTTTCCGTTGCACGGGAGCTCGAAAATTTTAAAGCAATAAAAGCGTTGGTGTCGATGTTGCCATTTAATAAAATAAGGGATGCGCTAGAAACATTGATGTATCGAAATGTTGATTAGCGGGCTTTACACGTTCACGTTTAATTGCAGTCATGCGTGTCGTGATCAGTGCTGCCACCAAATCTTACATAAATTATACATAAAATGTATCTTTTCGAGCAAAATTTTACATATAATAGCATTGACAGACATATGGTGTAAAGTCTATAGACTTCACACTACAATGAAAAAAGTCGATGCTGGGGTGAAACACTACACTTGATTATGGATTTCTATTGTGGACTTCTTTAAAACAGCTGATAATTGAAAATTAAAACAACAATAAAAACATTTGGTAGCATTTAGCCTCGACTTTATCTCAAAAGAATCCATGAAAATATCGTTCGTTTGTTATTTAAATCCATACGATGGAATTAATTTCATGCATTTCGCATAAATTACTTGAAACTAGAAATTTAAACATCTGGTTTCCGATAAAATAATCGATATTTCGTTTAATTTGGTGCGGCGCTGCCATATCAATCTAAGAAGTCCACAATAAATCCTCCCTTTCAATGTAGTGTGAAGTCTATAAAAAGTCTATGTTGGCTAAGGTAGACTTTTGAGAAATACCTACGTGTGTCACCTAGACTTCACACCATCATGGTGTAAAATACCTATGTCTGTCAGTGCTATTAGAGGCTGTTTCCACTATAGCCGCATCTTGCTTTCGCATCTTCAATATGCGAATTTTTGAGATTGGTGTTTGCATTAGCATTTTGCATGTAGCATTTTTCAAATCAGCTGATTTTTGTTTACAATCGAAACGCGTATGTCCAGCATACGCGCTCGTCTTCATTTTTTTCATTGAAACTAAGGAACTTAATAATTTTTTTTATAATTTAGAATGGTTTTCTTACATTTCTTCTTGGTTTCTATCGCCATTTTGGCTGAAAATTTCTGATATGCTGGTTATTCACATATGTTTCAATAGATATGTGCTGTTAAAATCGATAGATAATCGGGAAAAATCGCATTTTCTTCGCATCTTTTAAAGATGCGAAGAAGATGCGCTTCAGCATACAACAACAATTGCATGTATATTCATACGGCATCTTTTCGGATCTTGCCAAAATGCTGAAAGATGCCAGATGCGGCTATAGTGGAAACGGCCTCTTACTTGGATTGCGTCCCTCTCCGACGAAAATTTGTTTCATTATCGAAAAGTTTTAACGTGTTAATAGTACGCTATTTACACGTTAGGACATTTTGATAATGAAACAAGTTTTCGATGGCAAGGGAGGCAGGGGGAAGAGAGAAAAACGCTACCATACCACATCCCCGCGCGTCGCTAGCCCACAAAAAGTGTGTTTCATTATTGAAATGTCTTAACGTGTAAATGGCCTCTAGCTGCCAAAGATTCTCGTAATCGATAGCGGTCTTACATCCCTAAGCTATTCAAACAACAAAATGCGTTTTGTCGAACGATGTTGACGGTATGTGTAAACGGGCGCTTGGATAGAGGAGGATGTGTTAACGAGCGCAGCCCCATCAACTAGAGATGTCGATATGAAAGAGTGCGAATATGTAATTACTTGGTACTCAATGTACATCACTAGCATTCTAACTGGACCGGCTGAAGAAACTGTAAAACAAGGAGGAGAAAATCTGTTCAATAAATCTGCACCTCTTGGAAACAAATGGCCGATATGGATGAAATTGATGAAGCAGAGGTAAAGATACTAAACACTGGAAGTCACATGTTTCTAATCAGAATATTATGATTTAAGGAAGAAGCACTCCTTAAATCTGATGATGAAAACGATTTGAAAAAGGGCAGGATTTTGGCAGGACTGCAAGCACAAATAGATGAGGAGGACTCCCTCATAAACGAAGCTGCGCAGTTAGACGGCGGAAAAAGCGAGGGCAACAGCGATAATGACGAAGACGATGAGGATGATATCGGAACCAGCCTTGAAGCATTGAAGGAGTACAAGAATATAGTTGAGGAACTACGAGAGAACCAATTCGTTTATGACAAATATGTCCGTTTGTGCGAGCTGTCTCAGTAAGATAAGTGTTCATACTGAACTATTTGATTTAATTAATTTTTTTTTAAATCTATTTTGGTGAATAGCTCTACGGAGGACTTGGATAATATTCGTGAGGCCTACAATCTTTTTGCAGCCGTATATCCTTTAGCACCAGAACTATGGCTTCGATATCTCAGAGTGGAACAAAGCCTGGCCGTTTCTGAAAAAGAAGTTTCACATGTAGAATCGCTGTTTCGGAAAGCCTTAAGTGATTACTACTGTAAGCGAGAGAAATATTACGAATTTTAAACACTCTTAAGTCAATACTATATATTTCAGCTGTCGAAATTGCATTTGAGTTTGGAGCATTTGCTAGACAAGCCTCTCATCCAGAGAGAATTTGGCAAGAGCTGCTTGGCACTTATGGTTGTCATAGTTTAAAGGGTCAGGATTTCTTTAAATTATATAGAGAGCACCTTGCGACACTGAATGCCTGGAGCGCGGCAGAAAAACAGTCTGCGTACATTAAAAGTTATCTGCGCGAGCTGAAATATCCACTTAATAATATGGAAGAGAGTTATATTCAATTTAAAGTTTTCTATGAGAAGAACAAGACACAATTGCCGAATGAGCTCAACTGGCAGTCAATTGATGATGATTACTTTAAAGCAAAATCATATCTGGAGCGCATACTGCCGTATGAAAAGCAGCTAGAAAAATTAGATTTAAAATGCTATCGGGAGCGTGCCGAAGTATATCAGAAGTACATCAAAGAGTCGGATGATTTTCTCGACGAAAATATACTTCAGACGATCTATGAGCGAATGGTTGCAGATTGTTGTTTGAACGCTGATTGTTGGCTCGCCTACATTGATTATATCGATGAACGTGATGAAGTTTATGGAAGACCAGAGCAAATACTTGATTTAACTGTTTTCCAACAAAATGCATTGGATATTTGTGGTAGAGCACTAAGGAATTGTACCTGGTCTGAGAAATTGTATATAAAACGGATGCAGTTACTGGAGAAGCTGGATAAACCAAGAGAAGTAATACAAGAAGTACTAGAAAGTTCAATGTCTGCTGGATTTCAGGCAGCTGAATCTGCTGTTGCAATATGGTTGGAGTATCTTACATATTTGCGAAGGCATACCGATTGGGAAAAAGAGGACGAGGTGGGACAAACAATGTCGCTCGTTCATATATGTGTAAAACGATTATAAGTTTGTATAATTTTCTTCCATTTAGTGTGAAATTTTGCGAAAGAACTTTAATTTGGCATGGACGATATTGGGCCAGCAATGGGGAGTTCTGGCAGATTGTAATTGTGAAATATTGCAGTTTTGGGGTCGTCTGGAATATGGCCCCTTACAAGATCCCAAGCGCGGTAAAGAGATATGGACAACAGTCATAGGTTGGTTAAATCTTAAATCTTGAAAGAATTTGCTTTAGAAATCAACACCTTTCTCTCTTCTTTTCCCCCAGAGAGCTCAGATAATGGAACTAAGTCAGCCTTGTGGATCGAGTTTGCACATTTGGAAATGCGCCGTGATTTGGATGCAACGAGAAAGTACTGAGTTTTATCACCATGAAGGTCTTTAATAGATTTTAAGTTTTGAGCACTTTTTTTTTTTTTTTTTAGACTCCTGCGTAAAGCTTTGTATACGCCAAATCTTGATAATCCATCAGTAATTGCCTCAGCTTGGGAACGGTTTGAACGTTGTAACGGTACGGTCAAGACATTGAACACATGTCTGAAGGAACGTGCAACATTTTTGACTCAATACAACAACTCTCTGTACACCCAGAGGAGTGCACATTCTAATGTTAAGGCCCAATCAGCGGGAAAAACAATAAAAAGAAAATCAGATGCAACGTCATCAGAAGTTACTGACTCAAAGAAATCGAAAACTCAAACAGCTCCTGAGATAAAACCAAAAGAAAGCTCGAAAACGAAAGAGTTAACAAAAAATTCGAATGTTACCTATAAGGAGCATGAGAACGCTGAGATCGATTTGACAAAGGATCATTTACGGATATTCCTTAGTAACTTGGACTACAAGTGAGTAACATTTTATTCGCCTTTATATTTCTTCCTCTTGTAAATCACTTGTGTGTGTGTGTGTGTTCCTGCTATCGCAGCTTAACTGAAGATGATATACGTGCCGAATTGCCGGAGCTGAATATTATCAATATCGATCTGATACGTTCAGCGAATGGAAAAAGCCGAGGTTTCGGTTATTTGGAGCTAAAAAACGAGGTAAGTGTTACAGAAATATGTTTTTGATGCCTTATTTGAATGCTTAAATTTTAGACTGAAGTGGAAAAGGCCTTAGCATTTGATAGAAAGACATTAAAGGGTCGACCATTGTATGTATCGAGCGTGTTACGCGATAAAGAGAAACGGCAGAAGTTTAAATATTCGGGTAGATGCTTTGAATCTTTCGAATTTTTTTTCGGTTTGTTTTGTCTAATTTTCGAAATTCGTATTTCCCCAGATGGCCTGGAGCCTAGAAAACTCTTTGTTAAAGGCTTACCAAACGATGCAACAAAAGAAGAGCTAGAAAAACTATTTTCAGCTTATGGAAAACTTGAGGACGTACGTTTGGTTTATCACAAGTGAGTACTATTCCGAGGGTACATCTAATTTTGTGTAATAACGAAAATTATATATATCTTATGTAGGAGCGGAAAATTCAAAAATATTGCCTATATCGAATTCGCTGAAGAAGCCGACGCTCGGAAAGCTGTACTTGGCACAAATCAAACAGATTTGCGTGGTCATTCGGTAATTTTGATTGGAAAAAGAGATTGAAAATTAATTTTTTCATTATTGGGCCATATGTGTTTTATAGATTCTCGTTGCCATATCAGCGCCACCGCCCAAACCCGCGGCGGCGGCGGCATCAAATCCGGTTGACGTAACCAAGATGCTAGGGATCACATCAAAACGCATCAAAGTTCCAACTGAACAAAAGCCACGAATGTCCTTCATACCGACTGCAGTGCGAAAAAAACTGGTTACCCCAATGCCCATAACCGCAACAAATGGCACCACAACAAACATCAACGTACCGAAAACGAATGCAGACTTTCGCAAGCTTTTGGAGAAATAATAATACATTGAATTAAAAGAATTATTCCCATGGGGACGTAGGCGAAGAGAACTAAGTTGTTATTTTAAGCTCATTTTAAAATGTGAATATAGATTCCCAGCAGCAATCCAAAAAGCAGGTAATTGAAAACATTTTTTTTTTTTTTTTTGTAAAATTATATTTTATTGTAACTACTTTTAACATGATAAATTATTTTGAAAAGAGAATTTAAAAATAGAGACGCTTGAATATCATTATTATACTTTGAATTTGACGCTCTTGACAACGCTTGATTTGATACCAGATATTTCACCGGCATAGCGTTTCGTCTCTTTTCGTACTGTTCGCACTGCACCCTTACGTCTAACGAGAGCCTTACGGAATTTATTACGATGCTTAACACGTGGATTGCGTGCTTCCTTCTTACGATGCGGCGTGAGACCTTTATTCTTTGCAATTTCATATGTTATGCCACGGCGTGCATTCTCATCCAATGCATCGTGATTAATGTTATCTTCCTCTTCATCGAGCTCAGCCAACTCATCTTCAGATGAGTCATCAGCATCGGCGTCGTCATTTTCCATAGTTGCATCACATCATACATGTCGCGATTCATTCTCATCTGCTTTATATCGATCCAAAATGGAGAGTTTTGACTTTCTTGCCTTCTTGGCAATGGGCTTAGTTTCAAGTATTTCAAACTTATCTCCATCGTTCATACGTTCAAGTAGAGCTTCCAATTGCGGTTTGATTAAATTCTCATATTTATCCTGCAGCTGGAGTATAAGCTTCTTTAATTGTGCCAGACGTTTGGTCAATGGATGATTTTTAACAGCAATTCGTTTCGCTTTAAGAAGTAGATAGAAACTTATATTGGAGCAATATGTCAATGCGAGGTTCCTGTAAAGTTGTGTGAACTGTAAAGCTGGAATCATTGGCAGGCTATGTTTATTTATATAATTTAGCACTGGCGTATGAAGTGTCTCAACTTCTTTCATTAATGATTTGAAATCTCCCACCAAAGCTGTAAACTCTGGTGAGTCCTTCTGGAAAAGTTGCTGTTTTTCCCGTTTGGTCAAGCGCGAAAAATCGGCCTTCAACTTTGTTGTCTCCTCCACTGAACGGTCTGAGATCTCAGTACTGGACTTATCTACTTTAAAAATTGGATTGTCGTCTAATAAGAAATCTTCTTCCTTCATTTGTTTCGCTAAACGTTGTTGAATGGATCTAGCTTCTTCTTCCTCTTGTTTGGCGAGCTCAGCCTCTTCAGCGGTGTAAGTACTATAATCGGGATCAACGAAATCTGTATTGTAATAGTTTCGGCTTTTTTGGCCCCAATCCATAGCATCTGGAATATCATCGTTAGCATCACCATCGTCAGCGCCTTCAATGTCACTATCACGCATAAGATCCTCCATGTCATCACTATCGTCATTGTCATCGTCATTGCCATCTTCCTCGCTTTCATCGTCACTATCAGCAAATGGCATTAATTCTTGCTTCTGGTTCTTCTTGTCTTCTCTTCCTTTGCGAACTTCTTTCAGAAGTTCTCGTTCCTCCTCGCTGTATTCCTCGTCGGAGTCCGTCGGCTCATACTCTCCAGTATGGTCCCTTTCGAAACGAATCTTGTCAGCCATTTCGCGTTGTTTCAATCCAAATGGAATGAAATGGAGCAGAAGTTTTTCACGTGGTGCTGGAATCAAAACAATGGTTGCGTCAGCTGTTGTATCGAATATAAACAGCAAGTGGCTACCAAATACTTCAAAAGTAGGAACGATTAATAATAGTGCTATCGATTGTTTGAGGCCGTTACAGTGCGACTCGACGTGCGATAGTTCATCGTATACCATCGGTCAAATTTTATGGCACATATAACCATATATGTCACTCTCATAGATATTGCGCGGGACGTTTCGCGCCAGTTAGAAAGAGATGTTACTGAGCAGGAAAAAAAGAGCAGAGAGAAATACTTTTGATGAGTACCGAAGTGAAAAATGCTCATTTTGGCGGGGTACCCAAGACCGTGGTGGGTACCCAAGACCGTGGTGAAAAGAGTCAAAATGGAAACGGCTCCTGACTGACATATATATAGTTATATATGTTTTATGGTATGCGATGGCAGCAGGTAGAGAGAATTTTTGAATGACTTTAGGTCAGCTCTGGAGAGGTCATTGAGGTGAATGATTGGAAAGCTATCAGGTATGTGATTGGTTTCCCATTTCTCGGAGAAAGGTAATTCAATTCCCTAACAAGTGTGATTCACTTTCCACTTTCCCTTAAAAGGGCTAATTCCAAATCCCATAGTAACTTGGTAGGGAAATTGGTTTTTTCGATTAAACAGCACGTATTTAGGTTCGATTGTTTTTATGATTTGTCTTCAGCTTAATTGTTTTTCTTTTAGTTTTAAATTATTAAAAATGTAACTCTTCTTGAAAAAAAACCTAAAGCAAAAAGTATTCGCTAGTATCAAAAGGGTGGCATCACTCAAATCATCTGTCAAAATTGAATAACTTTTCACGTTAAGGAAACATTCGGAAAGAAAAGTTGCCGAAAACCCTGAGGAAATGTCTCCCTGGCTAGGCACCAAGGCTTTAAGGAGCACAATAACATTTATTTGAGGTCAAAAAGCATTTTCTGTTCTTTTTTTTGAAAAAGTCTCGTCTCCGTGAGCTCGCCCAACCCCGTAGGGCCCAAAGATGGCCCCGGGTTTTAAAAAAAAAGAGTTTAGGGCATTAAAAGGTGGTTTGTTTATGTTGCCAAAGGGACCATATTCAAAAAAAAAAATAGGTTTAGGTTTAGGGCCGGGAAAGTGGCCAGGGAAAATTACCCTTAAAGGAAATTTTAAAGGAAAATAAAAAATATTTTATTTGGGTTTGGGGACTTTCCCAGGAAAAACTCCGGAAAATTTTTTTGAAAAGGAAAAATTAGGGAAAATTTCCGGACCGTGGTGGGTCCCGGCTGGCCCAAAAGGAGCACAATAATTTTTTAAGTCCCAAAAGAATTTAAAAACTATAAAAAAACTCGAATTTTCCCTTTTGAAAAGGAAATTTAAAAGGGACAATTTCCCTTTAAAGGAAAATCAAAAGTTTTTTTAGGGGTGGGGTTTTTAAGATTTTCCAGATTTTTCTTTTGTTTTTTTTAAAAAATATTCAAAAAAAAAAAAAAAGTTTGGCAGTCAAAAGGGGGGCATAAATATTGGGTCAAAAGAATTCAAAAATTTTCTTTAAAAAATTTAAAAATTTTTTTTGGGGTAAAAAGATTTCCAAATTTTCTTCTTTTGTTTTTTCGACGGAAAATCAAACAAAAAAAAACCATGAAGGGAAAGCCCCGGAAAACCATCAATTAAAGGAATTTAAATTTGGGGAAAAAACATCGAAAAAAACCAAAAAAGGAGTTTTTAAACGTAAAAACATGAAAAAGGGTTCCGGGCCCTGGAGGGAAGCCCCGAAGAAGGCCAAAGGGCATACAAGGGTAAGAACTAAGAAAAAATACAAGGCTACAACTACGAAGGCTAGAAGGCATCGAAGGGATACGAAGGGTTTGGGAGGGCTTACGAACTATCAACTATAGAAGGCAATCGAAGGCGTACGAAGGGAAGAAGGAGTCAAGGCATACGAAGAATACAATTTTCAAGGGTGAAATAAAAAGGCTTCAAGGAATCCGTGAAACCGAAACAAGGCAAACAAGGAAAGAAGGCAAACCCGTAGAAAGGCTCGAAGGCATAAAGGAACAAAATAGAAGGCAAAAAGGCATCGAAGGCATGAAAAAACTATAAACTATGAAGGATAAAGGCAATCGGGCTCGAAGGCTAACGGGGCGCGAAGGCGATGAAGGGTCAAGCCGTACGAACTAAAAAACAAATAGAAGGCAATCGAAGGCGTACGAAGGGAAGAAGGGTCAAGGGATCAACTCGAAGGATACAAGGGTTTTATAGGGTATAGAAGGCTTCGAACTTACGAAGGAAATACAAGGCAAAACATGAAGGGATCGGGAAGGGGATCAAATAGAAGGCGATAAAATGAAGGGCTAAAAAGGCATCGAACAACAAGGCAATGAAGGAATAAAGGCGTACAAACGATCGAAGGCGTCGGCGTCGAAGGGTAAAGCTCGAAGGCTTCAAGGTATACGAAGGTATACGAAGGCGAACGAAGGCATACGAAGGCTTTACGAAGGGATACAAGGCATACGAAGGCGATACGAAGGCGATACGAAGGCCATAGAAGGGGATACGAAGGCTTACGAACATACGGGCATACGAAGGCATCGAAGGCATACGAAGCAATACGAAGGCGATACGAAGGCATACGAAGGCATACGAAGGCGATACGAAGAACGAAGGCATACGAAGGCATACGAAGGCATACGAAATTTGATACGAAGGGGTAAATACGAAGGCATACGAAGGCATACGAAGGAAACGAAGGCATACGAAGGCTACGAAGCATACGAAGGCATACGAACGATACGAAGGCATACGAAGGGATACGAAAATACAAATATACGAATTTCGAAGGCTATACGAAGGCTATACAAGGCATACGAAGGCATACGAAGGCATACAAGGCAACGAAGGGAACGAAGGCGAAACGAAGGCAATACGAAGGCATCGAAGGCATACGAAGGCATACGAAGGCATACGAAGGCGATAAAATACGAAGGCTACGAAGGCATACGAAGGCTATACGAAGGGATACGAAGGCATACGAAGGCATACGAAGGCATACGAAGGCTATACGAAGGCATACGAAGGCTACAAACAACGAAGGCGATACGAAGGCGATACGAAGGTATACGAAGGCATACGAAGGCATACGAAGGCATACGAAGGCGATACGAAGGGCATACGAAGGCTTACGAAGGCAACGAAGGCAATACGAAGGCATACGAAGGCTACGAAGGCTACGAAGGCATACGAAGGCATACGAAGGATCGAAGGCATACGAAGGCTACAAGGCGATAGAACGATACGAAGGCATACGAAGGCTAAAACGAAGGCATACGAAGGCATACGAAGGCATACGAAGGCGGTACGAAGGCGATAGAACGAACGAAGCATACGAAGGCAAACGAAGCAATACGAAGGCAAACGAAGGCTTACGAAGGCTACGAAGGCATACGAAGGATACGAAGGATACGAAGGCATACGAAGGCATACGAAGGCAACGAAGGGATACGAAGGGAACGAAGGCATACGAAGGCTTTACGAAGGGATACAAGCATACGAAGGCATACGAAGGCATACGAAGGCATACGAAGGGATACGAAGGCGTTACGAAGGCATACGAAGGCATACGAAGGCTTACGAAGGCTATACGAAGCAATACGAAGGCATACGAAGGGTACGAAGGCGTACGAAGGCGATACGAAGGCATACGAAGGCATACGAAGGCTATACGAAGGCTTTCGAAGGCATACGAAGGGAATCGAAGGCGTACGAAGGCGATACGAAGGGATACGAAGGCAACGAAGGCATACGAAGGCAAACGAAGGCATACGAAGGCATCAAGGCAAAAGAAACGAAGGCATACGAAGGCTTTCGAAGGCAACGAAGGCATACGAAGGCATACGAAGGGGTAGAAGGCATACAAGGCATACGAAGGATACGAAGGCAAACGAAGCAACAACCGAAGGCTAACGAAGGCAACAAGGCAACAACAACAACAACAAAAACAAACATCAACAACAATTACAAAACAACTTACAACAACAACTATACAACTAAAACATACAAACAACAACAACAACTACAAATA